>JAZKJV010004144.1:0-572031 GCA_037367405.1 Ottelia alismoides | reverse complement strand
AAGACAGGAGTCGAATCCGTCGCCGTAAACCGAAAAGTCGTCCATGAAGACCTCCAAACACTCCCCTACCATGTCCGAAAATATCGACAGCATGCATCTCTGAAAAGTCGCAGGGGCGTTGCATAGCCCAAATGGCATGCGTCGAAAGGCGTATGTACCGAAGGGACAGGTAAAGGTGGTCTTCTCCTAATCCTCAGGAGCGATGGCCACTTGATTGTACCCCGAGTACCCATCTAGGAAGCAATAATGGCTCTTCCCTGCCAGTCTCTCTATGATCTGGTCAATAAAAGGCAGGGGGAAATGGTCCTTCTTGGTGGCCTGGTTGAGTCTCCTGTAGTCAACACAGACCCGCCAAGAGGTGGGTACTCGTGTAGCAATCTCCTCTCCCGACTCACTGATCACAGTCGTGATGCCCGTCTTCTTGGGCACCACATGCAAGGGGCTAACCCACTTGGAGTCGGAAATGGGATAAATAAAATCTGCACTCCACCATTTTGATATTTCCTTCATAACAACCTCTCTTAGGTTGGGGTTCAGTCGCCGCTGGAACTCACGCGACGGCTTCGCCCCTTCCTCGAGATAGATATGGTGGGAGCACAATGAGGGACTAATCCCATGGAGATCTGCTACGCTCCATCCAATTGCCTTGCGGTTTTTTTCAAGAACCTCCATCAGACGGGATTCTTGTTCTCCAGTCAGATCGGCAGAGATGATGACTGGGTACATCTCAGACTCTCCCGCAAGGAATCTATACTTCAACGAAGTAGGGAGCGGCTTTAGCTCTGGACAGCTGGGTGCTGGCAAATCTGGCTTCTGAAGGAGATGTGTGTATGCGGATAATTCTGCCAAATCTGCCTGGGAGAATGATAACGAACTCTCACAAACTGGATCTGGAGAAGGCGGGTCCTCTGCATTGTCTCTGATCTGTTCTGCCTCTACCTCCTCCTCATCTATAGGCTCAGGTGGATCCAGATCTGGCATCTGATCATCACAATCTGCCCAATCAGATTCTGAATCCGAGGGATCTGTATCAACTGCGGTGGCATCAGTACCACCGTAGAGCAGGGTGGCCTCAGTACCACCATCACTGAAAATCGTGTCGCGATCAAGGTCCGACTCTGCTGACTCAATAGTATCCTGAACCAAGGTTGTGCTCTCCAGACTATCCTCTGCTATCATATCTGCATCAGCTGTATCTGAATATGAGAGGATGGTCTGTGCTGCAGGATCTGCCCAAATTGCCTCATCATCTGTGATCACAAAATCACAGTCCTGGTGGATGTCTGGCTCTGCGTCTGTCAGCTGCTCTAAATCTGTACTGCCATGTGAGCGGGATCTATCTCTGGCTCTGTGGTCCTTAACCGTCTCTATTTGTATACTCTCGCCCTGGACGCGAAAGTACACCTTCCCGCTATCATGATCAGTCACCGCCTTGGCTGTGGCCAAGAACGGACGACCGAGGATGATGGGGGAATCGGTCAACGAGTCAGGGGTCTCCATGTCCAGCACTACGAAGTCCACGGGGAATTGTAAACCCTGAATCGTGACGACAACGTCTCGCAACAACCCCTTTGGCCTCTTGACAGATCGATCCGCAAACTGAAGGTATGTCCTGCTCTGTCTAAGAGTGCCCAACTCTAAGTGGTCGAGAAGGGCTGCCGGAAGAAGGTTGATCGATGATCCGCTATCTAAGAGAGTACGGTCGAACCTCTGCTCACTAATCTGACATCTGACATACGGGGCCCCTAAATCTGACCTCTTAGTCGGCAGATGGTTCTGGATCGCGAAGCACGTGGCTTTGGTCAGCACATGGATCTCTGCGGTCTTGTTCCTCTTCTTCCTCCTGACTGTGGTCCTATCTCTTAGGGATCGCTGAAGAAGAGGAATGTGCTGCAAAGCCTCATTGAGGGTCAGCTGGATGTGAAATCGGTCTATCATGCCCTGGCTGAACTCCTCCTGCTCTCTCTTTTTTGGATCTTTTTCTTTTTTCTTCCCCTTCCCCAATTCAAGGGCTCTAGGAAAGGGGATCACAGGGTCCTTCTCAGATGAAGGACTAGGAATAGGCCTAGACGGTTCGATGACCGGATCCTCACAAACATCATTCACCACAGTGGGATCAGAAGAAACTAAACCTTTTCCTTTATTCAAATTAGAGTTCTGAGATACATTCATGCGAGGAAAGACAACATTTCTATCAGAATAAATGTTGGTGGCGTCAGTACCACCTCTGGCTGGCTCTACAACTAGACGTCTTGCGGCCTCAGTACCGCGGGCTGGCTCGGCTCTGTTGGTGGCGTCAGTACCATCTCCTCGATGTGGTGAAATGGCGGCCTCAGTACCGCCGGTGGAATCAGCATCTCGGGTGGCCTCAGTACCACCGTCACCATGATGTGCGGCTTCAGTACCGCTCTCCTCTTCCTCATCTGGCGCTCTAGATGCATCCTCGTGTTGTCGCTCAGATGAGGCGCCGCCTGCTGGTCTTCTACCGCTCCTAAGTGTAACAAAATCAGCATCAAATATATTCGATGACATATCATCAAATGAGTTATTAGGAGTGGTAGGCTCAGTGTGAACTACCTGCTCAGATTTCCTCTTCAAGCTATTCGGATTAGGCTCGATCTGTGCAGGGATGGCAGCCTTCCCTCTCATCAGGTCCCGCATCTCCTGGCGGAACTCGTCCATCTCCCGTCTAAATGTAGCCTGCTGCTCTGTGAAGAGGCGGGCTAGATCATCCATGGCGGGGCTCTCATGGGAGCCCGACGGGTTGCCTCTCTGATAATGAGGCTGCTGGACCTGGTGCTGCTGCGGCTGAGAGGGGTAAGAGGAATGATGCTGCTGCTGGTGAGCCTGCTGCTCACGTCTCCAATTCTGTCCCTGTTGCTGGTAGGGACGAGGTACGAAGGATGATGGCTGGTGTGGTTGGTATGCTGGGGGCTGCTGGTGATCTCTCTGCGGGAAGTACTGCCCTCCCTGACCGGCTGGCTGCTGTTGGGACTGGTTTCCCCCATTCCCCCACCTGAATCCGGGATGGTCTCGTCGGATTCCAGGTTGAGGACGGTCATACCAAATCCCGTTGACATCCATCAACGGCTCAGCATCGAAGGAGTCTGGCGGCAGTGCTGCCAGAGGCTGATCCGGCTGATATACCACCATCTGTAAGTCTGGAGATGGTGATGACTGGTAAGAGGGCTGCTGCTGCTGGTACGGCTCCGCCTGTACAAGGTGAACTTGTCTAGGCTGCTGCAAGGAGCTGGAGCGCTGGGACGAGCTGCGGCTGCCGCCGGAATCGCCTCGCGACAGAAGACGGGGCTGAGGAGCCGTCTGTGCCTCCTGAAGACACAAGAGCTGGGTCTTCATGTCGCTCAGAGTTTGTGCCATTTGCTCCATCTGAGTTATGCCCTGGCACTGCTTCTTCTCTATGATTTCCATGCGGTCCAACTTCTCGCTGATAATCCCCATGTCCGCAGCGGCCGACTCTGCCTGTGCGGCTGCAACTGTGGACGAACTGGATGGACCTGCATCAACCCGTGCTATCCGCTGATACTGCACGGGTCCTGGCGGCTGCTGAGATCTCTGTGTGTACAACCGAGTCTGGGACATCACCATGTAATTTTCTGCCATCTCTTCGTAGATGGCCCAGACTTGGTTGTGGTCCTTGGCAAAGTAGGACCCGCCGCAAGAAGCATTCACCAGACCCTGAAGCTCTGGCGTCATCCCACTAAAGAAGCTTTGAACTAGGTTCGGCTTCGAAATGTCGTGGTGTGGGCATCTATCCAGAAGCTCTCTGAACCTCTCCCATGCTTCGTGAAACTGCTCGTTAGGGAGCATGGAGAAGTTGTTGATCAAGGCCCTCGCTGCATTCGTCCGCCCGAGTGGATAGTACTTGTTCAAGTACTCGGTGCGGAGTTGCTCCCAGGTGTAGACAAACTTCCCTAAATGTTTCAGCCAGGCGGCTGCTCTATCTGCCAGTGAAAAAGGGAAGGCCATCATCCGAATCGTATCTTGGTCCACACGACGGTCGTGGACAGTGCTACAGATCATCAAAAACTCTTGGAGATGGAGATGGGGCTCCTCAGTGGCAAGTCCGTGAAAATGAGGAAGCATCTGCAGGGTGTTCGGAGGGAACTTGAAATCCCCCACGATGGCAGGTATCACCACCCACTGGTGCATCAGTGTAGATCCGGGGTTGTGTAGCTCCCGCATCGGTCTTGCTGCGGCGGCGGCTGCCGCTGCTGCGGCAGCTGCTGCTGCGGCTGCTGCCTCTGCATCAGCGTCAGGAATGTCCTCCGGCTCGCTCGGCTCGTCTCGCTCTGCTCGGAGCCGCTCCAACTCCCTCCTCATCTCTATCATGAATGCCCCCTGATCGCGTAACTGTTGCTGAACTGTCTCTAATGACGCGATCAGGGTGGAGTTAATCGCTCCCTGGTCTAAGACAAAATGTTCGGGCTGGCGATCGTCTGAACTGCCGGCTCCGGCCATAGGGACGTCTGCAAAATCAGATGAGCCCAACTCAGGTTCTGTCAAATTAATTCGTCTTTCCTCGGGCTCATGTCTCTCAGTAGCAGAAGAAAGGGGATCGAGGGGGAACAGGGTGGAATCGAACTCGGGCCCGGAGAGCTGGTCTCGACTCTCACGGGCCAACCTAGATGATGGAGTAGACGCGCTTGAAAGCGGTGCAGCCAGAGGCTGCCTAAGAGATCGTCTACCCATCATCTTGATCTGGCGAGTTGGGCGGATGGGATCTGGAGAAAATATGATCGCAAAGCAAACCCCCGGTTCACCAACGCAACACAATCTGAAGACCGTGAAAGATCGGTCAATTTATCTTGTCAATTTTATTTGGTGAACATGCAAGATATCAGAGCGCTTACGTGACCTGTTAGGATACCCGATGCTACTCCAACCGACTGGCCCGCACGGAAGAGTCGGTAGTCAGCTAGAAATAACACCGGAGGGTTCTACCTAGGGTACGAGTCACTCTCTCGCGCATCCAAACCATACAAGGAGGGGGTTGCTCTCCCCAAGACAAATTTTTAATGTGAGTGTCTTTTAGGGTCAATAATGTTATCCAGTCCCAATTTTTTGTTTTTTCTTTTTAATTTTTTTTCAAAAATAAATACAAGCGGCCTAACGATTTTTCCGATTCTCCTGATGATTAAGCCAAAAACAGAGGGAGAAGACGAAAAAGCCGATGCGCGAAGAAATCAATGATGCATGCAGAGAAAGAAATGCGTACCTTGTCTCCAGTACTCTACATGCAAGTGATCCGCGCAGAATTTAAAGACAGAACAAAACTACCTAAATGGTGCAACGGGAAAAACCGGCCTTAGACAAGCAACTTCTATTGATCGTGAAGAACAATAGTTAGCTAACCGAATCGAGTCCGGAGTCCGATCTTGGGAGTCACTCGGTGCCCGCCACAACGGGTCCTGCCAGCGCTGTATGTGACTCCTCACGGCACGTGGTCTCAAATCCAATTAAACTAACTTTTTCAGTGAATTTTATTAAGGTCCAATTACGTTCTATAGGAACAGATATTCTATTAGGTGTTGGGCCTTAGAAATTTACGTCACAAGCAAGAGAAATTCCTAAATCTAGGGGCTCGAGAAAAACCGCGTAAACACCGGAAAAGGCAGCTAGCTATAAAAACCGTAGAAAAAGCCGCGAAAATCCAAATGGGTCCCCCGAGCACACCGGTGCTCGGCGAAACAGACCCGCTAAGTTACAAATGTCCACAGGTCCAAAGTCTAAGTTATTACAACAAATATTGTTCTCTCTCTCTCTGAAATAAAAATTTCTTCTTCTCTCTCTCTTCCTCCTGCACGGGTCCTCTAAAAAGAAGCTCCAAGTTGTCCACGCAGTACCTCGCACAAAAATCAAAGAGAGAGTGTCAGAGAACAATGATAATAGAGAGAGACAATATGGAAAAATGACTACAAAGCCGTGCTCCCCGGCAACGGCGCCATTCTGATGACGCGAAAACCCGAACGACAGAGGTAGAAGGTACAGAAAATTAGGTCGTTGCGACCTCAGTCACTCAGAACGTGTCAATCAAGAAGAATCAACCACTCACAGAGATAAAATCAATCAAAACACAAAATGGAGCGATCTAGCTATAGGATTAACCTGGTATAGCTCCCAGGGTCGAACACAAGGAGCACAGATTGGCCTTGCGGCCTACGATGTAGTCAGAAATCCAAGAGAATACTTTTTTAGTGGTTTTTATTTGTTTTTGTATTTTTTTAGATTTTTTAAATGATGAGAAAATTAAAGAAGGCACACAGATAATGAACTTCAACAATTTATTTAAAGCATGAAAAATCAAGAAAAAATTCAAAGAAAAATATTTTTATGTGTTTTATAATTTTTTATGTTTTTGGTGAATTTTTGAGATTTTTCTGATGTTTATTTTATTTTCAAAAAAATCAAACAATGCGAAAAACAAAGGGTACTGTCCATCAAGGCTTAAGATCCAAAAATAAAATATTTTTGGATCTCAAAAAGCCCTGAAGGTAATTTTCCTATAATCTGGAAAGAATAAGGAAAATTTAGGCACCCTAATTATTGTTTTTGGATTTTTAATTTATTTATTATAATTTTTATGAGTTTTTAGGGGTTTTTGAATTTTTAAGGTTTTTAAGTGATGAAAAATCACCAAAAATGGCTGGAAAATCAAACAGCAAGCAAACTACAAGTCCTAATTTTTTTAGAATTTTTAAAGGTGATTTTATATTTTTTTGGTATTTTTAAAGTCAAACAGTGGCAAAAATAGGGGTTTTTGAATTTTTAAAAATAGCAAATGAAATCAAAAATGTCCTCAAAAATCACAGAAATTCCTACACCATGGCAGGAGCCATGTGTCAAAATCTCATTGGATTTGGAGGTCGTTTGATATTTTATTCAAAAATAAAGGTGGGGCACTGTGCATAGGGACCAAAGTGCAAATACCCAAAAGTTCTGGGGGTCTGGTGCAAAATACCCAGCAAAACACGTGCCAAGCACGTGCCTGGGGCACTCAAGGACCCAAATGTAAGAAAAATAAGTCCCGAGGACCTATTGATAACTCGTATCAAAAGTCCAGGGGGCCCAGTTGCAATTTACCCAAAATAAAACGCACATGCGGAAATAAAGCATTCACAGGGGTATATATGCAAATAAACAAAACTTTTTATTCAATGAATAACATCCAGAACTACAGGGCATCTTATGCAAAATTCCCAAAATAACACGTGACGAAGCACGTGGTTCACAACTGGCAGGGGTATAAATGCAAATAAAATAAATAGCAGGGTCCCACATGCAAATTATCCCAAAACTAAATAACTGACTCGACAACTTACAGGACTGAAACGAAATAAAGGAAAGACAAGGGCCTAAGGGTAAATTACCCTTTATTAAGCGGAATCGTTGGATGCGCGCCACGTGTAGATCGGACGGCTGCAGATGGTGGGCGCTCCAGATGTCGTCTCCTCGGATCGGACGGTGGAAGCAGCTCCTCGAACGGACGGCCAAGATCTGATCTGGAGCGATGAGGACGATCGGACGGCGATGGAGGGTCCTCGAAGAACAGGTCCCCGGCGAGACTCGCCGGGCTCGTGCGTGCGCTAGGGTCCTCCGGTGAGCCTCCTGAAGGTCGGAGAAGAATCGCGGAAGGCTCCCGCGTCTGCCGGTGGTCTCCGACGGGCAATCCGAGCTCCGAGGAGCTCGAGCAAGGCCAGCGGAGCTGGGTCTCCTGGCTGGATGGCGAAGGGCCTCAGACGCCCTCGTTTCGACCTGAAAAACGAACCAGAAGACTCGCGGGTCGAGGGCAAAGTACCTCGACCCGGTTAGGCGGCGTGAAGGTGAAGTGTGAGTCGGAATGGCGAGCTCCGGCGAGGGTGGGCGGTGAAGGAGCTCGGTTCCCAGATCCTGTGCGATCTGGGTTGTGTGGAGGGGTGAAGAAGGTGCGGAGAGGTCTGGCGGAGATGATGGCGGTGTCGGAATGGAAGATGGGTGGTCGGAGGTGCCTGGCGAAGGCGGCGGAGCTATGCTAACAGTAACTGAAAAATCAAAATCTAAGCTATCCTACGGCCTAAGGGTTCTACCTGGGTGGTCGGAGAGACTGGGGAAGAGCAGGGGGTGCTCCTGGTCGTAGCCTCGAGGGTCGTCTCGGCCCGAGGCTCGATGCTCGACGCTGGTGGCGGAGCAGCGGCGGCGAAGAACGCCGGATCAGTGGATTCGCCTCCTCGCCTCGCTGCAACAAGGGCAAACGCTTGCTGTCACTCTCGCGGTGCCTATGGAGGTCACTGGGAAGAAGGAGAAGGTCCAAAGATGAGGCGCGGAGGCGGCGGAGGTCGGGATATATATGGTGACAGGTGCGATTAGGGTTGGGTGGAGACAGCGATGGAAGGCGTGGATTTTGTGGCGAAAGATCGGGCGAGGATGAGGGATGATCGGCGAAGAATCCGGGCATGGGGTTCGCGTGGGAGACAGCCTGGAGATGCGTGGAAAAATCGGCGAAGGCGGGGCGGCACGCATCTTCCAGAAAAGGAAGGAGTCCGCGGGGGAGTTGACCGGGGTCAACAATCCCCCGTGGACCAATCAGAAGCTGCCACGTGTATTTAATTTTTGTTTATTTATTTTAAGGTAGAAATAGGCCGAATTAAAGAAAACTCAAAACATGAAATGTTTTTCTTTTATTTTTTTTCTATTTTTTGGTGATTTTTAATTAATTTTTGGAAATAAAAATAGGGTAGCTATGTATATAGGTATATGTACACTATATGGATTTTTATTTTTGATTTTTTATTTGTTATTTTTATGTATTTTTATGCTCATTTTGTACTTTATTTATTTACATCCTAAAATATGGAATAAAATGGTATTTTTATTTTATTTTAATTATTTATACACAAGGGTGAAATAAATAGTTGTGTATATTTATATACATGGTATTTATACAATGTATTTTTGTATTTTTAATTTTGTAATTTTTATTTGATTTTTGTTTTGTTTCTTGTTATTTTATGTATTTACCATATGTAACATAGAATATTTACAAAAAGTTTTAGAAAATAATTTTATTTATTTATAGGGTTAAATAAATAAAGGATGATGGTCTACACATGGTGAAAGGGCATTTTTGAATTTTTGATTTTTAAATTTTTATTTTGTTTTTAATAAAATATACACACAATATGTACAAGCATATTTTTGGGTGAGGAGAATATAATTTTATGTATTTACAGAAGTATATACACATGAGCTCCTATCTCCCTCTACTTTGGCTTTTATGCGGTCAGGCCCATGCTGAGCCCTCCCTTGGGTTAGGTTGCTCAATATTTATTCTAAATATTTCCCTCTTTTTCTTTTTGCTCTTTATTCTTTTTATTTTTGCACAAAAACATGCTAATTATAGGTTTTTACACAATGCATGCTTTTGGTAATTATTTGTATTTACACATATCTACATGTATTTGCAAAGGTTTTTGTAGCTAAAATAGAAGAATAAAGAGTGATGAATGGGTATTCATCAGGGAGCAAGGGCTCTGAGGTCTTTGCCTCGACATAGTTGTAGTGTGGAGGTTGCTACATGGCAGAGCGGAACTCGACACCATCGTTGATCGTGCCTCTCCTCCTCTCTCTCACTTGACGACGGGAACATGAACCTGTCACCTGAAAATGGCGCAATTTGTTTAACCTGAAAATCGAGCGGTGGTATGTTCCACAGAAGGCAGGAACACAGTCGTCAGAGTGACCGACATGAAATCCGTATTAAGACAACAATTAACCCACAATAATGATTAAGAAAATAAAAATATATGTGGAGTTAATAAATTATAGAAAAATACAAAATTGATTTCATACAAAAATAATATACAGATAAAAAGATATGATCTGAATAAATTTCTAAATCCCAACTTTCCAGACCCATATCTCTCAAATAAAAACTCAAAATATTTCAAAATCACCTTTAATTGTATATAACTTTTAATAAGCTATTTAATGAAGGTAGTTTCATATTTTTTAGAGTTAGGATGTAAAAGTTAGGTTTTGGATCCCTATTAAATACTTGTACCGATTAAAATATTTATTTTATTTATTTTTCAATATTTTTATAATTTTATAATTTTGTAATTTTGTAAATATTATGTATATTATATGTACATATTAAAATAGAAATAATACATTAAATAAAATACTAAAATAAAATACTTGTATAAATTACATAGATGAATTGCCTATAATTATACATATATAAATCATATGCCTATTTATTTAATTATATATATATTATATCAAAAAATAAAATAAAAATATATTTAAGTGTATAAAATTAAGTTATAAATATATAAAATAATAAACTAAATTAATGAAATTAAAAATACAAAATAAAAATAAAATACTAAAATACATAGATGAATATACTTATATATAACCCTCAGAAAATAACCTATAATTATAAAGATCTATAAATAAAAATCATAATAAAATACCTAATAAAATAATAAATATATTTCATTTTATAAACTAAAATTAATAAAATCATTTATTATTTTTAATCGAATTTACAAATAACTTTTTCAAGGATTTTTCTGGTTGGTCAACGTGGACCAACCAGACCTCCCCATTAGTTGACCTTGGTCAACTCTCTGTCCGAGGTTTGCAATTTGTCAAAACAAGATTTTTGGTCATTTTCGACCATTTTCGAGGCTGCACCTTTCACCGAATCATCCTGTTTCCTTCTTGACTTTTTCTCCCCATTGATCGAGGATTCACGCCCTTGTGCTTTTTCGGAGATTGGAGCATCGATTCTCCAAGATCCACCTTGTCCTTTGAAGCCACCCAATCTCTTGTTCAAAAGCCCCCTTAACCTTCCTCCTCGAGTTTGAACCCTCTTTTGACCTTCCTTGGCATCCCTTCTTCAAGCCCAATACCGAGCAAAGAGTCAGGGAGCTCTCTGGCTCTTTGGAGGCGTTGTTTAGGCAGGCCAGGAGCGGCTCCACCACCTCCAGCGAAGGTTCGCCGTTGAGGTACTATCTCGTAGGTCTTCTGGCCAACTCGAGGTCATTTCTATTGCATTTGAGCTTCATTTTACTTGTTGTGTTTCATTGATACCTTTAGATTAACTTTACATCGCTCACATTAGCTGATATTCCCTCGCCAGAGCTCTACTCTGGCCACCATTTTGTTCGCCTTCATTCCCATCTTCGACCTCCACCAAATAACAACCAATACCCTTTCTATCCCTATCCGCATCTTTCTAACCTACGCAGGGAGTGAAGGGGGTGTTTGAACCCCATCTGGAATCAAGAAGGAGCTCCAGGACTGCCTGTACTTCATCGAGCTCCAGGGACCCACCGATGGTCCCTGGATATGTCTGATGGTTGTAGGAGTCGCTGAGAATTAAGAGGAGCGTGAAGAGATCATCAGCCAAGCATCAAGTCGCTGGAGGAAAGCGCATCGCCAAATCCAATCTCGTCCCACGAGAGTTCATATGTCGTTCTTCCAGGCATCTTTATAGCCGTTGGATCCAACCCTGTTCTTGGAGATGTACAGGAATAGTCAGATCTCAAAGAGCCAGGGTTGTCCAATCCAGATCTAGTATCTAATCCCAACCGTAGCTCGCGAATCGGTATCACGCACCAGGAGGCGGACACGTGGCATTAGTGACTGCATTAGGTTCGTCCGTCTGCGTCCCTGCTTGGGTGTTTTGCAGTTTTCTCTCAAGCAATTTTTGTAACTAGTTATTTCTACGTAAACATTCATCTACCATTTAAAGTTATTTTGAAATTTTGCAACGAAAACCCTGGACTTTATCATATTTGCATCAAGGTCCTCGACCACGTCACCTCACGTGCCTGGCTTGCGTGAGGTGTGGGCATTTTGCGAGGGGTCCCTTGCCGTTGTGTTTATTTCATTCTAGTTCATAAACTATTTTTTTAACATTGTAATATTTTTGTAAAATTGCACGTCAACCCCTGTATTTACGGAAATTACATTTTTGTCCCCGATCGTGTGGCTCACGTGTTCTTACACGTGAGCTGCACACTTTGCACAGAGGCCCTCGAGACTTTGGATATTTTGAGTAGTCCTATAATTTTTAAATTGCACTGATTATTTTTGTGATAATTACACAAATGGCCCCTAGACTTCTTGAAATTTACAATTATACCCTTGCCACTAGTGTAGTTACTCTTTGTTGTCTCTATTTATTTCATACATCATTTCAACTTTAAAAATTCTTAAAAAAATGCTTGTAGCTTTATGATGCATTGCACTTTCACGCCATCATTTCTAATTTGCAATTTTGGACTTTTTATTATTTATAAAAATCAAAAACACCTATTTTTATCCCAATATGCAAAAAAATATATAAAAATTATATTTTTTTGAAAAATTCCAAAAATATATATTTCTTATTTATTTACGTATTTTACAACTTCAGACAAAAATCACTAAAAATATAAAAGACGGCTCATGAAAAATTTAAAAACCCCTAAAACCTTTAGAAAAATATACAAAATTCTTAAAAAATCACAAAAATATAACTTCTGTTTCCGAATTTTATTTTCGATTATATTTGTTATAAAACTAATTTGGAGAATTTTAGTTACTATTTGATATTTTTATCTCCAATTTAATTTCGGGTATATATTTTATTCCATGTTCTAGGGTGTTTTGGACTTTAAAATTCTATAAAAATTAGCAAAATTTTTGAAAAGATTACAAAAATAGTAAAAAATATTTTAAAACCCAAAAAGATTTTATTTCCTATGACTATTTTTTATCTATTTTTATATATATCATCTCTCTCTCTTACCTATATTGTATATATATTTTATATATGGCTTTATATGTAAATTAAAAGAAAAAGAAAATATAAAAAGATAAAAATATAAAAAGAAAATATAAAATTAGGAAATTAAAAATCAAAATATAAAAATTTAAAAAATAAAAAATAAAAGTAAAAAAATATAAAATAAAAAACCCACAAAAAAGAGCACTTACATTGACAAATACATCACGTTCGCGTGAATTCACTACCTGATCTATCCTGCTTGTTCCCTATGTTCGACACTCTACACTACTTGCACTATACACATCTTTTATAGAGTTATAATAAATTTTATGTCCATATTTATTTTCATTGCTTGATTATTTATTGTGGGTTAATTATTGAATTTAGTGGTTTTCTGGAGCTGTCGACACATCGACTGCGGTCTCGCCTTGTGAGACTATACGACCCTCTATGAAAAACGTTATTTCACCTATCCTCGGATGCAAGACCAGTGTAGTCAAGTCATCCAGCTGCATGCTCACATGATTTGACTTTGAAGCTCAAGCTTGCTTATTGACTATACAAATATATACATTGCGACGGACATTTTATTTTCAATCAGGCATGCCCACTTTTTTGGAGTTCTTTTTGCTTTTCTCTTTCTCTTTTTTGTTTTGAAATACTATTTACAACATCATTTGCATAAGGAGTTTTTCCTCTTGAGCCAGTAGACTATCCCTATTTTGAAGCATTATTGTAACCCATACTCTCATATCTTCAGAATTCACTATCACTGGACGAGTTGGGGTGCACTTCCCTCCCTAGAGGAGGACAAATATTTCCACTTGTGTGCATCTCATACCGGCAAATCCAATCCCCTCACCACCCCAACTGGGTTGAGCTAATTGAAAGGTGTAGGTGTCCAAGTTAGGTCATTATCGACAAGAGCCATGCATGTGCTCTGAAATACTCTACTTGGGCTGTCAAGAATCCATTGAACCAATTATCACAATTCTCAAAGAATTAAGTCAACTAGACCTAAAGTACCTCAATTCTACTTCATATAAGGTTCCTTTTATTAGGTATATTTAAGATCCAACCAAGCTCCAATCTTCGGATTTTACTTAGACTTGTTCAATTATCAAACTCAATCCAAAAAATGCGAATGTTATGCAAATGCTATGTAGAAAGTATTTTTGTGATGCAAATTTTCAAAGTTTTGAATTTTTCTGGATTTTGAAAAAGATGATGCACATGCATTTTTTATATTTTTCAAAAAGATTTTGCAGATGTTTTTGATATTTTTCAATTTAAAAATGTTTTTGGGATTGTTGAAATAAAAGATTTTGACTAAAAAAGTAGATACAAATATTTACACGGGAATGCATCTTATATTTAGAAGAATTAGGGTTTTAAGAATTTACAAAAGGTAAGTGGTCAATTTTATAGGTATGTATATATACAGTTCAATAAAGAATTCAGTATGATGTATACATTCTTTAAACTTATTTGAAAAAGGTTTTTCAAATAATTTTTGAAATCTATAGTACAAAAATGTTTTTACAAACAATTTTTATAAACATTTACACATTTGAAAATCATTTTACAAAGGTTTTCAACCGGTATATATAAATTTTTTAAATATTTTTGCAACTATTTTCCGAACCATTTGTAAATAGTTTTTCAAACATTTGATTTCATACAAAGAAAATAATTTTTACAAATAAAAGATTTTTACAAAGGTTGAAAATATTGAATGAAATATTTTCCAAATTGTTTTCAAAAGATTTTTCAAAAAGATTTTCCAAATATTTTTCAAACATTTTGCAAAAAACATTTTTCACCTGATTTATTAATTAGTAAATACAAAAAGAATTTGAGGAATAATTAACATCTTTTTATTAAGTGTTTTTAATGAATTTGAATAAGATTTTTAGCCATTATTAATTATTAAAAATAAGAAAGTACGAGTTATGGCTAAAGTATTTACATAGTATATACGACACCCCTATACTTAGCTTGAGCTATATCCTCATAGATCAGAGAGAAAATTAGAAGACATAACTCGTACTGAGTATAGAAAAGTCTAAAGAATAAATGAATAAGGAATAAATGAATGAGAAGTCGACCGTCCTCCTATACTTAGAATCAAATAGTCCTAAGTATAACAGATTGTACACAGAGCAGGGAGGGTCAAGGGTGGAAATGAACAGATCGTACTCATACTGTCTCCCCCTATACTTAGGGTAAGATATCCTTAAGTATAGACAAGAAGAGGAGACAATGGAGATGAACAAAGAATAAAAGGAATCATGTTGCACCCCCCTATATCTAGGATAAAGTACATCCTAAGTATAGAAGACTGACAAAAAGGGGTGACCCCTTTTCAGTAGAAAAAGAAAAGGGAAAAGGAAAAGAAGAAAAGAGATCTGAAGATGGAGGACGATAAAAGAGGATGTATGCATCACTCCCCCTATACATAGGGTAAAAGTTTCCCCATGTATAGGTAACAACTAGAGTAATGAAACATAACAAAGAAAGAACACTCGACTCATCCACCCCCCCCCCCCTCGATACTTTGGACAAAGTACGTCCTAAGCAAGGCATACACAAGAATGGGGTGGATGAGCAATATGGAAGACGGACGGAGATGAATGAATGTGAATATACAACATGATGGATATACAGAGGTCAAGAAGGTCGAAAGCGAACCTTCTTGTGGGAGCGTTGCGGAATAGATCTGAAAATGTGTAGGTTGATATCAGGGTCCACAGTGGACAAAAGTCGATCAGGATCGACCTAGTGAAGATCCTTAGTAGTCGCAGAGTGAGAAGGAACATACGGGTCAGTGGAAGAAGTGTGTCTAGGTCCGGCCTTGAGTGCTCACAGATATCAAAGTGAAACGATACAAACTCATCATCGGAAGAAATAAAATCACAGTCATCTTGCGAGGTATCTCGTAAGTCAAAACCAAAAGGAACAAACTTATCTGTGGAAGTATTCAAATCATGTTCGTCCTCTATAGTCTCAACCGGATCATTATTCTCCCCGAATTCCTGGATAAAAGCAATAAGATTAAATTCGATCTTAGTATCATCTATATCTTTCCTCCGCTCGAGTGTATCGATCGTGTAAATCCACGGATGTCATCAACACATCACCAATCACATGAAGAGGAAACTACAAGGTCTATGCTTTCCAAGTATTCCTCCTTGGAGAGGAATTGTCGGGTCTCATCATCAGTCATAAAGAAAGTCTCTCTGATATCACCATGTAGATCATAGGCCTCGGGGTCGGCTAACACAGGCACACTCTCGTGGGATGAGGGTCTCTGGTCCGTGAAGGTGTGGTGATCAACACATCGCTCCCGACATTCGAATTGAAGTGAATCTCTCCTAATCCATAGTCTATAATGGCTCTTGTAGAGGCAATGAAGGGTTGTCCCAAGATGATTAGAGGATGCTTGATGAATACCCATTCATCACTCTTTATTCTTATATTTTATCTACAAAAACCTTTGCAAATACATGTATATTCATGTAAATACAAATAATTATCAAAAGCATGCATTGTATAAAGTTTAATAATTAGCATGTTTTTGTGCAAAAATAAAAGAATAAAGAGAAAAAAGAAAAAGAGAGAAATATTTAGAATAAATATTGAGCAACCTAACCCCGAGGGAGGGCTCAGCATGGGCATGACCGCATAAAAGCCAAAGTAGAGAGAGAGATTGGGTGCTCATGTGTGTAAATATACCTGTAAATACAATAAATATATTTTCCTCCAAAAATGGACAATAATGTGCTTGTATATATTTGTATATATTTATAAACACAAAATCAAGATAAAAATGGAAAAAATTAAAAAGAAGATAAAAATCACCTGCCTTGTACGTATTCATCATATACATAGCTCACTCATCTATATTTATTTCACCTTATAAATAAATGAAATTAATTTCCATAAAATTTGTAAATATTATATCTTTTATGGTATAAATAAATAAAATAAAAACAACAAAGATAAAAACAAAATAAAGAGAATAAAATTAAAAACCCAAAAATAACATTGTACATATACCATGTATATATATATGTATATATCTATTTATTTTACCATTGTATATAAATAATAAAAATAAAATAAAAATATCTTTTTACTCCTAATTTTATGATATAAATAAATAAAATATAAAAATGGGGATAAAAATGTATAAAAAATAACTAATTAAAAATCAAAATTAAAATCCTATATTGTACATATACCTATATATAGCCCTACTATGTACATACCCTATTTTTATTTTGAAAAATTAATTAAAAATCACCAAAAATAGAAAAAAATAAAACAAAAATATTTCATGTTTTAAGTTTTTAATAATTTAGCCATTTGTTATTTTAAATTGAATTTTTAAATATTTTTGAGGTGGCGCACTCCCATTGGTCCACAGGGAATGTTGACCCCCGGTCAACTCCCCCCGCGGACCCTCTTCCCTCGCGGATCGGACTGTCGACCCGATTTCTCCTCTTTTTCCATGCTCGATCCGCCCTCCATTTGCACAAACCCCGGGTCCTACCTCTTCTTCTTGCATCCGAGACTCACGCCCGGGGGATTGCATCGGGGTCCGCGCTCTGAGCAGCCCTACCCGATAAACCCTAGCCAGACCCCTGTGAGTATAAATCCCGAGCTCCGCCGCACGATTTCCCCATCTTTGGATCATTTGCTTTCCATCCAGTGACCTCCATCGTCTTGGCGAGAGTGACAACTCGCCCCTGAGGGTGTTGCAGCGAGGGAGAGAGAAGGAGACCATCGATCCGGCGAGCTTCCGCCGCCGTGCGCCGCCTGGAGGTAGCGCCAGAGCCTCGGACGTCGACGATCCTCGAGGCAAGGACCCAGAGCACCACCAGCTCGCTCCCAGTCGACTCGACCACCTAGGTAGCCCTATTTCCTTTTCTTGTTCGTTAATTTCCAGTTTGCCCCAAATCGACCCATCGCCGACCATCATCGATTCCGGCCACCCCCACCTTCCATTCGATCATCGGACTGCACCATCACACTTGCCTTCTTCCCGCGCATGTTCTACGCCCCTCCATTTGACCCAGCTCACACAGGAGCTGGGGATTCGAGGTCTACCGTCTACCCCCTCGCCGGAGCTCGACCGCACCGCCTCACCAGTCACCTTCACCCCCTCTCACAGGGTCGAGGCACTTTGCCCTCGACCCGCGAGCGGTTTGTTGTGACTTGCAGGTCCAGTCGAGCCCATCTGAGGGCCCGACCATCCAGGAGCAGGCGCTCGATCTCCGCCGACTCCGCTTGAGCTCCTCGGAGCTCAGTCGGGCCATCGGAGACCACCATTGGACGCGGAAGGCTTGCACGATTCTTCTTCGATCTTCAGAGGCCTTCGAGGAGGACACCAGCACCAGTGGCGAGCCGGCGAAGTTCGCCGACCATCAGTTCCTCCTCCATCGTCCGCAGCCGTCCGATGCTCCTCCTGCTCCAGTTTTGATCGCCACCGTTCGCTTCAGGAGCTGCCAGCACCGTTGATCTGAGGAGGATCTGATCCGAGCCGTTCGATCCTGACGAAGAAGCGCCCCCTACCCTCTACCATTGGATCTACACACGTGGTTGCTTCCCCATCGTCGGATTGCGCCAAGGGTTGCAGGAGCGACGCGCCACCCCTTCCCAGCCGTAGATCATCACACGTGGCGCCCATCCAACGGCCCTCGATATTTAATAAGGGTAATTTTCTCTTAGGCCCTTCTGTTTACTTTATTTCGTGTTTAGTCCTGTAAATACCATAGTTAGTTGTTTTTATTTGGTACATTTGCACTTTGGACCCTGTCTGTTTTCTATATTTGCACATATGCCCCTGTCTGTAGTGTAGCACGTGCGTCGACACGTGCTTTGTTGGGTAATTTGCATGTTTTGCTCTATAGTTCTAGAATGTTATGGAATGAATGAAATGTTTTAGAAAATTGCGGATATGCTCCTGTGAGTGATTTTTATGCGCATGTGCATTATATTAGTGGGTAAATTATACTAAAGTTCCTGGGCTTTTAATACTTGTTATTATTTAGCCCAAAAACTTTATTTCTTTGCAATTAGGTCCCTGTGTGCCCCAGACACGTGCCTCGTGCGTGACTTCTTGGGATTTTTGCATCGGACCCCCCAGAACTTTTGGTATTTACGTTTAGGTCCCTGTGCACTTGATGAATACCCATTCATCACTCTTTATTCTTATATTTTAGCTACAAAAACCTTTGCAAGTGCATGTAGATATATGTAAATAGGAATAATTACCAAAAGCATGCATTGTGTAAAAACCTATAATTAGCATGTTTTTGTGAAAAAATAAAAGAATAAAGATTAAAAAGAAAAAGAGGGAAATATTTAGAATAAATATGAGCAACCTAACCCAAGGGAGGGCTCAGCATCGGTCTGACCGCATAAAAGCCAAAGTAGAGGGAGATAGGGGCTCATGTGTAAATATTTGTGTAAATAAATAAAACTATATTTTCCTCACCCAAAAATATGCTTGTAAATACTTGTATATATTTATAAAAGATAAAAAAACAAAATAAAGAGTTAAAAATCAAAAAGATTAAAAATACCCCTTCATCATGTACAAAAACCATGCCTATATATTTATTTAACCTTGTAAATAAATAAAGTCATTTTCCAAACTTTTTGTAAATATTCAAAATATGCTATATATTGTAAATAAATAAAATAAAATAATGAAAATCAAAACAAAATAAAAATAGAAAAATCAAAAATACAAAAATACATTGTACATATACCATGTATATAGATGGACATATCTATTTATTTTACCTATGTACATAAATAATAAAAATAAAATAAAAACACCCTTTTATTCCTTATTTTATTCTATAAATAAATAAAATATAAAATAAGGATAAATTGTATAAAAATAATATATAAAAAATCAAAAATCAAAACCCTATACATTGTATATATACCTATATATAGTACATACTATGTAAATACCTTATTTTTATTTCCAAAAATTAATTAAAAATCACAAAAAAATAGAAAAGAAATAAAATAAAAATATTTTATGTTTTAAGTTTTTGCTAATTCGATCATTTTCTAACTCAAATAAATAAATCAAAAGTAATAAGCTTGGCGGGCTCTGATTGGTCCACGGGGGATTGTTGACCCCCGGTCAACTCTCCCCCCAGGACCACCAGAGCCGGATCCGGAGTGGCCGACCCGATTTCTCTATTTTCCACCCGCTCGATCCGACCGCCAACACCCCAAACCCCGGGCTCCGAATACTCTCTGATCATCCAGGACCCTCGCCCGGGGTAGGTTTAGAGGATCCAAGCTCTGCGCATCTCGCCCGACCCCTGTCTTCTCGGATCCTCCGCCATATATAAGGTCGTCTCCGGCGACCTAATTCTTTCATCTTTGATCTTCCCCTCGGTGCCTGTGAGCTCCTCCAGCGTCCCTGAGTGACAGCCGTGGCCTTTGGAGTTGCAGCGAGGCCCGGGTAGCCGGGAGTCACTGATCCGGTGGTAAACGCCGCCGTGCGCCGCCGCGAGCGCGCTCAGCCTCGAGGACTCGACGACCCCTTGCAGGCAATGACCAGGAGCTTCATCAGCTCCAGCCCAGTCGAATGCGCCCATCAGGTAGCTTAGTTAGGCCGTAGATTAGCTTAGGTTTCGATTTTTGCGATTTTCAGTAGCGTAGCTCCGCCTCCCTCGCCTGTTGTTTCCGAACATCCTTTCACTCATCCAACCACTCCACCACCTTCGTCAGACTCCTATCCACCTTCTCCGCCCCTTCACTCCCCCTGCCTCGCCTCGGAGCAGGGTATCGGCTCTCGCCCCTCCGCCGCTCGCCGGAGAGCCCCCATCTCGCCGCACCAGTCACCTTCCGCCCGCTCTGACGGGTCGAGGCACTTTGCCCTCGACCCAGCTTCTTTCCTGTGCAGGTTTCAGGGCTAATCGACCTCATCTGGAGGTCGGAACGTCTAGGCACAGCAGCTCCAGTGATTTCACGTCGCTGGAGCTCTCTGGAGCTCCTCGCCTCCATCGGAGCAGAGCATCGGGTGCGGGGCTTCATGGCGAAGCTTTCCCGCACCTCAGGAGCATCAGACGAGGACCACCGCGCGCACAGAGGGCCGGCGAAAGTCGCCGGCGACCAGTTCTTTCAGGATCCTCGCCGACCGTCAGATCGTCCTCATCGCCCCAGTTATCATCTGAGCCATCCATCCTAAGCGAGGTGTCACCGTCCGATCATCCCGAGGGTCGATCTTGACCATCCGCGCGAAAAGAGAGGCACCAGCTAGCCTCATCCGTCAGATTCGCCACGTGCCCTCCTCCCCTCCGTCGGATACACGAGGGTTTAGCCTCCAACGCACCAGAGCCGTCCGATAGCCACGTGGAGCGCCCTCAGACGTCGATCAGGCCTACGCTTTCGAAGTTAAAGGCGCCGTCGTTCTCCATCGTCAGATCTGCCACGCGTCATTCATCCGGCCGTCGACATTAATAAAAGGGGTAATTTGCTCTTAGGCCCCCTTTCTTTTATGCATGTTGTTTTAGTCCTGTAAATATTAGAATCAGTTGTTTAGTTTTAGAGTTAATTGCATAGAGGACCCTGAGCTTTAGCGTAATTGCATATATACCCCTGCCTGTTGTGAGCCACGTGCTTCATCACGTGTTGTTTTGGGTTATTTGCAGTCTTTGCCCTTGTAGTTCTTGTTGTTATGAAATGAATGAAAGGTTTTAATTAATTGCATTTATACCCCTGTGCGTGGTTGTTTTACGCATGTGCGTTATTTTTTGGGTTATTTGCAACTGAGCCCCTTGGACATTTGGTACGTGTTACCAATAGGTCCTCGGGACTTATTTTCCTTACATATAGGTCCCTGAGTGCCCCAGGCACGCGCTTGGCACGTGATTTGCTGGGTTAATTGCACCTGGACCCCCAGAACTTTGGGTATTTGCACTTTGGTCCCTATGCACAGTGCCCTATCTCTATTTTTGAATAAAATATCAAATCACCTCCAAATCCAACGAAAATTTGACACATGGCTCCTGCCATGGTGTAGGATTTTTGTAGATTTTTGAGGACATTTTTTATTTTGTTTGGTATTTTTAGAAATTCAAAAACCTCTATTTTTGGCACTATCTAGTTTGAAAAATCACAAAAAAATATAAAAACTCCTTCAAAAATTCCCTAAAAATTAGCTACTGTTTACTTTAGTTTGTTTGATTTTCCAGCTAATTTTGGCTATTTTTCATCACTGAAAACCACTAAAAACTTAAAAACACTCAAAAACCCATAAAAATTCTAGTAAAAAAATTAAAAATCCAAAAACAATAAAATTGGTACCTAGATTTTCCTTGTTTTACCTACTTTACAGGAAAATTACCTCCAGGCCATTTTGAGGCCCTTAGATATTTTATCTAGGGTTTCTTGGCTCGGTTGGACAGTACCTCTTATTTTTGCTATTGTTTGATTTTTAGAAAATAAAATAAACATCAGAAAATTATCAAAAACTCACCAAAAACATAAAAAATATAAAACACATAAAAATATTTTTGTTTTGATTTTTGGTGCTTAGAATAATTTGTTGAATTGTGTTCTCCCTTGCTTTCCTTATTTTCTTAATAAACTTAAAAACCCAAAAAAAATATAAAAATAATTAAAAACCACTAAAAATATTTTCCCCTTTTCTCTTATTTGCTTTGACTACTTCATAGGCCTCTCGGCCAATCTGTGCTCCTTGAGTTCGACCCTGGGTGCTATACCAGGTTAATCACATAGCAGGACCGCTATTCGTGTTTTGATTGCTTGATTTGTCATTAGTGGTTCATTTTTCTTGATTTAGCGCATCTGAGCGACCGAGGTCGCAACGATCATTTCTGTACCTTTACCTTAGTTGCTCGGTTTCACGCAGATCAGAATGGCGCCGTTGCCGGGGATCACGGCTTAGTAGTCATTTTTAGCTTTTCCGCGGCTTTTTGATTTTCGCGGCTTTTTGTATAGATTTTTTGTAGATACATTTTTCTGATAGTTTCTGACAATAATTTGGACTGACCACTTGTCTCTTTTTTCTTGCGAGGGCCCGAGGATCGAGGCGGCCGATTTCGAGAAGCCGACGCAACCGCGAGACTCGGAGGCGGCTCCCTTCTGCACGGAGCCGCAGGAGAGAGCGAGAGAGAGAGTTGAGTGCGTGAGGTTAGATTAGGAATATTTGATTATTGTTGTAATAATACAGGGACTCAGACTTGGGTCCGACGATCTCTTTGTTATTCTACAAAGACTTTGTGGACTTGCCGTAGCGGGTCTGTTTCGCCGAGCACCGGTGTGCTCGGGGGACCCTTAGGACTTGCGCGGTTTTTCACGGTTTTATTTTATTTTCTTTCTGCCTTTTCCGGTGTTTACGGGCTTTTTGCTCGAGCCCCTAGACTTAGGAATTTCTGGTGATTGTGCCGTAGTTAGTAGGATCCACACACCTAAATGATTATCTGTTCCCATAGAACGTTAATTTGACCTACTAATAAATCAATAATAAAAATAGCTTAGTCGCTTTCCTGAGAGCCTACGCGCCGCGAGCCTGCCCCGTCAAGCGCTACTCCTGAACTCGACTTGTCGAGAAGAGGAGGGGTGGGTCTAGACCGGACTCTTTGGATCGAGGGCGAGTGACTAAGTTAGACGGTTCTTCGCTAGAAATTGCTCGTTTAGGACTCGGCTTTCCCGTTGCATCATATAGGTAGTTTCCTTTCTGTCTTTACATTTATGCGCGGATCATATTGCATGTAGAGTGCTGGAGTCAGGTACGCCTTCCTTACTTTGCATGCATCATTGATTTCATCGTGCATCGGCTTTTTCGTCTTCTCCCCCCTGTTTTGGAATAAATAATCAGGAGAACCGAAAAATTCGTTAGGCGTTTGTTTTCTATTTGAAAAATATCTAAAAACAAAAACAATAAAATCGGGACTGCTAATCATACTTGACCTAAAAGACACTTCATTGAAAATCTGTCTTGGGGAGAGTAACCCCCTCCTTGTCTGGTTTGGATGAGCGAGAGAGTGATCCGAACATTAGGATAGAGCCTCTGATCTATTCTTGAATGATTACCGGCTTGCAGTACGGGACAGTCGGTTGAGAAAGATTCGGATACCTATTTACCTCACGTAATCGCTCTGATAAACTGGATGATCACCTAAAATAAAATCGACAAGATAATTGACCGATCCCTTCGGTCTTCAGCTTTGTGTGCGTAGGTGAATTGGGGGTTTGCTTGTTCTTGTGTGATTGCCAGACCCCTTCAATCTTCCCCATCTTCTTCTCTATCTATCTGCTTTCCCACCCTCACCTCCCTTCAGTCGTCCTCTTCTCTTCTCCTTTTTCCCCTGGATGATGGATCCCCTTCACTGTGAGCCGACGCTCGCGGCTTTTTCTTCGCTTTCTGACCATCACTCCAGTCCACCTTCTAGGGAGGTCGGATCTCCGACCAACCTCCCGCTCCCTCCCTCCCTTTCATCTCATCACTCTGGGCATGCTGTGCGAGACGTCCGAGGATACCAGATAGATCAGATGCGAGACCCGGACGATGCTGTCGCTGAGTTGAGAGCGCACTTCGTTGGAGACCAGAGATAGCAGTGGAGATCAGCAGACATATCCTATTCCAGAAGGATGGAGGAACATATAGCACATGGAGCTCAGTCAGCTTCTACACTAGGTCCATTCATCTTGGATTTGGATTACATTCAGCGACTGTCGACATTTTCAGGAGAGGCGCACGAGGAGCCTTATCTTCACCTGTCCACGTTCGAGGAGTTTTATAGAGCACAGAGATATTCAGACGTCACTGCAGAGGAGCTGATGAGCAGGACCTTCCCATTCACGCTTCACGACAGAGCCATGAGATGGCACCGACGATTGGGGAGGACATTCGAGACGTGGGGAGAGCTACGCCGAGAGTTTCTCCAGAGATACTTTCCCCCACGTAGATCAGATTTCATGCGGTCTTTGATCAGGGACTTTTCAGTTGACCCCCAGGAGCCATTGCACGAGGCATGGCCGAGGTTTCTTGACCTCTTGAGGAGATTCCCTGAGCACGGACTTCCACTTACCGACTTGATAGAGATCTCCATGCGGGGGATGACCGCAGAGCAGCTTGCACTGGTGATTACCACATGTGGCGGTTCACACCGCAGTTCCGACATTCACTCCCGAGTACCATCTCGAGGCTTATTTCACAGAGTTCTTCTTCACGAGATGCTTCGGTCGGGACAACACATGACAATGATGCAATACCAGTGCGGTGTGTCACTTCACATGGTAAGTCAGCTTCTACACACCAGCCCGAGGATTCGGATGATGCAGCACCACTGACAGAGGAGATGACTGTGATAGCAGAGGTTCGACCCAGAGTCTACTTGAGTTCCCGTTGGCCTTCCAGTTGGAGTTCGAGTCAGCCCCAGAGTTCCCTGTTGACGAGTCTTGGATATCAGATCTTCTGATACTCCAGGAGCCGGAGGAGCCCCAGCTTTTGCAGCCGTTGATTCAGACACTTCAGATTCCAGTCCTGGAGGAATCAGTTTCCTTCCTGCAGAGACACTTCTTGGATGCAGACAGGCACCAGGACTCAGCTCAGCAGCCACAGCTTGATGAGGGACACCACTTTGAGAGTACAGACACAGAGAGTCCCGTCTTCGAGCCTTTTGTCCTCCACTTTGTTGAGACAGATACACTTCTTGAGGACCAGCTGATAGCCAGCATAGCCGCAGAGCGAGGATCAGCCACAGACACTTTGCCAGCTCCCGCGATGTTGACTAGTACCTTCTCCTGCTTCCAGATTGTCGAGACCTACACTTTTGATGATGATGCAGCCTGGTGCACTGAGTGGATACTTGATAGCAGCGCAGATGCCGATCTAGATCCTGGTCCTCTTCTTGTCACTTCTGATCTTGCATCTCTCCCCGAGGGTTATCTGCGGGAGGATGCCGCACGCGATGAGTACTCGGTTTCACCTGCTGAGTATGTTTCCGATCTGGCGGAACACGAAACCGAGTCTTTAGATCATTCTGATTCTGAGTCTTCTCACCTCGACGACCCTCGCGAGGATGAGCCCATTCTGGAGATATTCAACGATTTATCTGATCTGATTCTATTTTCTGCATCGGATATCAGCCCTTTTCAAGAGTCTCCTGATCCTGATTTTTCACACCTGTTTGAGACACTGATTGACGTGGAGGATTCCATGACTGATCCATCCTTCTCCACGTTTGATTTCTTCGACTCGATACTCTCACTCCAGTCTGATCCAGAGCCGCTGATTTCTTTTCTGCTACCGGATCCCGATCACTTATTCTCATATCATTGGTCGGTAGCAGACACCCGCCTGATTGCATACCTGAGTGTCTTACTTTACACTGTTGAGTTCGTCGCTGTTCTCATACCAAGACTGCGACGACAGTACGGCATTCGCCTTACCGATGCCGTACTGAACCTTGATACCGCGTTGTCCTAGCCTTTGCGCCCAGCTAGGGGCGTAAAATCTAGCGCTTGTTGAGAGGCACCTCAACATTGTACTCTCTTGTATATACATGTTTCGTCTTGTTTGATCTTTCGTTCTTCCGTTCTTGTTCTCACCCCAAGTCTCGCTTAGGATTATCTTTGCTATACTTAGGATATTGCTCATCCTAAGTATAGGGGGGTGGAAACCGGGCTGTTCATTCGTTCTGTTTCATCACTTCTGTTTTATTGCCTATACGTAAGGTTCTCCACCTTAAGTATAGGGGGAGTGATGCCCTCCTTCTTGTATATATTCGTGATTTTCTTCGTGTCTTTCTGCTCCTGTTTTGCTGCCTATACTTAGGGATATTTTACCCTAAGTATAGGGGGGCAGACTCTGTATCTTCTTCACTCGGATTTCCCTTCATGTACAGCTTGCTATACTTAGGATTAGTTAATCCTAAGTATAGGGGGAAACCACCGAGTCCCTCTCATTCTATTCAATTATTCGTTTCTGTACTTAGCCATTCCTTTTCACTCCCCTTTTACTAAGCACGAGTTATGTCTTCTTCATCGCTCTTGATCACTCTGAGGACATCGTTCGAGCTAAGTATAGGGGGTGTGTATATATTTCATATATACTTTAGCCATAACTCGTACTTTGTGTGAGTGTGTTAATAAATAAAATGGCTAAAAATCACAATAATTAAAATTTTTTTCATGTACATAAACTTCTTTTATTTGCACATACATAGCTAGTGTACAAAGTATTTTTGTAAAAATGATTTCAAAAATCTTTTGTAAAGCTTGTGTAAATATTTTTGTATCAAAATTATGTATATAGTACAAAACTTTTCCAAAATGTTTTGAAAATCTAAAGTTTGCAAAAATCTTGTAAATATGTGTAAATATCTTTTTGCAAAACTTGCACCTCATGCATCATTCATCCATGATTTCAAAACATTTTTCAAAAATTTTGCACGATTGTAAATTTGTGTAAATAAGCATCTTGTGCATATATGTATATAGTTTTTCTGGATGAGAGTTGACACTTAAGCTAAGCCTGGAATTAAATTGAGAAATGGAGCTTGAATAAGATCTTAATCCACTTAACTTCAAGAGGAACCTTATAGGACTTAGGGTTAGGGCTTTTCAGGTCCATAAGGACTTAATTCTTTGAGTCCACTAGGCTATGAGCATATGTCATCTTGATGAGCCTAAGTAGAGCACTTAACAACACACGCATGACTCTTGGAGACAATGGCTTGACTTGCACCAGCACTTTACACATGGCTCTCCACGGATGAGGTGGTGAGGAGGCAGTTTCCTTTGGCTTGGGGTAGCATATGAGGGTAGTACTTCTAGGCGGAACCTCTCTTCTTCTTCTAGTGAAGGAAGTGTATCTCAACTTGGTCTAGTGGTGATGAAGGCTACAGACAGAAGCTGTGGGTTGCAATAAAGCTTCAAAAGAGGGATAGTCTACTGGCTCAAGAGGAAAATTTCTTGTATATATGCTGCACCATGTAGATATGTTGCATAGAAGTCCTTGAAAAAAAATTGCAAAATGCAAAAAGAACTCCAAAAAAGTGGTGGGTCGGATTGAAAATTTAATAACCCCACCGGAGTGTATATAGTCAAATAAAGCAAAAGCTTATGGTATCCATGTTACATCTCATGAAGCTTGCAGCGGGAGACTTAGCTACACTGGTTGAGCTTCCAAAAGTCTATACTTCTTCCCCCTCTTCTTGAGCCGGTTGCACTTGAACTTAGAAGGGAATACCCCGCTTCTCGAGGAAAGAGTTGCTAGACCGAGGCATTAGAGTTACCAGGTTGAGGGAGGTTGTTTCTTTGTTACTTCTGAGGTGGGGAGCCACATATCACTTACACTGCATGGAAATATTCATGGTCATTAGAGTTTGTGTATGTAGACTTGTTCTGATTTGGTTTATTGAGGAGTCTTGCCCATAGATTGGTGGAACTTAGAGGCTGTTGAGTTTTAAACTTAAGTCCAAATAAGGTTCCGACACATTAATAATCCAAAGATCTGATTGAGCTCCATACCCCAATTTAATGAAGGCAAGTTTAATAATCAACCTTGATCCATGTACATCCTCTTTTTCTTTTTCTTTTTTCTTTCTTTTTCACTTCTTTTTCAAATAAGTGTTTGCTAAGGGACTAGCAAAGTTAAGTATAGGGGGGTGATGAATACCCATTCATCACTCTTTATTCTTATATTTTAGCTACAAAAACCTTTGCAAGTGCATGTAGATATATGTAAATAGGAATAATTACCAAAAGCATGCATTGTGTAAAATCATATAATTAGCATGTTTTTGTGCAAAAATAAAAGAATAAAGATTAAAAAGAAAAAGAGGGAAATATTTAGAATAAATATTGAGCAACCTAACCCAAGGGAGGGCTCAGCATGGGCCTGACCGCATAAAAGCCAAAGTAGAGGGAGATAGGGGCTCATGTGTAAATATTTGTGTAAATAAATAAAACTATATTTTCCTCACCCAAAAATATGCTTGTAAATACTTGTATATATTTATAAAAGATAAAAAACAAAATAAAGAGTTAAAAATCAAAAAGATTAAAAATACCCCTTCATCATGTACATAAACCATGCCTATATATTTATTTAACCTTGTAAATAAATAAAGTCATTTTCCAAACTTTTTGTAAATATTCTATGCTATATATTGTAAATAAATAAAATAAAAAGAATCAAAATCAAAACAAAATAAAAATAGAAAAATCAAAAATACAAAAATACATTGTACATATACCATGTATATAGATGGACATATCTATTTATTTTACCTATGTACATAAATAATAAAAATAAAATAAAAACACCCTTTTATTCCTTATTTTATTCTATAAATGAATAAAATATAAAATAAGGATAAAATTGTATAAAAATAATATATAAAAAATCAAAAATCAAAACCCTATACATTGTATATATACCTATATATAGTACATACTATGTAAATACCTTATTTTTATTTCCAAAAATTAATTAAAAATCACAAAAAATAGAAAAAAATAAAATAAAAATATTTTATGTTTTAAGTTTTTGCTAATTCGATCATTTTCTAACTCAAATAAATAAATCAAAAGTAATAAGCTTGGCGGGCTCTGATTGGTCCACGGGGGATTGTTGACCCCCGGTCAACTCTCCCCCCAGGACCACCAGAGCCGGATCCGGAGTGGCCGACCCGATTTCTCTATTTTCCACCCGCTCGATCCGACCGCCAACACCCCAAACCCCGGGCTCCGAATACTCTCTGATCATCCAGGACCCTCGCCCGGGGTAGGTTTAGAGGATCCAAGCTCCGCGCATCTCGCCCGACCCCTGTCTTCTCGGATCCTCCGCCATATATAAAGTCGTCTCCGGCGACCTAATTCTTTCATCTTTGATCTTCCCCTCGGTGCCTGTGAGCTCCTCCAGCGTCCCTGAGTGACAGCCGTGGCCTTTGGAGTTGCAGCGAGGCCCGGGCAGCCGGGAGTCACTGATCCGGTGGTAAACGCCGCCGTGCGCCGCCGCGAGCGTGCTCAGCCTCGGGGACTCGACGACCAATTGCAGGCAATGACCGGGAGCTTCATCAGCTCCAGCCCAGTCGAATGCGCCCATCAGGTAGCTTAGTTAGGCCGTAGATTAGCTTAGGTTTCGATTTTTGCGATTTTCAGTAGCGTAGCTCCGCCTCCCTCGCCTGCTGTTTCCGAACATCCTTTCACTCATCCGACCACTCCACCACCTTCGTCAGACTCCTATCCACCTTCTCCGCCCCTTCACTCCCCCTACCTCGCCTCGGAGAATGGTATCGGCTCTCGCCCCTCCGCCGCTCGCCGGAGAGCCCCCATCTCGCCGCACCAGTCACCTTCCGCCCGCTCTGACGGGTCGAGGCACTTTGCCCTCGACCCAGCTTCTTTCCTGTGCAGGTTTCAGGGCTAATCGACCTCATCTGGAGGTCGGAACGTCTAGGCACAGCAGCTCCAGTGCTTTCACGTCGCTGGAGCTCTCTGGAGCTCCTCGCCTCCATCGAAGCAGAGCATCGGGTGCGGGGCTTCACGGCGAAGCTTTCCCGCACCTCAGGAGCATTAGACGAGGACCACCGCACACACAGAGGGCCGGCGAAAGTCGCCGGCGACCAGTTCTTTCAGGATCCTCGCCGACCGTCAGATCGTCCTCATCGCCCCAGTTATCATCTGAGCCATCCATCCTAGGCGAGGTGTCACCGTCCGATCATCCCTGTACCTTGGTTTTGATTTTTAATAAGATATCAAACTAACTCCAAATTCAATGAAAATTGGACACATGGCTCCTGCCATGGTGAAAATTTTTAGAATTTTTGGGTACATTTTTTACTTCATTTATTATTTTTAAAAATTCAAAAACACACATTTTCTTTTCTGTCTGACTTATAAATTCACAAAAAAATATTAAAACTCATCTACAAATTACAAAAAATTTAACTACTGTGTATTTTGGCTTGATTGATTTTCTGACCAAATTTGGTCATTTTTCATTATCTAAAACTCATAAAAATTGAAAAACACTAAAAACCTCATAAAAATTCTAATAAATAATCTAAAAATCCAAAAATAATAATTGCGGTTCCTAAACTTTCCTTGTTTCTTTCTCTATACAGGAAAATTACCTCCAAGCTTTTTAGGGCTTTTGGATATTTTATCTAAGTCCCTCAAGCTCGGTTGGACAGTACCTTCATTTTCTTGCATTGTTTTATTTTTAGAAAATTAAATAAAAATCAGAAAAATACCAAAAATTCACTAAAAACAGTAAAAATCAAAAAAAACATAAAAACATTTTTATTTAAATTTTTAGTTGATTTTTGATGCATTAAATAAATTGTTGTGTTGGCTTGTTTCTTTGTTTTTCCTTATTTTCTTAATTAATTAAAAATCCAAAAAAATTAAAAACAATTAAAAATCCACGAAAAAGTATTTTATTTTATTTTATTCCTTTTTGAGACTACTTCGTAGGCCGCAAGGCCATCACATGCTCCCTGAGTCCGACCCTGGTCGCTATACCAGGCTAATCTAATAGCCAGGACCGCTATTGTGTTTTATTGATTTTGATTTGATTTTGGTGGTCTGAACCCTAATTTTCTTGATTGACTGAATTATTTCTCTCGATACGGTCACAACGACCCTTGAGTAATTTTCCATTTTATCTCGGATTGATTGAGGTAAATTTTTCGGTCATCAGAATGGTGCCGTTGCCGGGGAGCACGGCTTAGTAGTCGGTTTCCGATTTTTCCCGCGGTTTTCTTTTCCGCGGCTTTTTGTGCATATTTTGTATATATCATTTATTTGCATAATGGTTTAAATAATCTGGTCTGACCACTTGTGTTTGTTTTCTTGCGAGGGCCCGAGGACCGAGGCGGCTTTATTCGGAAGCCGAGCAACTGCGGGAACCGGAGGCGGCTCTCTTCTTCACAGAGCCGCAGGAGGACGCGAGGAGCGAGCATGAGAGCAGGAGCCGCGGAATAGCCGCGGAGTAGCATAAGTTTAGATTAGGTTTTATTTTAGCAATAGTTGAACTTTTATTGTAATAATACAGGGACATACAAAGACTTGAACTTTCGGGTCTGTTTCGCCGAGCACCGGTGTGCTCGGGGGACCCCTTAGTTAGTTCGGTTTTTCGTGGTTTTTACGCGGTTTTCCTTTACTGCCTTTTACAGTTTCTCGCGGACTTTCGAGCCCCTAGCCGTAGGATTTTTTGCTTGACTATGACGTAATAATTAGGATCCAAATACCGTAATATATCTGCTTGCACCTATAGATCGATAATTGGACCAAAAATTAAAAAATAATAAAATAGCCGTTCCACCACCTCCGAGCCTACGCGCCGCGAGCCTGCCCCATCAAGCGCTACTCCTGAACTCGACCTGTCAAGAAGAGGAGGGGTGGGTCTAGACCGGACTCTTTGGATTGGAGGCTGGTGGTCGGCTAGCCGTTCTTTCGAGTAGCACTGCTGTTTAGGGACTCGGTTTTCCGCCTGCACCATTTAGGTAGTTTATTTTCTGTCTTTTAAATTATGCACGGATCATATTGCATGTAGAGTGCTGGAGTCAGGTACGCATTTCTGACTTTGCATGCATCATTGATTTTATCGCGCATCGGCTTTTTCGTCTTCTCCCCCCTGTTTTGGACTTAATAACCAGGAGAACCGAAAAATTCGTTAGGCCCTTTTGTTTGTATTGAAAAAGATTAAAAAGAAAAATAATAAAATTGGGATTGTTTAAGCTATTGATCCTAAAAGACACTTGACCTAAAAATCTGTCTTGGGGAGAGCAACCCCCTCATTGATTGGTTTGATTGAGCGAGAGAGTGACCCGTACACTAGGTAGAGCCTTCCGATACTCCTCTCGACTGATTACCGACTCTTCTGTGCGGGACAGTCGGTTGGGAGAGTATCGGGTATCCCAGCAGGTCACGTAATCGCTCTGATATTTTGTTTGTTCACCAAAAATAAAATTGACAAGATAATTTGACCGAGCCTTTACGGTCTTCAGCTTGCGTTGCGTTGGTGAACTGAGGGGTTTGTTTGCGATCATAGTTTCTCCAGATCTCATTCGCATTACTCGCCAGATCACGATGATGGGTAGGAGGTCTCTTAGGCAGCCCCTGGTCGCACCGCTTTTTAACACTCCAGCCCACTCATCTAGGTCGGTTCGTGGGAGCTCAGACCCGCTCTCCGAACTCGAGTACGACTCCACCCTGTTCCCCCTCGACCACCCTTCTTCTTCTGAGACTGAGATACCAGTACCAGAGGAGAGACAGACATATGATTTATCGGCACCTGAGTTCGGTTGTTTTGATTTTTCAGAGACAATGGCCGGCAGTTCTGATGATCGCACTGGAGGTCCACGAGGAGATCAGCATTTCGTTCTGGACCAGGGTTCGATCAACTCCACCCTGATCGCCTCCTTCGAGTCAGTTCAACAATAGTTGAGGGATCAGGGAGCGTTTATGATCGAGATGAGGAGAGAGCTAGAGCAGTTGAGAGCCGACTGCGAGAACCGCGGAGGAGGACCCGACGATGCGGCAGCAGGCGGAGCAGGTGGAGCAGGACCGCCGAGGACGATGCGGGAGAACCACAATCCCGGATCGACTCTGACGCACCGTTGGGTGGTGCTACCAGCTATCGTGAAAGACTTCAAGTTCCCCCCGAACACTTTGCAGCTCCTACCACGGTTTCACGGTTTGGCCACTAAGGAGCCTCATCTTCACTTACAGGAGTTTGAGATGATTTGCAGTACTGTCCACAATCGTCAGGTGCACCAGGACATGATACGAATGATTGCCTTCCCCTTTTCCTTGGCAGACAGAGGAGCCACCTGGCTGAAGCATCTGGGGAAGTTATTCTACACTTGGGAGCAGCTCCGCGCCGAGTACTTGCATAAGTACTATCCACTCGGACGGACCAATGCCGCGAGAGCCCTGATTAGCAACTTCTCCATGCTCCCCAACGAGCAGTTTCATGAGGCATGGGAGAGGTTCAGAGAGCTGACTGATAGATGCCCGCACCACGATATTTCCAAGCCGAACCTCGTGCAGAGCTTTTTCAGCGGGCTGACACCAGAGCTTCAGGGCTTGGTGAACGCTTCTTGTGGCGGGTCTTACTTCGCCAAGGATCACGACCAGGTCTGGGCCATCTACGAGGAGATGGTCGAGAACTACATGGTGATGTCCCAGACCCGGTTGTACACTCAGGGCAGACCTCAGCAGCCAGGACCTGTGCAGTACCAGAGGATAGCACGGGTCGACGTCGGTCCTTCTAGTTCTTCCGCAGTAGCAGCAGCACAGGCAGAGTCCACAGCTACAGACATGGGCATCATTAGCGAGAAGTTGGATCGGATGGAGCTGATTGAGATGAAGCAGTACCAGGGCATCACTCAGATGGAGCAGATGGCACAGACTCTGAGCGACATGAAGACCCATCTCATGTGTCTCCAGGAGGCACAGACGGCTTCCCAGCCTCGTCTTCAGTCGCGAGGCGATCATGGCAGCAGCAACAGCTCGTCCCAGCGCTCCAGCTCACACCAGCAACCTAGACAGGTTCACCTTGTACAGGCGGAGCCGTACCAGCAGCCGTAGCCCACCTACCAGCCACCACCATCTCCAGACTTGCAGATGGTGGTATATGAGTCGGATCAGCCTCTGGCAGTACTCCCGCCAGCCTAGTACGATGCAGAGCTGTTGATGGATGTCAACGGGATTTGGTATGACCGCCCTCAGCCCGGTATCCGACGAGACCATCCCGGATTCTGATGGGGGACAGGAGGTACCCATCCCCAGCAGCAGCCGTCAGGACAGGGGTGGCCAGTACAGCCATCAGAGAGAGCACCAGCCGCAGCAACAGCCCCTAGTGTACACACCACAGCAGCAACAGTCATCCTATGGTCCTCGTCCCTATCAGCAGGGACAGTCGTGGGGGCTTGAGCAGCCTCACCAGCAGCAGCAGCAGCATCACCCATACCCCTCTCAGCCACAGCAGCAGATCCAGCAGCCTCACTACCAGAGAGGCTACCCGTCGGGTTCCCTTGAGAACTCTGTCTTGGATGACATAGCCTGCCTCCTCACAGATCAGCATGCTACTTTTCGACGGGAGATGGACGAGTTCTGGCAGGAGATGCGGGACATTGTGAGAGGGAAGGCCGCCATCCCTGCCCAGATCGAGCCGAACCCCAACAGCCTGAAGCGGAAATCTGAGCAGGTAGCTTGTACTGAGTATACCACTCCTAGTGATGCATTTGGTGATATAACTGGATATCTGTTTGATACTGATTTTGTCACACTTAGGAGCGGTAGGATGCCAGCAGGCGGCGCCTCGTCTGAGCTACATTATGAGGATCCACCTAGAGCGCCCGACGAGGAGGATGACGACGGTGGTACTGATGCCACCAAGGATGCTGATTCCACCGGCGGTGCTGAGGCCGCCGTTTCACCAATTCGAGGAGGTGGTACTGAGGTCACCAACGATGCTGAGCCAGAGTGTGGTACTGAGGCCGCGAGTCTTCCAGCCGACCCAGCCGATGGTGGTACTGAGGCCACCCGTGTTCATTCTGAGAGACATATAGCTTTTCCTTCTTCTGCACCTGTATCTCGGAACATTTCTGTGAATAAAGGAAAGGGTTTATTTCTTTCTGGTACCACTGTGGTGCATGATGTATGTGTGGATCCGATCGTCGAACCGCCTAGACCCTTTCCTAGTCCTTCATCTGAGAAGGACCCTGTGATCCCCTTCCCTAGAGCCCTTTAGATGGGGAAGGGGAAGAAAAAAGAAAATCCAAAAAAGAAAGATCAGGAAGAGTTCAGCCAGCAGATGATAGATCGATTTCACATACAGCTGACTCTTCAAGAGGCTTTGCGGCACATTCCCCTTCTTCAGCGTTCCTTTAGAGACAGAACCACAGTCAGGATGAAGAGAAGGAATCACCACTCTGAGATCCATGTGCTGACGAAAGCCATGTGTTTCGCGATCCAGAACCGTCCGCCGGCCAAGAGACCAGATTCAGGAGCCCCTTATGTCAGATGCCATATCAGTGAGCAGAGGTTCGACCGTACTCTATTAGATAGCGGATCATCGATCAACCTCCTTCCGGCAGCCCTTCTCGACTGCTTCGAGTTGGGCACTCTTAGACAGAGCAGGACAGTCCTTCAGTTTGCTGATAGATCTGTCAAGAGGCCGAAGGGGTTGTTGCGAGACGTTGTCATCACGATTCAGGGCCTGCAATTCCCTGTGGACTTCGTAGTGTTGGACATGGAGATCCCTGATTCAGTGACCGATACGCTCATCATTCTCGGTCGTCCGTTCTTGGCCACAGCCAAGGCGGTGACTGACCATGATAGCGGGAAGGTATACTTTCACGTCGAGGACGAAAGTGTATAAATAGAGACGGTCGAGGACATCAGAGCCAGAGAGAGATCATGCTCATAGACCACTTCAGATACAGAGCAGCTGACAGATGCAGGGCTAGACATCCACCAGGACTGTGACTTTGTGATCACAAACGATGAGGCAGTTTGGGCAGACCCAGCAGCACAGGCCATCCTCTCATTTTCAGACACCGCTGATGCAGAGATGACAGCAGAGGAGAGCTTGGATAGCACATGCCTGGTTCAGGATACCTTAGAGGCAGCAGAGCAGGTTCGTGACCGCGACACAGATTTCGTGATGATAGTGGTACTGATGCCACCTTGTGTGATGCAGATCCCTCGGAGTCAGAGTCAGAGTGGGCAGATTGTGATGATTACATGCCAGACCTGATTTCCACTGAGCCTACAGTTGAGAAGGAGATAGATGCCGAGCAGATCAGAGACAGTTCAGTTGAGCAACCTTCTTCAGATCCAGTTTGCGAGAGTATGCTCTCATTCTCCCGGGCAGATTTGGCAGCATACACGCGACTTCTTTCGAAGCCAGATTTGCCAGCACCCAGTTGTCCAGAGCTGAAGCCACTTCCTGCGTCGTTGAAGTATAGATTCCTTGAGGGTGAGCATGAGATGTACCCAGTCATTATCTCAGCCAATTTGACTGGAGAGCAGGAATCCCGTTTGATGGGGATTCTTGAAAAGAACCGCAAGGCGATAGGATGGAGCGTAGCAGATCTCCAGGGGATTAGTCCGGCCCTGTGCTCCCACCATATCTATCTCGAGGAGGAGGCGAAGCCGTCGCGTGAGTTCCAGCGGCGACTGAACCCAAATCTGAGAGAGGTTGTCATGAAGGAAATTTCGAAATGGTGGAGCGTCGATTTTATCTATCCCATCTCCGACTCCAAGTGGGTCAGCCCTTTACATGTGGTGCCCAAGAAGACGGGCATCACTACAGTGATTAGCGAGTCTGGAGAGGAGATTGCTACACGAGTACCCACTTCTTGGCAGGTTTGTGTTGACTACAGGAGACTCAACCAGGCCACCAAGAAGGATCATTTCCCCCTGCCCTTTATTGATCAGATCATTGAGAGACTGGTAGGGAAGAGCCATTATTGTTTTCTGGATGGGTACTCGGGCTACAACCAGGTGGCCATCGCTCCTGAGGACCAGGAGAAGACCACCTTTACCTGTCCCTTCGGCACATAAGCCTTCCGACGCATGCCATTTGGGCTATGCAATGCTCCTACGACTTTTCAGAGATGCATGCTGTCGATCTTTTCGGACATGGTAGGGGAGTGCTTGGAGTTCTTCATGGATGATTTCTCGGTTTACGGCGACGGATTCGACTCCTGTCTTGACTGCCTAAACCGAGTACTTCAGCGATGTATTGAGGTTCGCTTGGTTCTTTCTTGGGAGAAGAGTCACTTTATGGTGACTCAAGGGATGGTGCTTGGCCACATCATCTCCAACAGGGGCATGGAGGTTGATCCGGCCAAGGTTGATGTCATTAGAAAACTCACACCACCGTCCAATTTACGGCAGTTACGGTCTTTCCTGGGGCACGTCGGTTTCTATCGACGATTCATTCGTGATTTTAGTAAGGTTGCCCGACCATTGATTGACCTGCTGACGAAAGACACCGAGTTCCTTGTCGATGACAAGTGTCTTTCGTCTTTTGAGACTCTCAAGCATTGTATTGTTGAGGCTCCTATCCTCCAGCCACCCGATTGGTCTCTCCCATTTGAGATCATGACGGACGCCTCCGATTTTACCGTGGGGGCTGTGCTGGGACAGAGGGGGGATGGAGTTCCATTTGCTATTCACTACGCTAGCCGCACATTGGATTCCGCGTAGCGGAATTATACAGTCACAGAGAAGGAGATGCTGGTCGTAGTGTTCGCCCTAGATAAGTTCAGATCGTACATTATTGGATCTAGAGTGACTTTGTATATTGATCATACCACCATCTGATACCTCATGGCAAAGAAGGATGCCAAGGCCAGACTGACTAGATGGATCCTTCTACTCCAGGAGTTCGACATTGAGATCAAGGATAAGCCTGGAGTTAAGAATGTGGTGGCGGATCATCTCTCCCGTTTAGAGTAGCCTGAGGAGTCTGAGCAGATAGATCCCATTTGTGAGACCTTCCCAGATGAGGCGATCCTTGCTATTGCCTCACTCCCGTGGTATGCCGATATTGTGAACTTTCTTGTTGCTAAGAAAGTCCCACAAGGTTGGCCCAGACAGAGGCTTGAGACCTTCCTTGCGAAGGCCAAGTCCTACCACTGGGAGGATCCCATCCTTTACCACGAAGGAGGGGATAGCGTCTGGCGTAGGTGCATTCCTCAGGACGAACACCATAGCGTCCTCACTTACTACCACAAGCTTGAGGCAGGAGGACATCATTCTGGGAGGAGAACGACACAGAAAGTGCTCCAATCCGGCTTGTGGTGGCCTATCCTCTTTAAGGACTCTGATGAGTTCGTGAAGAGGTGTACTGACTGTCAGAGGATGGGCACTTGTGGACAGCGTGATATGATGCCGATGCAGCCCATTCACTTCTGTGAGGTTTTTGACGCATGGGGCATCGATTTCATGGGTCCATTCCCTAAGAGTCAGGGATTTGAGTACATTCTGTTGGCCGTTGACTATGTTAGTCGTTGGGTTGAGGTTATCCCCGCCCGAGCCGCTGATGCGAGGACAGTTTGCAGAATTTTGAGGAAGCACATTATCACGCGGTTCGGGGTACCTCGAGTATTGATTTTAGATGGGGGGTCTCATTTCATCAACGACCAGGTGAAGTCACTTGCTGACGAGTTCGGCATAGACCATCGTGTTGCTACACCTTACCATCCACAGACGAATGGTCTAGCCGAGGTGTCAAATAGGGAGATCAAGACTATTTTGCAGAAAGTCGTCCGCCCTGACCGAAAGGATTGGTCACAGCTTTTGGACTCGGTCTTGTGGGCATATAGGACGTCTTTCAAGACACCATTGGGCACATCTCCCTTTCACCTAGTTTGTGGCAAGCCGTGCCATTTACCTGTTGAGTTGAGGCACAAGTCACTTTGGGCAGTCACAGATATTCTTTTAGATCCAGATAGTGTAGGAGACCAGAGGAGGGCAGAGTTAGCAGCCCTAGAGGAGCTTCGTGATTCCTCCTTCTCAAACAGCCTACAGTATAAGGAGAGAGTGAAAGAGTGGCATGATTCTCATATCAGCCACAAGCATTTTGAGCCGGGACAGAGAGTATGGTTGTTTGATGCTAGGCTTCGTCTATTTCCAGGGAAGCTACAGAGCAAATGGAAGGGACCTTATCTTGTGAGAAAGTTACACGACAACGGTAGCATTGATATATCTGAGTTGTCTTCTGAGAGTACCTTTCGAGTGAACGGCCAGCGGCTCAAGGCATTTCTAGATCAGGAGCCGCGGGTCGTTGATGTTGCCCCTATTCATTTTGCGTGAGATGTGGTCTCTTGACTCACATCTATTGCATCTCACGCCTGATTATCACTGTTCTTCCGACCTGTATAGATCCGGTTGTCCATATCACTCTATTCTTTAGTCCCACACCCCTTTTCTCATCTTATGATTATGCTATACTTAGGGTGCACTTTACCCTAAGTATAGGGGGGGTGTAGGACCTTCGGGTATTCTTTTCATTCTTTCTACCCCTGTTTTGCTGCCTATACTTAGGGATATTTTACCCTAAGTATAGGGGGGGCAGACTCTGTACAGCTTGCTATACCTAGGATTATTTGATCCTAAGTATAGGGAGAAACCATTGAGTTCTCTTCATCCTATTCATTCATTCATCTCTATATCTAGCCATTCCTTTTCACTTCCCTTTACAAAGCACGAGTTATGTCTTCTTCATCGCTCTTGATCACTCTGAGGACATCGTTCGAGCTAAGTATAGGGGGGGTGTGTATATATTTCATATATACTTTAGCCATAACTCGTACTTTGTGTGAGTATGTTAATAAATAAAAATGGCTAAAAACCCTAAAAATCACAAAAATTTAAAATTTTTCCTGTAAATAATCATTCTTTTATTTGCACATACATAGCTACTGTACAAAATTATTTTTGTAAAAATGTTTTTAAAAATCTTTTGTGTAAAGTTTGTGTAAATATTTTCTTATCAAAATTATGTATATAGTACAAAATTTTTCCAAAATGTTTTGAAAATCAAAATTTTGCAAAAATATTGTGTAAATGTGTGTAAATACTTTTGCAAAACTTGCATTTCATGCATTCATCCATTCATGATTTCAAAACATTTTGCAAAAGTTTTGCACTATTGTAAATATTTGTAAATAGCATCTTTGTATATATGTATATAGTTTTTCTGGATGGTAGTTGACGTTTAAACTAGCCTGGAATTAAATTGGGAAATGGAGCTTGATTAAGATCTTAATCCACCTAATTCTAAGAGGAACCTTATAGGGCTTAGGGTTAAGGTTTTTCAGGTCCATTGGGACTTAATTCTTTGTGTCCACTAGGCTATGAGCATATGTCATCTTGATAAGACTAAGTAGAGCACTTAACAACACATGCATGACTCTTAGAGACAATGGCTTGACTTGCACCAGCACCTTACACATAGCTCTCCACGGATGAGGTGGTGAGGAGGCAGTTTCCTTTAGCTAGGGGTAGCATATGAGGGTAGTACTTCTAGGCGAAACCTCTCTTCTTCTTCTAGTGAAGGAAGTGCACCTCAACTTGGTCTAGTGGTGATGAAGGCTAAAGACAGAAGCTGTGGGTTGCAATAAAGCTTCAAAAGAGGGATAGTCTACTGGCTCAAGAGGAAAAACTCCTTGTATATATGCTGCACCATGTAGATATGTTGTACAGTTGCACATGAAAAAAATGTGCAAAAAGAAAAGAACTCCAAAAAAGTGGTGGGTCGGATTGAAAATTTAATAACCCCACCGGAGTGTATATAGTCAAATAAAGCAAAAGCTTATGGTATCCATGTTACATCTCATGAAGCTTGCAGCGGGAGACTTAGCTACTCTGGTTAGGCTCCCAGGGATACATGGCTACACTGACCATGGTCCATTCTTCATCTTCTTCCCCCTCTTCTTGAGCCAGTTGCACTTGAACTTAGAAGGGAATACCCCGCTTCTCGAGGAAAGAGTTGCTAGACCGAGGCATTAGAGTTACCAGGTTGGGGGAGGTTGTTTCTTTGTTACTTCTGAGGTGGGGAGCTACATATCACTTACACTGCATGGAAAGATTCATGGTCATTAGAGTTTGTGTATGAAGACTTGTTCTGATCTGGTTTATTGAGGAGTCTTGTCCATGGATTGGTGGAACTTAGAGGCTGTTGAGTTTTAAGCTTAAGTCCAAATAAGGTTCCGACACATTAATAATCCAAAGATCTGATCGAGCTCCATATTTCAATTTAATGAAGGCAAGTTTAATAATCAACCTTAATCCATGTGCATTCTCCTCTTTTTCTTTTTCTTTCTTTCTTTTTAACTCCTTTTTCAAATAAGTGTTTTCTAAGGGACTAGCAAAGTTAAGTATAGGGGGTGATGAATACCATTCATCACTCTTTATTCTTATATTTTAGCTACAAAAACCTTTGCAAATACATGTATATTCATGTAAATACAAATAATTATCAAAAGCATGCATTGTATAAAGTTTAATAATTAGCATGTTTTTGTGCAAAAATAAAAGAATAAAGAGACAAAAGAAAAAGAGGGAAATATTTAGAATAAATATTGAGCAACCTAACCCCGAGGGAGGGCTCAGCATGGGCCTGACCGCATAAAAGCCAAAGTAGAGAGAGATAGGGTGCTCATGTGTGTAAATATACCTGTAAATACAATAAATATATTTTCCTCCAAAAATGGACAATAATGTGCTTGTATATATTTGTATATATTTATAAACACAAAATCAAGATAAAAATGGAAAAAAAATAAAAAGAAGATAAAAATCACCTGCCTTGTACATATTCATCATATACATAACTCACTCATCTATATTTATTTCACCCTATAAATAAATGAAATTAATTTCCATAAAATTTGTAAATATTCTATCTTTTATGGTATAAATAAATAAAATAAAAACAACAAAGATAAAAACAAAATAAAAAGAATAAAATTAAAAACCCAAAAATAACATTGTACATATACCATGTATATATATGTATATATCTATTTATTTTACCATTGTATATAAATAATAAAAATAAAATAAAAATATCTTTTTACTCCTAATTTTATGATATAAATAAATAAAATATAAAATGGAGATAAAAATGTATAAAAATAACTAATTAAAAATCAAAAATAAAAATCCTATATTGTACATATACCTATATATAGCCCTACTATGTACATACCCTATTTTTATTTTGAAAAATTAATTAAAAATCACCAAAAAATAGAAAAAATTAAAACAAAAATATTTTATGTTTTAAGTTTTTAATAATTTAGTCATTTGTTATTTTTAATTGAATTTTTAAATTTTTTTGATGTGGCGCACTCCCATTGGTCCACGGGAATGTTGACCCCCCGGTCAACTCTCCCCGCGGACCCTCTTCTCTCGCGGATCGGGCTGTCGATCCGATTTCTCCTCTTTTTCCGTGCTCGATCCGCTAGCCATTTGCGCAAACCCCGGGTCCTACCCCTTCTTCTTGCATCCGAGACTCACGCCCGGGGGATTGCATCAGGGTCCGCGCTCTGAGCAGCCCTACCCGATCAACCCTAGCCGGACCCCTGGGAGTATAAATCCCGAGCTCCGCCGCACGATTTCCCCATCTTTGAATCATTTTCTTTCCACCCAGTGACCTCCATCATCTTGGCGAGAGTGACAGCTCGCCCTTGAGGGTGTTGCAGCGAGGAGAGAGCAGGAGACCATCGATCCGACGAGCTTCCGTCGCCGTGCGCCGCCTGGAGGTAGCGCCAGAGCCTCGGACGTCGAAGATCCTCGAGACAAGGACCCAGAGCATCCCCAGCTCGCTCCCAGTCGACTCGACCACCTAGGTAGCCCTATTTCCTTTTCTTGTTCGTTAATTTCCAGTTTGCCCCAAATCGACCCATCACCGACCATCATCGATTCCGGCCACCCCCACCTTCTATTCGATCATCGGACTGCACCATCACACTCACCTTCTTCCCGCGCACGTTCTACGCCCCTCCATTTGACCTAGCTCGCACAGGAGCTGGGGATTCGAGCTCTACCGTCTACCCCCTCGCCGGAGCTCGACCGCGCCGCCTCACCAGTCACCTTCACCCCCTCTCACAGGGTCGAGGCACTTTGCCCTCGACCCGCGAGCGTTTTGCTGTGACTTGCAGGTCCAATCGAGCCCATCTGAGGGCCCGACCATCCAGAAGCAGGCGCTCGATCTCCGCCGACTCCGCTTGAGCTCCTCGGAGCTCAGTCGGGCCATCGGAGACCACCATTGGACGCGGAAGGCTTGCACGATTCTTCGCCGATCTTCAGAGGCCTTCGAGGAGGACACCAGCACCAGTGGCAAGCCGGCGAAGTTCGTCATCCATCAGTTCGTCCTCCATCGTCCGCAACCGTCCGATGCTCCTCCTGCTCCAGTTTTGATCGCCACCATTCGCTTCAGGAGCTGCCAGCACCGTTGATCTGAGGAGGATCTGATCTGAGCCGTTCGATCTCGACAAAGAAGCGCCCCCTACCCTCCACCTTTGGATCTACACAAGTGGTCGCTTCCCCATCGTCGGATCGCGCCAAGGGTTGCAGGAGCAAGGCGTCACCCCTTCCCAGCCGTAGATCATCACACGTGGCGCCCATCTAACGGCCCTCGATATTTAATAAGGGTAATTTTCTCTTAGGCCCTTTTGTTTACTTTATTTCGTGTTTAGTCCTGTAAATACCATAGTTAGTTGTTTTTATTTGGTACATTTGCACTTTGGACCCTGTCTGTTTTCTATATTTGCACATATGTCCCTGTCTGTAGTGTAGCACGTACGTCGACACGTGCCTTGTTGGGTAATTTGCATGTTTAGCTCTGTAGTTCTGGAATGTTATGGACTGAATGAAATGTTTTAGAAAATTGCAGATATGCCCCTGTGAGTGATTTTTATGCGCATGTGCGTTATATTAGTGGGTAAATTACACTAAAGTTCCTGGACTTTTAATACTTGTTATTATTTAGCCAAGACACTCTAGACACGCGTCTCGCACGTGACTTCTTGGGATTTTGCACAGGACCCCCAGAACTTTTGGTATTTACGTTTAGGTCCTTATGCATTGTACCTTGGTTTTGATTTTTAATAAGATATCAAACTAACTCCAAATTCAATGAAAATTGGATACATGGCTCCTGCCATGGTATAAAATTTTCTAGAATTTTTGGGGACATTTTTTATTTCATTTATTATTTTTAAAAATTCAAAAACACGCATTTTCTTTACTGTTCGACTTAAAAATTCACAAAAAATATTAAAACTCATCTAAAAATTACAAAAAATTTAGCTACTACGTATTTTGGCTTGATCGATTTTCTGACCAAATTTGGTCATTTTCATTATCTAAAACTCATAAAAATTGAAAACACTAAAAACCTCATAAAAATTCTAATAAATAATCTAAAAATTCAAAAATAATAATTGTGGTGCCTAAATTTTTCCTTGTTTCTTTCTCTATACAAAAATTAGTCAAAGCTTTTTAGGGGCTTTTAGATATTTTATCTAAGTCCCTCAAGCTCGGCTGGACAGTACCTTCATTTGCTTGCATTGTTTTATTTTTAGAAAATTAAATAAAAATCAGAAAAATACCAAAAATTCATTAAAACTGTAAAAATCATAGAAAGCATAAAAACATTTTTATTTTATTTTTTAGTTGATTTTTGATGCATAAAATAAATTGTTGTGTCGGCTTGTTTCTTTGTTTTCCTTATTTTCTTAATTAATTAAAAATCCAAAAAATTAAAAACAATTAAAAATCCACCAAAAAGAATTTTATTTTATTTTATTCCTTTTTGAGACTACTTCGTAGGCCGCAAGGCCATCACATGCTCCTTGAGTTCAACCCTGGTCGCTATACCAGGCTAATCTAATAGCCAGGATCGCTATCGTGTTTTATTGATTTTTATTTGATTTTGGTGGTCTGAACCCTATTTTTCTTGATTAACTAAATTATTTCTCTCGATCCGGGTCGCAACGACCCTTGAGTAATTTTCCATTTTATCCTGGATTGATTGAGGTAAATTTTTCGGTCATCAATGCTCCACATTGGTGGAGGTCTCCATGGGCAATACATAGTGAAGCTCATGCCGTAAAATCATAATGACGACGTTCTCAAGAATACCCTTCGGCCTCTTTATTGATCCATTAGCAAATTGTATTATCATCCTGGTTTTCTTGAGAGGCCCAATATGAATAGATTGTACCAACAAGAAGGGTATTATATTGATCGATGCACCACCGTGAAAGAGAGTGTTGTCACATAAATGATCAGAGATTGTGCAACTCACAAGAGGTGTGACAGTATTCCTTTTCCGAGAAGATGTGTGGTGTGTGATGACGTTGGCAGTGGCCATGGTCAAAATATGATGCTCAGATCTACTCCTCCGATTTCTCTTCTTATGATGAGGAGCAGATAATTGGGTCATTGATGAAATAGAAAATTCATCGGTCTTGCGTTCCACACGGGGTGGGAGCGCAATCGCTGAGGCGACCGAGGAAAATCTCGATCAATCAACAATTAACCCACAATAAATATCAAGCAATGAATGGCAAAAATGTGGAGTTAAAAATTATTATAACTCTACAAGTAAATGTGTATAGTGTATAAGCATGTATAGAGGCTGAACTCTGGGAGCAAACGGTTGGGGGAAAAATAAATGCGCAAAATTATTGAATTTTTTCTTGTCCATGCTATTGTTTTTGTGGTTTTTTAGTTTTATATTTTTATATGATTTTTGGTTTTATAATTTTTATTTGATTTTCAATTTTCTTATTTTATATTTTTATCTTTTCATATTTTCTTGTTATATAAAAACAATATAGCCTATATAAGGCTTTATTTACACAATGCATAGAAATATATTTATAAATGCTATTAAATATAAAAAAAATTCAGAAAACAATTTTTTTGGTTTTTGATATTTTTCTAATGTTTTAGTTTTTTCAAAAAAAAATCTAATTTGTATATATTTTTAAAGTCAAAAATATCCCCAATATGGGATTAATAAATAATTCGAAAATAATTTGGGTTTTAAAAATAGTAAATAGGCAACAAAACTACCCAAATTAATTTTAATACATAAATAATGACATATAGATAATTATAAAACAAGAAAAATATCTTTTTGGTATTTTTGAAGAGTTATATATATATATATTTAGGATTTTGGAGCTTCTTGAAATTTTTATGTTTCCTTTTTCTATTTTATGGGTTTTTAATTTTTAGACTCAATAAATACCAAATTATAACATTGATGAATACCCATTCATCACTCTTTATTCTTCTATTTTAGCTACAAAAAACCTTTGCAAATACATGTAGATATGTGTAAATACAATTAATTACCAAAAGCATGCATTGTGTAAAAACCTATAATTAGCATGTTTTTGTGCACAAAATAAAAGAATAAAGAGCAAAAAAGAAAAAGAGGGAAATATTTAGCATAAATATTGAGCAACCTAACCCAAGGGAGGGCTCAGCATGGGCCTGACCGCATAAAAGCCAAAGTAGAGGGAGATAGGAGCTCATGTGTCTATATTTGCAAATAATTAAAACTTTATATTTTCCTCACCCAAAAAATATGTTTGTACATATTGTATATATTTTATTAAAAACAAAATAAAAAGATAAAAATCAAAAAGACAAAAATACCCCTTTCACCTTGTGCATAAACCACATCTTGTATTTATTTAACCTTGTAAATAAATTCATTTATTTTCTAAAATTTTTGTAAATATTCTTTGTTACATATTGTGAATAAAGTAAATAACAAGAAATAAAATAAAAATCAAATAAAAATCACAAAATTGAAAATACAAAAATACATTGTATAAATACCATGTATATAAATGTATATAACTATTTATTTCACCCTTGTATAAAAGTAATAAAAATAAAATAAAAATATTCTTTTATTCCATATTTTATCTTGTAAATAAATAAAATACAAAATGGGCATAAAAACACATAAAAATAACAAATAAAAAATCAAAAATAAAAACCCATATAGTGTACATATACCTATATATAGAGCTAACCTATTTTTATTTCCAAAAATTAAATAAAAATCACCAAAAAATAGAAAAAAATAAAAGAAAAATATTTCATGTTTTGAGTTTTCACTAATTCGACCTATTTATGCCCTAAAAAAATAAAACAAAAATCAATAACACGTGGCAGAGTCTGGTTGGTCCACGGGGGAATGTTGACCCCGGTCAACTCCCCCGCGACCCCTTTCCTATTCTGGACCACGCGCGCCGCGCCTTCTTCCCCGAATTTTCCCACGCGACTCCAGCTGTCATCCACTCAACTCCCGCGCCCAAATTCTTCGCCGCACATCCCTCTCCCTCGCCGGATCTCTCGCCATCAAATCCAAGCTTTCTATAGCTGTCGCCACTCAACCCTAGACGCCCGGTCACACTATATATCCTTCCCCTCCGCCGCCTCCGCGCCGCATCTTTGGCCCTTCTCTTCCTTCCCCGTGACCTCCATCGGCAAGGCGAGAGTGACAGCGAGCTTTTGCCCGTGTTGCAGTGAGGCGAGGGAGCGAAACCATCGATCCGGCGTAACTTCGCCGTCCTTGCTCCGCCGCCGGCGTTGAGCACCGAGCTTCAGGCCTTGACGCCCTTCGAAGCTACGACCCGGAGATAGCCCATCTCCAGCATAGTCTCCAGCATCCATCAGGTAGCCGTAATTCTTTTTAATTTAGCTTAATTTCCGATTACGCCCAAATCATCCCTCCGACGCACTTCTTCGATTCCGGTCACCTCACGCTACATCTCGACCATCCGACCATCTCATCACCTTCGCGATCCCCTCACGCACCTTCTTCACCCCTCCACGCAACCCAGATCGCACAGGATCTGGGAGTCGAGCTCCACCGCCCTCCGCTCGCCGGAGCTCTTCCGCCACGCCGCACCGACCACCTTCACCCCGCCTTCTTGGGTCGAGGCACTTTGCCCTCGACCCGCGAAGCTTCTGAACTTGTTTGCAGGTCAAGAGGAGGCTGTCTGAGGCTTCCCAACTTCGAGCCAGGAGCTTCTTCTCCGACGACCTCGCCGGAGCCTTCCAGGGCTCGGCCGAGGCATTGGAGACCCGTAGCAGCCGAGCAACCTCACGCCGGAGCTTCTCCGACCTTCAGGCGCAGCTGAGGAGGATCGGAGTGCACGCAGGAGGCCGGCGAAGTTCGCCGGCCATCAGTTCTTCGAGGACCCTCCAGAGCCGTCCGATGAACACCTCGCTCCAGTTCTGATCGTGGCCGTTCATCTGAGGAGGAGCAGCACCCGTCGATTCATTTGAGGAGTTCATCCGGACCCTTGATCGCAGAGGAGAGAGGCCCGGAGCCCATCACCGTCAGATCGTCCACGTGCCTCTCCCTCCACCGTCGGATCAGACCAGCGTTTCAAGAGTAAAGGCGCGTTTGCATCCCCACCGTTCGATCATCCACGCGTCACCATCGGGCCGTCGCTATTAATAAAGGGGTAAATATCATAGGCCCCCCTCTGTTTGTCGTATTTCTTTTTAGTCCTGTAATTTTGAATTCTAGTTGTTTATTTTCTGGGTTATTTGCATCAAGGACCTCGCGCTTTATTTTATTCGCATTTATACCCCTGCCAGTAGAGACCCACGTGCTTCATCACGTGTATTTTGGGATATTTGCAATATATGCCCTGTATGTTCTGGTTGTTATGCAATGAATGAAATATTTTGTTTATTTGCATTTATACCCCTGTGAGCTTTGTTTTTGAACATGTGCGAATTATTTTTGGGTAAATTGCATATAAGCCCCTGGACTTTTGGTACTTGTTACCAATAAGCCCTCGGAACTTATTTTTATTACATTTAGGTCCCTGTGTGCCCCAGACACGTGCTTGGCATGTGATTTCTTGGGTAAATTGCACCAGGACCCCAGAACTTTTGGGTATTTGCACTTAGGTCCCTGTGCACAGTGCCCCACCTTTATTTTTGAATAAAATATCAAACGACCTCCAAATCCAATGAAATTTTGACACATGGCTCCTGCCATGGTGTAGGAATTTCTATGATTTTTGGGGACATTTTGGATTTCATTTATTATTTTTAAAAATTCAAAAACCCTAATTTTTGCTACTGTTGACTTTAAAAATACCAAAAAAATATAAAATCACCTTTAAAAATTCTAAAAAAATTAGGAACTGTTTCTTGCTTGTTGCTTGATTTTCTAGCCAATTTTGGCTATTTTTCATCGCATAAAAACCCTAAAAATTGAAAAACCCCTAAAAACTCATAAAAATTGTAGTAATTAAATTAAAAATCCAAAAACAATAATTAGGGTGCCTAAATTTTCCTTATTCTTTCTAGAATATAGGAAAATTACCTTTATGGCTTTTTGAGATCCAAGAGTATTTTATTTTTGGGTCCTAAGCCTTGCTGGACAGTACCCTACATTCTTTGCATTGTTTGATTTTTAATAATTATTTTGTCCATTAGAAAAATTCCAAAAATTCACCAAAAACAGTAAATAACTTAAAAAACCTAAAAACCAATTTTCTGGAATTTTTGCATCATTTGTGTGTCTTGTATAAATTGTTGAAGTCCAGTGTTTGTGTGTTTTCTTTCATTTTCTCATCATTAAAAAATCTAAAAAAATATAAAAACAAATAAAAACACTAAAAAAAGACTTTTGGATTCTTGACTACATCGTAGGCCGCAAGGCCAATCTGTGCTCCTTGAGTTCGACCCTGGGAGCTATACCAGGTTAATCCTATAGCAGGACCACTTCTCTGTTTTTCATTGATTTTATCTTTGTGTGTGGTTCATTTTCTTGATTGACGCATTCTGAGTGACTGAGGACAACGACATTGTGATTTATTTTCCACTTCGGTCGCCCCTGAAATTTCACGTCAACAGAATGGCGCCGTTGCCGGGGAGCACGGCTTTGTAGTCAGTTTTCCATTTTGTCTCTCTCTATATTATTGTTGTTTTCTGACCATTCTCTCTCTTTGATTTTTGTGCGAGGTACTGTTTGGATCTTGGAGTACACTTTTTGAGGACCCGCACGGGAAGAAGAGCAGGAAGAGAGAGAGAGGAGAGGAAATTTTTATTTCAGAGAGAGAGAGAGAGATCATTTCTTGTTGTAATAATTTAGGACTCTCAGACTCTTGAACATTCTTGGACATTAGTAACTTAGCGGGTCTGTTTCGCTGAGCACCGGTGTGCTCGGGGGACCCATTCGGATTTTCGCGGCTTTTATCGTGGTTTTCATAGCTAGCTGCCTTTTCCGGTGTTTCTCGCGGTTTTAGCCCCTAGACATAGGAATTTTGATTGATTGTGACGTAGAATTCTAAGGCCCAACACCTAAAAGAATATCTGTTCCTATATAACGTAACTGGACCTTGATAAAATTCATTGAAAAAGTTAGTGAAATTGGATTTGAGACCACGTGCCATGAGGAGTCACATACAGCGCTGGCAGGACCCATTGTGGTGGGCACCGAGTGACTCCCAAGATCGGACTCCGGACTCAATTCGATTAGCTAACTATGGTTCTTCACGATCAATAGAAATTGCTTGTCTAAGGCCGGCTTTCCCCGCTGCACCATTTAGGTAGTTTATTTCTGTCTTTAAATTCTGCGCGGATCACTTGCATGTAGAGTGCTGGAGACAAGGTACGCATTTCTTTCTCTGCATGCATCATTGATTTCTTCGCGCATTGGTTTTTCCGTCTTCTCCCTCTGTTTTTGGCTTAATCATCAGGAGAATTGGAAAAACCGTTAGGCCGCTTGTATTTATTTTGAAAAAATATTTAAAAAGAAAAACAAAAAAATTGGGACTGGATAACATTATTGACCCTAAAAGACACTCACAATTAAAAATTTGTCTTGGGGAGAGCAACCCCCTCATTGTTTGGTTTGATTGTGCGAGAGAGTGACCCGAACACTAGGTAAAGCCCTCCGGTGCTCATCTCGACTGATTACCGACTCTTCTGTGCGGGACAGTCGGTTGAGAGAGTATCGGGTATCCCAGCAGGTCACGTAATCGCTCTGATATCTTGAATGTTCACCAAATAAAATTGACAAGATAAATTGACCGATCTTTCACGGTCTTCACATTGTGTTGCGTTGGTGAACCAGGGGTTTGCTTGCAATCATATTTTCTCCAGATCCCATCCGCCCAACTCGCCAAGATCAAGATGATGGGAAGACGATCTCTTAGGCAGCCTCTGGCTGCACCGCTTTCAGGCGCGTCTACTCCATCATCTAGGTTGGCCCGTGAGAGTCGAGACCAACTCTCCGGGCCCGAGTTCGAATCCACCCTGTTCCCCCTCGATCCCCTTTCTTCTGTTCCTGAGAGACATGAGCCCGAGGAGAGACGAATTAATTTGACCGAACCTGAGTTAGGCTCATCTGATTTTGCAGACATACCTATGGCTGGAGCCGGTAGTTCAGACGATCGCCAGCCCGAACACTTTGTCTTAGACCAGGGGGCGATTAACTCCACCCTGATCGCGTCATTAGAGACAGTTCAGAACCAGTTACGCGATCAGGGGGCTTTCATGATCGAGATGAGGAGGGAGTTGGAGAGACTCCGAAGAGAGCGAGAAGAGCCAAGCGAGCCAGAGGACATCCCTGACGCTGATGCAGAGGCAGCAGCCGCAGCAGCAGCCGCCGCAGCCGCGGCAGCCGCCGCCGCGGCAAGACCGATGCGGGAGCTTCACAACCCCGGATCTACACTGATGCACCAATGGGTGGTGATTCCTGCTATCGTGGGGGATTTCAAGTTCCCTCCGAACACCCTGCAGATGCTTCCTCATTTTCACGGACTCGCCACTGAGGAACCCCACCTCCATCTCCAGGAGTTCCTGATGATCTGCAGCACTGTCCACGACCGTCGTGTGGACCAAGATACGATTCGAATGATGGCCTTCCCTTTTTCACTGGCAGACAGAGCAGCCGCCTGGCTGAAACATCTAGGGAAGTTTGTTTACACCTGGGATCAGCTCCGCACCGAGTACTTGAACAAGTACTATCCACTCGGGCGGACGAATGCAGCGAGGGCCCTGATCAACAACTTCTCCATGCACCCTAACGAGCAATTCCACGAGGCATGGGAGAGGTTCAGAGAGCTTCTGGACAGATGCCCACACCACGACATTTCGAAGCCGAACCTAGTTCAGAGCTTCTTCAGTGGGCTGACACCAGAGCTTCAGGGTCTGGTGAATGCTTCTTGCGGCGGGTCCTACTTTGCCAAGGACCACAACCAAGTCTGGGCCATCTATGAGGAGATGTCCGAGAATTACATGGTGATGTCCCAGACTCGGTTGTACACTCAGAGATCTCAGCAGCCGCCAGGACCCGTGCAGTATCAGAGGATAGCACGGGTTGATGCAGGTCCATCCAGTTCGTCCACAGTTGCAGCCGCACAGGCAGAGTCGGCCGCTGCGGACATGGGGATAATCAGCGAGAAGTTGGACCGCATGGAAATTATAGAGAAGAAGCAGTGCCAGGGCATAACTCAGATGGAAGAAATGGCACAAACTCTGAGCGACATGAAGACCCAGCTCTTGTGTCTTCAGGAGGCACAGACGGCTCCTCAGCCCCGTCTTCTGTCGCGAGGCGATTCCGGTGGCAGCCGCAGCTCGTCCCAGCGCTCCAGCTCCTTGCAGCAGCCTAGACAAGTTCACCTTGTACAGGCGGAGCCGTACCAGCAGCAGCAGCCCTCTTACCAGGCACCACCATCTCCAGACTTACAGATGGTGGTATATCAGCCGGATCAGCCTCTGGATGTACTCCCACCCACCCCTTACGATGCAGAACCGTTGATGGATGTCAACGGGATTTGGTATGACCGTCCTCAACCTGGAATCCGACGAGACCATCCCGGATTCAGGTGGGGGAATGGGGGTAACCAACCCCAGCAGCAGCCAGCCGGTCAGGGAGGGCAGTACTCCCATCAGAGAGATCACCAGCAGCCCCCAGCATCCCAGCCATCATCCTTCGTATCTCGTCCCTATCAGCAGCAGGGACAGAGTTGGAGACGTGAGCAGCAGGCTCACCCGCAGCAGCATCATTCCTCTTACCCCTCTCAGCCCCAGCAGCACCAGGTCCACCAGCCTCATTATCAGAGAGGCAACCCGTCGGGCTCCCATGAGAGCCCCGCCATGGATGATCTAGCCCGCCTCTTCACAGAGCAGCAGGCTACATTTAGACGGGAGATGGACGAGTTCCGCCAGGAGATGCGGGACCTGATGAGAGGGAAGGCCGCCATCCCTGCACAGATCGAGCCTAACCCAAATAATCTGAAGAGGAAATCTGAGCAGGTAGTTCACATTGAGCCTACCACTTCTAGTGACTCACTTGATGTTATCTCGTCGGATTTATTTGATGCTGATTTTGTCACACTTAGGAGCGGTAGAAGACCAGCAGGAGGCGCCTCATCTGAGCGACAACGCGAGGATCCATCTAGAGCGCCAGATGAGGAAGAGGAGAGCGGTACTGAAGCCGCACATCATGATGAGGGTGGTACTGATGCCACCAACATTTATTCAGATAGAAATGTTGTCTTTTCTCACTTGAATGTATCTCGGAACTCTGAATTGAATAAAGGAAAAGGTTTAGTTTACTCTGATCCCACTGTTGTGAATGATGTTTGTGAGGATCCAGTCATTGAATCATCTAGGCCTATTCCTAGTCCTTCATCTGAGAAGGACCCTGTGATACCCTTTCCTAGAGCCCTTGAGTTAGGGAAGGGGAAGAAAAAGGAAAAAGATCCAAAAAAGAGAGAGCAGGAGGAGTTCAGCCAAGGCATGATAGACCGATTTCACATTCAGCTGACCCTCAATGAGGCTTTGCAGCACATCCCTCTTCTTCAGCGGTCCTTGAGAGATAGGACCACAGTCAGAAGGAAGAAGAGGAACAAGACCGCAGAAATTCATGTGCTAACAAAAGCCACGTGTTACGCGATCCAGAACCATCTGCCGACTAAGAGGCCAGATTTAGGGGCCCCGTATGTCAGATGTCATATCAGTGAGCAGAGGTTCGACCGCACTCTATTGGATAGCGGATCGTCGATCAACCTTCTTCCGGCAGCCCTTCTCCACCACTTAGAGTTGGGCACTCTTGTACAGAGCAGGACATACCTTCAGTTTGCTGATCGGTCTGTCAAGAGGCCAAAGGGGTTGTTACGAGACGTTGTCGTCACGATTCAGGGTTTGCAATTCCCCGTGGACTTTGTCGTACTGGACATGGAGACCCCTGACTCGTTGACCGATTCCCCCATCATCCTCGGTCGCCCGTTCTTGGCCACAGCCAAGGCAGTGACTGACCATGACAGTGGGAAGGTGTACTTTCGCGTCCAGGGCGAGAGTATACAAATAGAGACGGTTAAGGACCACAGAGCCAGATCCAGATCCCGCTCACATGGCAGTACGGATTCAGAGCAGCTGACAGACGCAGAGCCAGACATCCACCAGGACTGTGATTTTGTGATCACAGATGATGAGGCAGCTTGGGCAGATCCTGCAGCACGGACAATCCTCTCATATTCAGATACATCTGATGCAGAGATGATAGCAGAGGATAGTCTGGAGAGCACGGCCCTGGTCCAGGATACTATTGAGTCAGCAGAGTCGGATCTTGATCGCGACACGATTTCCAGTGATGGTGGTACTGAGGCCACCCTGCTCTATGGTGGTGCTGATGCCACCTTGTTCTCCGGTGATACTGATGTCACCGAGTCTGATATAGATCCCTCGGATTCAGAGTCTGATTGGGCAGATTGTAATGATCAGATGCCAGATCTGGATCCACCTGAGCCTCTAGATGAGGAGGAGGTAGAGGCAGAACAGATCAGAGACAATGTAGAGGACCCGCCTTCTCCAGATCCAGTTTGTGAGAGTTCGTTATCATTTTCCCAGGCAAATTTGGCAGAATTATCCGCATACACACATCTTCTTCAGAAGCCAGATTTGCCAGCACCCAGCTGTCCAGAGCTAAAGCCGCTCCCTACTTCGCTGAAGTATAGATTCCTTGCGGGAGAGTCTGAGATGTACCCAGTCATCATCTCTGCCGATCTGACTGGAGAACAAGAATCCCGTCTGATGGAGGTTCTTGAAAAGAACCGCAAGGCAATTGGATGGAGCGTAGCAGATCTCCATGGGATTAGTCCTTCGTTGTGTTCCCACCATATCTATCTCGAGGAAGGGGCAAAGCCGTCGCGTGAGTTCCAGCGGCGACTGAACCCTAACCTACGAGAAGTTGTCATGAAGGAAATATCAAAATGGTGGAGTGCAGATTTTATTTATCCCATTTCCGACTCCAAGTGGGTTAGCCCCTTGCATGTGGTGCCCAAGAAGACGGGCATCACGACTGTGATCAGTGAGTCGGGAGAGGAGATTGCTACACGAGTACCCACCTCTTGGCGAGTCTGTGTTGACTACAGGAGACTCAACCAGGCCACCAAGAAGGACCATTTCCCCCTGCCTTTTATTGACCAGATCATAGAGAGACTGGCAGGGAAGAGCCATTATTGCTTCCTGGATGGGTACTCGGGCTACAACCAAGTGGCCATCGCTCCTGAGGATCAGGAGAAGACCACCTTTACCTGTCCCTTCGGTACTTACGCCTTTCGACGCATGCCATTCGGGCTATGTAACGCCCCTGCGACTTTTCAGAGGTGCATGTTGTCAATCTTTTCGGACATGGTAGGGGAGTGTTTGGAGGTCTTCATGGACGACTTCTCGGTTTACGGCGACGGTTTCGATTCCTGTCTTGATTGCCTAGACCGAGTGCTCCAGCGATGTATTGCCACCCGCTTAGTTCTGTCTTGGGAGAAGAGTCACTTCATGGTGACTCAAGGGACGGTGCTTGGCCACATCATCTCCAACAGAGGCATGAAGGTTGATCCGGCCAAGGTCGATGTCATTAGGAAACTCACACCGCCGTCCAATCTGAAGCAGTTACGGTCATTTCTGGGGCACGTTGGTTTTTATAGGAGATTCATTCATGATTTCAGCAAGATTGCCCGACCGTTGACTGACCTCTTAACGAAAGACACCGAGTTCCTTGTCGATGACAAGTGTCTTTCGTCCTTTGAGACTCTCCAGCAGTGCGTAATTGAGGCTCCTGTCCTTCAGCCACCCGATTGGTCTCTCCCATTCGAGATCATGACGGACGCCTCCGATTTTGCCGTAGGGGCAGTGCTAGGACAGAGGAGGGATGGAGTACCATTTGCGATACACTATGCTAGCCGCACATTGGATTCCGCCCAGCGGAATTATACAGTCACAGAAAAGGAGATGCTAGCAGTAGTGTTTGCCCTAGATAAATTCAGATCATATATCATTGGATCCCGAGTGACCTTGTACACAGATCACACCGCCATCAGGTACCTCATGTCAAAGAAGGATGCCAAGGCCAGACTGACTAGATGGATCCTTCTACTCCAGGAGTTCGACATTGAGATCAAGGATAAGCCTGGAGTCAAGAATGTGGTGGCGGACCATTTATCCCGACTAGAGCAGCCTGAGGATTCTGAGCAGATTGATCCCATTTGTGATACCTTCCCAGATGAGGCGATCCTTGCTATCGCCTCTCTCCCATGGTATGCCGATATTGTGAACTTTCTCGTTGCTGGGAAAGTTCCACAAGATTGGCCCAAGCAGAAGATTGAGACCTTCCTTACGAAGGCAAAGTCCTACCACTGGGAGGATCCCATCCTTTACCACGAAGGAGGGGATAGCATCTGGCGTCGGTGTATTCCTCAGGAGGAGCATCATAGTGTCCTCACTTACTGCCACAAGCTTGAGGCAGGAGGACATCATTCTGGGAGGAGAACGGCACAGAAAGTGCTCCAATCCGGCTTGTGGTGGCCTACCCTCTTCAAGGACTCAGATGAGTTCGTGAAAAGGTGTACTGACTGTCAGAGGATGGGCACTTGTGGACAGCGTGATATGATGCCGATGCAGCCCATTCACTTCTGTGAGGTTTTTGACGCATGGGGCATCGACTTCATGGGTCCATTCCCTAAGAGTCAGGGATTTGAGTACATTCTATTGGCCGTAGATTACGTTAGTCGTTGGGTTGAGGCTATCCCCGCCCGAGCCGCAGATGCGAAGACAGTTTGCAAATTTTTGAAGAGACACATCATTATGCGGTTCGGGGTTCCACGAGTTCTTATTTCTGATGGGGGATCTCATTTTATCAACGACCAGGTGAAGGCACTTGCTAGAGAGTTCGGCATAGACCATCGTGTTGCTACACCGTATCATCCACAGACAAATGGTCTAGCCGAAGTGTCGAATAGGGAGATCAAGAACATTTTGCAGAAAGTCGTCCGCCCTGACCGAAAGAATTGGTCACAGCTTTTGGACTCGGTCTTGTGGGCATATCGGACGTCTTTCAAGACTCCATTGGGTACATCTCCCTTTCGCCTCGTTTACGGCAAGCCCTGCCATCTACCTGTTGAGTTGAGGCACAAGTCACTCTGGGCAGTTACAGACATATTGATGGATCCAGATGGTATAGGAGACCAAAGGAGGGCAGAGTTAGCCGCCTTGGAAGAGCTTAGAGATGCAGCATTCTCAAACAGCCTACATTATAAGGAGAAAGTCAAGGAGTGGCATGATTCTCATATCAGCCACAAGCATTTTGAGATTGGACAGAAAGTATGGCTGTTTGATGCAAGGCTTAGATTATTTCCAGGGAAGCTACAGAGCAAATGGAAAGGACCCTATTTGGTCAGAAAGGTACACGATAACGGTAGCATTGATATATCTGAGTTATCTTCTGAGAGTACCTTCCGAGTGAACGGCCAGCGGCTCAAACCATTTCTAGATCATGAGCCGCGGGACGTTATTATTGCTGCTATTCATTTTGCGTGAGATGTGGTCTTTTGACTCACATCTTTTACATCTCACGCCTGATTTTCACTGTTCCTCCGCCTGTATAGATCCAGTTGTTCATATCATTCTATTCTTTAGTCCCACATCCCATCTCTCATCCTATGATTATGCTATACTTAGGGTGTACTTTACCCTAAGTATAGGGGGGATGTCGGACCTGCGAGTATTCTTTTCATTCTTTCTGCTCTTGTTTTTGCTGCCTATACTTAGGGATATTTTACCCTAAGTATAGGGGGGGCAGATTCTGTATATTCTTCACTCGGATTTCCCTTCATGTACAGCTTTCTATACTTAGGATTAGTTAATCCTAAGTATAGGGGGGAGACCACCGAGTTCCTCTCATTCTATTCATTTATTCGTTCCTTTTCACTTCCCTTTTACTAAGCACGAGTTATGTCTTCTTCATCGCTCTTGATCACTCTGAGGACATCGCTCGAGCTAAGTATAGGGGGGGTGTGTATATATTTCATATATACTTTAGCCATAACTCGTACTTTGTGTGAGTGTGTTAATAAATAAAATGGCTAAAAATCACGAAAATTAAAAATTTTTCATGTACATAAACCTCTTTTATTCTTGCACATACATAGCTAGTGTACAAAGTATTTTGGTAAAAATGATTTCAAAAATCTTTTGTGTAAAGCTTGTGTAAATATTTTGTATCAAAATTATGTATATAGTACAAAATTTTTCAAAATGTTTTGAAAATCAAAAGTTTGCAAAAATCTTGTGTAAATGTTTGTAAATATCTTTTTGCAAAACTTGCACTTCATGCATCATTCATTCATGATTTCAAAACATTTTTCAAAAATTTTGCATGATTGTAAAATATTTGTAAATAGCATCTTGTGTACATATCTGTATATAGTTTTTCCTGGATAAGAGTTGACATTTAAACTAAGCCTGGAATTAAATTGAGAAATGGAGCTTGAATAAGATCTTAATTCACTTAACTTCAAGAGGAACCTTGTAGGACTTAGGGTTAAGGCTTTTCAGGTCCATAAGGACTTAATTCTTTGAGTCCACTAGGCTATGAGCATATGTCATCTTGATGAGCCTAAGTAGAGCACTTAACAACACACGCATGACTCTCAAAGACAATGGCTTAACTTGCACCTGCACTTTACACATGGCTCTCCATGGATGAGGTGGTGAGGAGGCAGTTTCCTTTGGCTTGGGGTAGCATATGAGGGTAGTACTTCTAGGCGGAACCTCTCTTCTTCTTATAGTGAAGGAAGTGCACCTCAACTTGGTCTAGTGGTGTTGAAAGCTAAAGACAGAAGCTGTGGGTTGCAATAAAGCTTCAAAAGAGGGATAGTCTACTGGCTCAAGGGGAAATTTCTTATATGCTGCACCATGTAGATATATTGTACAGAAGTTGTTGAAAAAAAAAATGCAAAAATGCAAAAAGAACTCCAAAAAAGTGGTGGGTCGGATTGAAAATTTAATAACCCCACCGGAGTGTAAAGATCTCATGAAGCTTGCAGCGGGAGACTTAGCTACACTGGCTAAGCTTCCAAAACTCTATACTTCTACCCCCTCTCCTTGAGCCGGTTGCACTTGAACTTAGAAGGGAATACCCCGCTTCTCGAGGAAAGAGTTGCTAGACTGAGGCATTAGAGTTACCAGGTTGAGGGAGGTTGTTTCTTTGTCACTTCTGAGGTGGGGAGCCACATATCACTTACACAGCAAGAAAAGATTCATGGTCATTAGAGTTTGTGTATGTAGACTTGTTCTGATCTGGTTTATTGAGGAGTCTTGCCCATAGATTGGTGGAACTTGGAGGTTGTTGAGTTTTAGGCTTGAGTCCAAATAAGGTTCCGACACATTAATAATCCAAAGATCTGATCGAGCTCCATATTTCAATTTAATGAAGGAAAATTTAATAAGTCAACCTTGATCCATGTACATCCTCTTTTTCTTTTTCTTTTCCTTTCTTTTTCACTTCTTTTTCAAATAAGTGTTTGCTAAGGGACTAGCAAAGTTAAGCATAGGGGGGTGATGAATACCCATTCATCACTCTTTATTCTTCTATTTTAGCTACAAAAAACCTTTGCAAATACATGTAGATATGTGTAAATACAATTAATTACCAAAAGCATGCATTGTGTAAAAACCTATAATTAGCATGTTTTTGTGCACAAAATAAAAGAATAAAGAGCAAAAAAGAAAAAGAGGGAAATATTTAGCATAAATATTGAGCAACCTAACCCAAGGGAGGGCTCAGCATGGGCCTGACCGCATAAAAGCCAAAGTAGAGGGAGATAGGAGCTCATGTGTCTATATTTGCAAATAATTAAAACTTTATATTTTCCTCACCCAAAAAATATGTTTGTACATATTGTATATATTTTATTAAAAACAAAATAAAAAGATAAAAATCAAAAAGACAAAAATACCCCTTTCACCTTGTGCATAAACCACATCTTGTATTTATTTAACCTTGTAAATAAATTCATTTATTTTCTAAAATTTTTGTAAATATTCTTTGTTACATATTGTGAATAAAGTAAATAACAAGAAATAAAATAAAAATCAAATAAAAATCACAAAATTGAAAATACAAAAATACATTGTATAAATACCATGTATATAAATGTATATAACTATTTATTTCACCCTTGTATAAAAGTAATAAAAATAAAATAAAAATATTCTTTTATTCCATATTTTATCTTGTAAATAAATAAAATACAAAATGGGCATAAAAACACATAAAAATAACAAATAAAAAATCAAAAATAAAAACCCATATAGTGTACATATACCTATATATAGAGCTAACCTATTTTTATTTCCAAAAATTAAATAAAAATCACCAAAAAATAGAAAAAAATAAAAGAAAAATATTTCATGTTTTGAGTTTTCACTAATTCGACCTATTTATGCCCTAAAAAAATAAAACAAAAATCAATAACACGTGGCAGAGTCTGGTTGGTCCACGGGGGAATGTTGACCCCGGTCAACTCCCCCGCGACCCCTTTCCTATTCTGGACCACGCGCGCCGCGCCTTCTTCCCCGAATTTTCCCACGCGACTCCAGCTGTCATCCACTCAACTCCCGCGCCCAAATTCTTCGCCGCACATCCCTCTCCCTCGCCGGATCTCTCGCCATCAAATCCAAGCTTTCTATAGCTGTCGCCACTCAACCCTAGACGCCCGGTCACACTATATATCCTTCCCCTCCGCCGCCTCCGCGCCGCATCTTTGGCCCTTCTCTTCCTTCCCCGTGACCTCCATCGGCAAGGCGAGAGTGACAGCGAGCTTTTGCCCGTGTTGCAGTGAGGCGAGGGAGCGAAACCATCGATCCGGCGTAACTTCGCCGTCCTTGCTCCGCCGCCGGCGTTGAGCACCGAGCTTCAGGCCTTGACGCCCTTCGAAGCTACGACCCGGAGATAGCCCATCTCCAGCATAGTCTCCAGCATCCATCAGGTAGCCGTAATTCTTTTTAATTTAGCTTAATTTCCGATTACGCCCAAATCATCCCTCCGACGCACTTCTTCGATTCCGGTCACCTCACGCTACATCTCGACCATCCGACCATCTCATCACCTTCGCGATCCCCTCACGCACCTTCTTCACCCCTCCACGCAACCCAGATCGCACAGGATCTGGGAGTCGAGCTCCACCGCCCTCCGCTCGCCGGAGCTCTTCCGCCACGCCGCACCGACCACCTTCACCCCGCCTTCTTGGGTCGAGGCACTTTGCCCTCGACCCGCGAAGCTTCTGAACTTGTTTGCAGGTCAAGAGGAGGCTGTCTGAGGCTTCCCAACTTCGAGCCAGGAGCTTCTTCTCCGACGACCTCGCCGGAGCCTTCCAGGGCTCGGCCGAGGCATTGGAGACCCGTAGCAGCCGAGCAACCTCACGCCGGAGCTTCTCCGACCTTCAGGCGCAGCTGAGGAGGATCGGAGTGCACGCAGGAGGCCGGCGAAGTTCGCCGGCCATCAGTTCTTCGAGGACCCTCCAGAGCCGTCCGATGAACACCTCGCTCCAGTTCTGATCGTGGCCGTTCATCTGAGGAGGAGCAGCACCCGTCGATTCATTTGAGGAGTTCATCCGGACCCTTGATCGCAGAGGAGAGAGGCCCGGAGCCCATCACCGTCAGATCGTCCACGTGCCTCTCCCTCCACCGTCGGATCAGACCAGCGTTTCAAGAGTAAAGGCGCGTTTGCATCCCCACCGTTCGATCATCCACGCGTCACCATCGGGCCGTCGCTATTAATAAAGGGGTAAATATCATAGGCCCCCCTCTGTTTGTCGTATTTCTTTTTAGTCCTGTAATTTTGAATTCTAGTTGTTTATTTTCTGGGTTATTTGCATCAAGGACCTCGCGCTTTATTTTATTCGCATTTATACCCCTGCCAGTAGAGACCCACGTGCTTCATCACGTGTATTTTGGGATATTTGCAATATATGCCCTGTATGTTCTGGTTGTTATGCAATGAATGAAATATTTTGTTTATTTGCATTTATACCCCTGTGAGCTTTGTTTTTGAACATGTGCGAATTATTTTTGGGTAAATTGCATATAAGCCCCTGGACTTTTGGTACTTGTTACCAATAAGCCCTCGGAACTTATTTTTATTACATTTAGGTCCCTGTGTGCCCCAGACACGTGCTTGGCACGTGATTTCTTGGGTAAATTGCACCAGGACCCCAGAACTTTTGGGTATTTGCACTTAGGTCCCTGTGCACAGTGCCCCACCTTTATTTTTGAATAAAATATCAAACGACCTCCAAATCCAATGAAATTTTGACACATGGCTCCTGCCATGGTGTAGGAATTTCTATGATTTTTGGGGACATTTTGGATTTCATTTATTATTTTTAAAAATTCAAAAACCCTAATTTTTGCTACTGTTGACTTTAAAAATACCAAAAAAATATAAAATCACCTTTAAAAATTCTAAAAAAATTAGGAACTGTTTCTTGCTTGTTGCTTGATTTTCTAGCCAATTTTGGCTATTTTTCATCGCATAAAAACCCTAAAAATTGAAAAACCCCTAAAAACTCATAAAAATTGTAGTAATTAAATTAAAAATCCAAAAACAATAATTAGGGTGCCTAAATTTTCCTTATTCTTTCTAGAATATAGGAAAATTACCTTTATGGCTTTTTGAGATCCAAGAGTATTTTATTTTTGGGTCCTAAGCCTTGCTGGACAGTACCCTACATTCTTTGCATTGTTTGATTTTTAATAATTATTTTGTCCATTAGAAAAATTCCAAAAATTCACCAAAAACAGTAAATAACTTAAAAAACCTAAAAACCAATTTTCTGGAATTTTTGCATCATTTGTGTGTCTTGTATAAATTGTTGAAGTCCAGTGTTTGTGTGTTTTCTTTCATTTTCTCATCATTAAAAAATCTAAAAAAATATAAAAACAAATAAAAACACTAAAAAAAGACTTTTGGATTCTTGACTACATCGTAGGCCGCAAGGCCAATCTGTGCTCCTTGAGTTCGACCCTGGGAGCTATACCAGGTTAATCCTATAGCAGGACCACTTCTCTGTTTTTCATTGATTTTATCTTTGTGTGTGGTTCATTTTCTTGATTGACGCATTCTGAGTGACTGAGGACAACGACATTGTGATTTATTTTCCACTTCGGTCGCCCCTGAAATTTCGCGTCAATATATAATTTTTTTGGAATTTTTCAAAAAGTTTTTATATTTTTTTGGTATTTTTATATGTTAACAAGGATTATTTAAGCTCCTTTTTAATTTTAATAAATAGGTTAAATGCATAAAAAAATCAAGATACACATGTGGCGTGTAAGTACACTGTATGGGGCATCTAACCCTATATTTTGCAGAATTTTTAGAGCTATGTGGCTATTTTTAGTAATTAGATAAAGACTACAAAAATTAATGTCCTAGCAGGGGCATTTTTTCAATTAAAATAAAGTACAAGGGAATCTGTTAAAAAACACCAGAAATATTGAATTTTTATTTAAATTATAAAGACTAAATTAAAATTTCAAAACCCACCAAGGTGCGCATGCAATTTCATCAATCACGTGGGACTACACGTGATCTACATTAGAAGGGACCAAAATGCATTAAAAAGAAATGTCAGGGGCCTCACAGTAATTTTTACAAAAATATATAGCATGTATTTCAATCTATTGGACTGAAAAATAAATACAAAAAGTTACAGGGGCATATATGCAATTTTACCACCTCACGTAAGACGGCACGTGAGGTGATGTGGAATGGACCTCTTTGCAATTATAATAAGTTCGGAGGTCTTTTTACAAAATTTCCACTTTATTTTAAATGCTATATTTAATATGTAGGACTAAACAATAAATACAAAATTGGCAGGGGTATAAGTACAAATTACCCCTTAATAGCCTGGATCGGACGACGTAATGGATTTGACTTGACACGTGGCACACATCCGATGGCTGGTATCTCTTCGTCTTCTATGCTCCAGATTAGATCACTTGACACGATCCAATGGTGCTGGCGTGATGTGATCCGACGGTTGAAGTACAATCTAGCACTACCTTCTTCATCCGATGATGAGGAAGTGAGGAGGAAGAACAGGGAAGAAGGCCGGAACGACCGAACTTCCCCGTCCTTGATCTCCCTTCTCCGGCGATCTTCGAGGCTCCAAGGTGGCGCTAACTGCTCCTGGCGAGGTACCCTTGCTGCTGGAGGTATTAAAATCGGCGGAGCTTCACCAGAGCGCCGCCAGCGAGTCGGCGAAGTAGCAACGCTCCAGGAACCTCCGACGATCATCGAACCCGGCTCCTGGCGCTTGTAGTCTTGCCTAACCTACACAGGAGGACAACACGGCTCGAGGGGAGATCCCTCGACTACAAATGAAGTTTTGTTAGCATGAAAATGACTTGGGAACGTTCGCCCGAGCGAAGCTCCGGCGAACTACGAACCGGGGTATCTTCGCTACATCTACGGCCTAACGGTTATTCTGAATGCATAATCAAAAAGCAAAACAAAAAGCTATCTAAAAATTGAAATACGTAGCTCTTATACCTGCCGACTATGGCAGGGAGTAGGGCTTCGCCAGAGCTCGGCCGTGGGTGCAACCTCCTCCTCTTTTAGCCCCCTCAGACCCTCCAAGGGCTACTCCCTCTCACGAAGGAGCATACTGGGCTGGTGGCGGGGGCAGAAAATGGAAGACGATTGACCAAATTTTGAAAAGGAAAAAGAGGCATTTATTTATAAACATTGAGGGCACCCTTATTTGACCGGCCTAAATCGAAGATTCGAAGCTTTGTACAATGTGTACAAGTTGTAGGCGAGTATGTACGATGGTCCAGGATGATTTCTTGTGAAGAAAGCAACGGCGATTGATGGATGGTTCTCTCGCGAAAAAGGGCGGAAAAATGGGGAAAGGATGCATCGCATCACTTCAAACAACGGAGGGAGAAGTTGACTTGAGGTCAACGCGGACCGTGTTCTGATTGGCCCAGCTCATGCCACTACAGGACAAAACTGTAGGTTTATTCGTTAATTTAAAATAATAAATGATTTTATTATTTTTTGTGTATAAAATAAATTTTTTTGTTATTTTATGTAGTATTTTATTATGATTTTTATTTATTTTTTTGGCTTTATTTACTAGTAACTAATTTTTTATAGGGTAATTATAGTTATATTCATCTATGTCTTGTGCATTTTTATTTTTATTTTATCTATTTTAATTAATTATTTTATATTTTTATTTTATATATTTACAAATTATTTTTGTGAGTATAAATATATTTTTATTTGATTTTTAGGATGTTATTTGTACATTTAAATAAATAGTTAAGTATATTGTGTAGGTATATTCATAGGTTTTACCTATGTTTTATGTATAATATTTTATTTTAATGTATTTTAATGGGTTTTATTTTAGTTTCATATTTTAATAGAATATATAAAATGTTTAAAATTTTGTAAAAATATGAAATAATAAAGGAATGAAATAATTTACTTTCCTTTTATTTATGTACATATAGAAACATAGGCATTTCATCTATGATTAGGCATAGTTTTATTTTATTTGCATTATCTTTTTGGTTTAATTCTAATTTTAATGTATATGTATGTTATAAATAATGTTTACAAAATTAAAAAATTTGAATTTGTAAAATAAATGAATAATGAATAAAATGAATATTTTAATCGGTAGAATGTACAATAGGGTCCCAAAACCTAACTTCTACATAATAACTCCAAAAAATATAAAATCACCACCATTTAATAGCTCGTGAAAAGTATATACAATTAGAGGTGATTTTGCTATGTTTTGAATTTTTATTGAAAAGATATGTGTCATTGAAGTTTTGTTTCTGGCTTTTTATTCTGTGTATAAAATGCACAGTGCATATTATTTTTGTATAAACTCAATTTTGTATTTTTATTTACATTATTATCTACATTTCATGTACAAATTTCTTTATTTCATGAATAAATAATAAACAATAAAATATATATCAAAATGCATAATTAATAAATAAATAAATGAGGTATTTATTGTCTTTTTGGCCCTTATCCCCCTTAATTTATTCCTTGTCGACCAACTCCATTCTGGACTTGGTCTCGGGGTTAGGGTCATAAAATATTTGCAATATTTTATTCTTTTTTCTTTTCTTCTCTTTGTTCTATAATTTTGGCATTAAAAACCTTATTTTGTATACAAATAATACAACAAATAATGAATGATATAGTGGACAAATTGATGCTATTTACATGCATTAGCTAGGGTTTTTAATGCCAAAATGATAGAATAAAGGTGATGAAATGGATATCCATCGGTCATGGCCTTGATAAGTGGGGCATCAATGATCTCATGAATAGCGATCACCACTTCAGTTTCAGTTAACATTTTTTTTGAATTTTTGGATCTCCATACAAGGGAGGAGATCGGAATCAACATCTACACGAGGAATGCCAAGAGCAGTCTGTACAATGGCATCCTCGGAGTCAAAGGTGGGACAAAGTGTGAATGGATGTGTGGTCAAAAGATCAGGCAGGCTGTCCCTCTCCTCACAATCCGAATCAACCAAGTGTCTCCCAAACTCTTTTTATATTTTAAAATTTTACTCATTTTTTTTGTATTTTTGGGCGATTGCGAACTCTCATGGAAATCCTCAATCAAGTCTAAATCATCATATCATGAATCACCAATATGGCTCTTTTTTAGGCAAGCGAGGTCGTCAATCCTCGAATTCATCTACTCCATGAACTGGGTCAAGGTCTCAAGTGTGGAAATCATGAGAGGTGACTCTGATAGATCAATCTCGAGTGGATGTGAAGGGAAATGTAAATGTGGAGGTGGATAAAAATCCGAGGTCTACTACTGTGGTTGAGGTGGATATGTACAAAAATCAGGAGCAAAGTCCTCCTGAAAAAAGGAGGTAGACCGACTGGAGTATACGAGGAGTCTACAAAATCGGGATAGAAAAAGCTCCAGTCGGCCATCTTAAAACAAAAGAAAAATGATAGGAGAGCATGATGGTCAGATCAAGAGAAATGAAAAGAAAGGTACAAATGCGCAGAAGCGATGGAGGATACACGCAAACAAGCATAATCAAATGGCACGCAAAACAAACCCCTCAACTCACCTACTTAATTCGGTGAAGACCATGAAAGTTCAGTCTTTTTATCTTATCTATTTTAGAGTTAGGTGAGAGTCAAAATCGTGCAATTACTTATGAGACTGAATGGGATTTCGGCACTACTCCTTAGTGTGTACACGAGCAATGTAAAACAAAGACAATAAGGGGATTACTCACTCCAAGACAATGATTTCTTTTAAACAAATTTTAGGGTCGAGTAATATTGGTAGTCCTAATTTTATATTATCACTTTTTTTGGATTTAAATGAGAAATGCATGCACCCAATGAGATACCAATTTTACTTAGCATCTAGGTGATCAAAATCGGAGGGAGAGAGTCGAAAAAGAAATGCGAGGTGAAAACGATGATGAATGCAAAAGCGAAAATGCTCACCTTGCCTCCAACTCTCTACATGCAAAGATTCTCAACAGAATTGAAACCTATACTATATGTAATGCAAGCCGATTAAATCTCCCTTGGTTCAGAATTGCTATTATTGTGAAAAACCAATGGTAATGACTTAGAATGAAACCTAAGAGTTCGATCTTGGAGTCTCCTCGGTGCCAACGATAGTGGGTCTTGCAAGCATTGTATGAAGGACTCTCACGGCGCATGATTCCAAGACTAAGTGAGAAGCAATTCAAAATTTGACTAGATCCAAACGTAGACTATACGCACATGCAAATATAATTACTGGACCTAATACTATCGATAAGCAGTTCCTAAAGCTAAGGTCTCAATCATACAAAAGAAATAAAACAAAATCATGAAACAAAGGGGAAAAAGGCGATAAAAACCGCAACAAAACCGAAGAGGCCACCAAGGGATTAATCCCTCGGGAACTGGAGCTCATGAAATGTGAAGTGTCCTAGAGAGTCCTGGATTATTACAATTAATGGTCTCTCTCCCACTTTAAATTACATAACCAAATAAATACAAAAAAATAATGGGGATCTATCTTCAAAAATCTCTCTAAGTCTCCTTCGGTGCTAGGAGTCTCGCGTCGCCTTCATGTGGGTGCACAGGCACCTTGAGTAAAGCACCTCCCTCGATAAGTGTACCTTGCACAAAGTCAACAAAGAAAGTGGTTAGACAGCTCAAACAATTATATCAAATAATAACAAAAATGAAAAAGATAAACAAATCATCACAATCAAGCAAAAAGCCAATCTATACATTGTTGCTCCATGACAACGGTGCCACAAACCAAGTCAAGTCTCGATGAGATCTACAACTTTCGTGAAGGATCTAAAATGAAAAGAAATCATCTGTACAAAAAGTATTTTTAGTGGTACTCTATAGATATAAAATACCAAATTTTTATATTTTACAAATTTTCTGGCATTTTTAAATAAGGTAAAACTCAAAATAAAATCAGAAAAATATAAAATAATTATTTACTACTTAATTTAACTTTTTAGACTTTAAATAATTAAAAAGTAAAGATATAAAAAAGGGACATATGTACCATATTATTTTACATACTCAGTTTGATTTATTTTCTCAGATTTTGACTTATTTTTTATTTATATTTTTACACATTTTATAAAAAAATTAATCAAAGGAAATAAAAGACAAAGAAATAAATCAAAAGGAGTTATTTTTGTACAAAAAATAATGTGGTACAATATACAATGAGGGGCCTATACCCTAAATTTCGCATATGAAGTCCGATTCTTTTGAACTTTATCTTGTTTTGTAGGTAATTGAATGTACATTAATTCAAAAGTGAGTAGGATTCCGAAGGAAACTATATGAGATAGATATTCATGTTTTACGTCCTTTTATCTCGAACTAAGGGTTGGGTTTTATTAAGCAGATTTACAAGTTAGTATTTTTTGATATTTTTTAAATTAGAGTTAGTAATATATATACTATAGAGTTGATTTTATTGAATTTTGAGAAAACTAAAATAATTAAAAATATGGAAAATAGGATAACATGCGGGTGAAATTTACAAAAGAATTTAGGCTTCCTATCCATGCAAATATGCATGCTAAAATGCAATTATTATCTCTCAATGCATGAATGATAATAATGCAAAATAAATGATGAAATGCAGCTAATTACTTGAGAACAAATCTCTTTTTTCAACTTTTAAGTGATGAATCACATATTCATCAGGTAGCAACGATGGGTATGTGGTTATTGCATAAAAATTGTAGAGGACAGAGTTAAATGGGGGGTAGGGGGGACATGCCTGGGGAAGAAGAGGAAGATGGGGTCTCGACCAATTAAAAGGATGGAGTGTGTTTGACCAAGAAAAATGAGACAATAAAGAGATATTTCCGTGTGTGTGTGTGTGAATTCCAAGGAATTAGCTCTTTGCATGGTACATAAAAAGCTTTCATTAAAACAAATAAAATGTAGGAAATATTATGTGTGTTTAACTTGGGCAAGCCCCTGGGTCAAATTCAAGGTGGCCGCTCAATCACTAGGTTTAGGAATCTACAGATAGTTTTATGCTCAATTGCTCGTGCTTATTCATGCATTTTTATAGTTTTGACATACTTTTTATTTTTATTTTGATTTTAACTATTTAAATGTAGTTGATTTTATTTTTTCCCATTTTTTTTATTTTTTAGAAATAAAAGATAATGATTATATAATGCTTAAATATAAAAACAAAAGGAATGAAAGGTTTAAAATAAAATGAATAAAGGACAAACTGATAAAATATGAATAAAATATTTTTATTATTTTTATATTTTGCAAGTATCTCTCCATCGTGTGTGAGGCATGCCAACGAGGGCAGTAATCCGTGGAAGAGTAGTCCACATGACAAGTGATGTGGATCTCCAGCTAAGGTATTGTATTGATGTGATCTTAGAGACCTGCAATGATGAATGAGCTTGAGATTTCTCTCAATCAAAGTTAAGGGAATAAAATAGTAGAAGTAGATGTGTTCCTTCTTTAAGGGGTTAAATGGAGAAGCGGGAGATGGTGAGGTGCAATATGGTGGTGTGATTCGAAGGGATAAAGGATGGGTATATGCTCCTTATGGTGGAGGAAAAGAATAGCTTCCATTTTTCATACCTGATCGAAGTGGAGCAAATGCATAAGATGCAGAGTGGTAAGTTGTCGAGATGATGGTGAGATGTCGATAGTGTAGGAAGAAATGGATCTAACGGTGATGGTTCTACAACCATAGAACCATCACAACTTTCGTAAAGGATCTAAAGTGAAAAGAAATCATCTGTATAAAAAGTATTTTTAGTGGTACTCTATAGATATAAAATACCAATTTTTTTATATTTTACGAATTTTCTGGCATTTTTTAATAAGTTAAAAATCAACATAAAATCAGAAAAAATATAAAATAAATAATTACAACTTAATCTATTTTTTAGATTTTCAATAATTAATAAAATAAAGAGATAAAATAAAGGGGACATATGTACCATATTGTTTACACATACTTAGTTTGAATTATTTTCTCTGATTTTGACTCATTTTTTATTTATATTTTTACACATTTTATTTAAACAATAATTAAAGAAAATAAAAGCCGAAGAAATAAATCAAAAAGCGTTATTTTTGTACAAATAGTAATGTGGTGCAATATATAATGAGGGTCCCAAACCCTAAATTTCTCATATGAAGTTCGATTCTTTTGAATTTTATCTTGTTTTGTAGGTAATTGAAAGCACATTAATTCAAAAATGAATAGGATTCCATAGGAAACTATATGAGAGAGATATTCATGTTTTACGTCTTTTTATCTCGAACTAAGGTTTGAGTTTAATTGGGCATACTTACAAGTTAGTATTTTTTGATATTTTTTCTAAATTAGTGTTAGTAATATATGTACTACAGAGTTGATTTTATTAATCTTTGAGTAAGTTAAAAGTAAATAAAAATATGGGAAATAGGATAACATACAGGTGATATTTACAAAAGAATTTAGGCTTCTTATTCATGCAGTTATGCAAGCTAAAATGCAATTATTATCCGTCAATGCATGAATGATAATAATGCAAAATAAATGATGAAATGCAGCTAATTACTTGAGAACGAATCTCTTTTTTCAACTTTTAAGTGATGAATCACATATTTATCAGGTAGAAATGGTGGGTATGTGGTTATTGCATAAAAAATGTAGAGTTACAGAGTTGATTGGGAGATGGGGGGGACATGCCTGGGGAAGAAGAGGAAGATGGGGTCTCGAGCAATTAAAAGGATGGAGTGTGTTTGACCAAGAAAGATGAGACGGTAAAGAGATATTTTCGTGTGTATGTGTGTGTGTGAATTCCAAGGAATTAGCTCTTCGCATGGTACATAAAAAGATTTCATTAAAACAAATAAAATGTAGGAAATATTTTGTGTGTTTAACTTGGGCAAGCCCCTGGGTCAAACTCAAGGAGGTCGCTTGATGAGCCGAAAATCCCACGAAACCCGAGTAGGGATGAAATCAATCAACGGTCGTTGCAACCCGAATCTCGCAGATCAGACTCAACAAGAAAAAGAGACCACCAAATAATAGTAATCAGAAACGAAATCTGAATAGCGGTCTTCGCTATTTATTTAACCTGGTATAGCGATCAGGGTCGAACTCAAGGAGCACGGATTGGCCGGATCGGCCTACGAAGTAGTCAAAAGATAAAATGAAGAAAATATAATATATTTTTTTGATGGTGGCTTTTATATTTTTAAATTTTTTATGTTTTTAAATTATAAGAGAAATACAAGAGAAAGGATAAAAAAGGGCCAATTCAACAATTTATTAAACACTCAAAAATGCTCAGAAAATTCAAATAAAAATTTTTTTGTGTTTTTTTATCATTTTAAGTGTTTTTGGAGAATTTTTCAGATTTTCTAATTTTTTGTTGATTTTATAAAAATCAAGAAAGGGGAAAATAATGAATTAAAGTACAGCCAGACTTGAAAGGCTAATTAAAAATATATAATTAGCCTATAAAAATCTGGAGACAATTTTTATGAAAACTAGATACAAAAACTAAGCTACGGAAAAAGAGTTTGTATTTTTTGAATTTTATAGAACTTTTAAGAATTTTTATAAGCTTTTTAAGGGTTTTGTGATTTTTAGGGGTTTTATAAGTCCAAATGACACAAAAATTGGATTGAAATTCAAAGCAACAAAACAAACTATTCCTAATTTTTTTAGAAATTTTGGGTGAATTTTTATATTTTTAGTCGATTTTTCAATTCAGATAGTAACAAAAATGCGTGTTTTTGATGTTTTAAAAATATCAAAACAACTCAAAAGTGTCCCAAAATTTTATGAAATTTTTACACATTGGCAGGAGCCACGTGTCCAAATTTCACTAGATTTAGGTTTAATTTGATATTTTATTCAATCAAAACAAGAGCTACAACACAAAGGGACCTAAGTGTAAGAAAACATTAGTTCTGGGGGCTAACATGTAACACGTGCCAAAACTATAGGGGCATCAACGCAAAAATCGCATTAATTTCCACACATGTCGAATACAACACGCACAGGGGTATGATTGTAATTTTCAAAACTTAAATTTCAATCCAGGACACTACAAATTCCAGCCCAGATAATGCAAATAGCCCAAAATATCACGTGTCGAAGCACGTGTCTCACATAAATAGGGATTGAATAGCAAATATTCCAAACAAGAGGTCTAAACATGCAAATAAACCAAGAGTGCAAGTTTATTCTATAGACTAAATAAAAACTAAATAAAACTGCAGGGGGTGTGGGCGCAAATTACCCAGCCGATGCGCGTGAGGGGCGCATGCGTGCCAGGTGCCGAACTGTGGATGGTTGCAAATGCACGGTCCTGATGAAGCCCTCTGGATGATCCAACGGTGACGGTGCAAGGGCGAACGTGGAGGAACGTGGTCGTCAAATCATGGATCCAACAGCCTGACAGGAGCTGGCTACGTACGGCTGAGATACAAACAGGTGCAGAGGGGCGATCTGACGGCTGAGAGAGGATGAGGAAGAACTCCTCTTGGGAGAGCTTCTTCGGCGATCCGACAACGATCCAGACGGCCGATGGAAGATCGGAGAGGTGGGTTCTCCTCGCGAGGGCGTTCCGCGTCGGGGTGGCCTCCGATGAAGGCCACAACGGTCGGATCCTCCGGCGAGGGAGGAATGACCTGGAGCAGCTCCAGCGAAGGGTGGAAGTGCGGCCAAGGGGGGTCTCCGGCGCTTATTGACCTGCAGAAGGAAGCTCTTGCTCGGAGGGATGCTCCGGCATATGTTATTGGCAAAACAAAGAAAATAAGCGGTGTGGATGGGCGATGGGGGGTTCCGGCGAAGGCGATGGAGGGAACCCGACTCGATCTGAACTCAGACGGTCCAGCTCGAGGTGATCAGGTCGCGAAGGGAAGGGGGCGATGAGTCGAAGAGTCGATCTGTACGGGTAAGGTGGGATGGCGGAGCTCCGGCCACTAGGGCGGAGCTGGGATGCGAAGATCGACGGTGGATTACGCTAAAGGAGCTAAAAGATCTACCTGATGATCGAAGTCGACTGGGGAGGAGACGATGGTTCTACGGTGATCTTCGCCTCGATGGAGCGTCGCCTCCAGAGGCTCGAGCTTCGCCGGCGGCGGAGCACGACGACGAGGGTCATCGGACCTGGGCTATACACCTCCAAACTCTCTCTCAGACACCCTCCGCACTCGCTGTCACTCGAGGAAGACGATGGAGGTCACAGGGATTGAAGATGGTGGTCGAAGGTGCGGCTAATGGAGGAAGAAGATGATGCTATATACTGGTGGAGACCCGGCAAAGATGGAGTCGGGCAAAGCAAATTGGTGCACGGATCCCTAGGAGAATCCCCGAGCGTGAATCTTGGATGTAAAATCTGCAAATGGAGCCCGGGGTGTAGGTGAAAGATGGTCGGATTAGGCCAGGATAAATGGGTAAAGTCGGGTCGGGACGCAGATCCGCCTACCTGGTGGTCCTGGGGGGGAGAGTTGACCAGGGGTCAACAATCCCCCATGGACCAATCAGGAAATTCCTTTTATTAATTATTTTTAAAATCATTTTAAAAAAGAAAATGATTTGAAAATATTTTCAACATGAAAAATGTTTATTTATTTTCAAAATATTTTTTGGTGATTTTTATTTTTTTTGAAAAATAAATTAGGTATTTACGTTATATTATTATTATATACATGTATGTAATCCTATGTATTTTTGAATTTTATTTTTTTTATTATTTATTTTTATATAATTATCCCTATTTTATATTTTATTTATTTACAACATAAAATATAGGATTCAAAATAATTTTTATTTGATTTTTATTAATTATTTACGAAGGTAAAATAAATATATGTAGATACATATGTACATGGTATATACAAGGGGGAGAGAGAATTTATTTTTGTTTTATTTTTATAAATATGTACAAAATAAAGGGGACACACAAATATTTCTATTTTTAGAAAATGAAATATTTACACAAAGAGGGGTATTTACACCATGTTGAGTGACCATATCTCTCTCTACTTATTTTATTTTGTGGTTAGGCCCATGCTGAGCCCTCCCTTGGGTTTATGTCACTCAATATTTATTCTATATATCTCCCTCTTTTTCTTTATTTCTTTATTCCTTTATTTTTGTGCAAAAACATGCTAATTATGGATATTTACATGATGAATGCATTTTCACAAATTATTGTATTTATAACTATTTACATGGTATTTTGCCAAGGTTTCTAGTTAAAATAAAGGAATAAAGAGTGATGAATGGGGATTCATCACCCCCTATACTTTACTTTTGCTAATCCCTTAGCAAACACTTATTTGAAAAAGAAGTGCAAAAAGAGAAAGAAAAAGAAAAAGAGGAGAAATCAAGGTTGATTATTAAACTTTCCTTCATTAAATTGAAATATGGAGCTCAGTCAGACCTTTGTATTATTCATTTGTCGGAAAATTATTTAGACTTAAGCTTATAACTTAACAGCCTCTAAGTTCCACCAATCTATTGTCAAGACTCCTCAATAAACCAGATCAGAACAAGTCTACATACACAAACTCTAATGACCATGAATCTTTCCTTGTACTGTGTAAGTGATATGTAGCTCCCCACCTCAAAAGTAATAAAGAAACAACCTCTCTCAACCTGGTAACTCTAATGCCTCGGTCTAGCAACTCTTTCCTCGAGAAGCGGGGTATTCCCTTCTAAATTCAAGTGCAACCGGCTCAAGAAGAGGGGGAAGAAGAGAATGGACCATGACCAGTGTAGCCATGTATCCTTGGGAGCTCTAACCAGTGTAGCTGAGTCTCCCGCTGCAAGCTTCATGAGATGGTCATGGGTAACATAAGCTTTGCTTTATTTGACTATATACACTCCGGTAGGATTAATAAATTTTCAATCCGACCCACCACTTTTTTGGAGTTTTCCTTTTTGCATATTTTTTTCATGTGCATCTGTACAACATATCTACATGGTGCGGCATATATACATAAGGAGTTTTTCCTCTTGAGCCAGTAGACTATCCCTCTTTTGAAGCTTTATTGCAACCCACAGCTCATGTCTTTAGACTTCATAACCACCAGATCAAGTTGAGATGCACTTCCTTCACTATAAGAAGAAGAGAGGTTCCGCCTAGAAGTACTACCCTCATATGCTACCCCAAGTCAAAGGAAACTGCCTCGTCACCACCTCATCTGTGGAGAGCTATGTTTAAAGTGCTGGTGCAAGTAAAGCCATTGTCTCTGAGAGTCATGTGTGCGTTGTTAAGTGCTCTACTTAGGCTCATCAAGATGACATATGCTCATAGCCTAGTGGACTCAAAGAATTAAGTCCCAATGGACTTGAAATCCTAAGCCCTATAAGGTTCCTATTATAATTAGGTGGATTAAGGTCTTAACCAAGCTCCATTTGTCAATTTTATTCCAGGCCGGTTTAAATGTCAACTATGATTTGGAAAAACTGTGCAAGTATTTACAAAGATGCAATTTTACAAAAAATTTTACAATTGTGCAAAATTTTTGAAAAATGTTTGAAAACATGGATGTATGCGTGAATGCAAAGTTTTACAAAATATTTACAAACATTTACACAAGGTTTTTGTAAACTTTTTGTTTTTCAAACAATTTTACAAAAAATTTGTACTATATACATAATTTTGATATGAAAATATTTACAAGCTATTTACATAAATAATTTTTACAAACATTTGTACAAAAATAATTTTTTATAAATAAATAGGTATGTGCAAGAAGAATTTTATGTACAAGGAAAATTTTAAATTTTTATGGATTTTTAGCCATTTTTATTTATTAACACACTCACACAAAGTACGAGTTATGGCTAAAGTATATATGAAATATATACGACATCCCCCTATACTTAGCCCAAACGATGTCCTCAGAGTGATCAAGAGCGATGAAGAAGACATAATGCGTGCTTAGTATAGGGAAGTGAAAAGGAATGGTATATACAAAGACTAATCAAAGAATAGAGATGACTCGGTGTTTCCCCTTATACTTAGGATCAAGTAATCCTAAGTATAGTAAGTTGTACATGAAGGGAAATCCGAGTGGAAGGATGTACAGGGTCTACCCCCCTATACTTAGGGTAAAATATCCCTAAGTATAGGCAGCAAAATCGAGGTAGAAAGAATGAATAGAATATCCGAGAGTCCTACACCCCCCTATAGTTAGGGTATTGTACACCCTAAGTGTAGCATAATCATAAGATGAGAAAAGGGGTGTGGGACTAAAGAATAGTGTGATATGGACAACTGGATCTATACACGTCGGAAGATCAGTGATAATCAGGCGTGAGATGCAATAGATGTGAGCCAAGAGACCACATCTCACGCAAAGTGAATCGGGGCAACGTCAACGACCTGCGGCTCATGATCTAGATATGGTTTGAGCTGTTGGCCGTTAACACGAAAGGTAACATCAGAAGACAACTCAGATATATCGATACTCCCATTTTCATGTACCTTTCTAACCAAATAGGGTCCCTTCCATTTGCTTTGTAGCTTCCTTGGAAATAGACAAAGCCTAGCATCAAACAGCCATACTCTCTGTCCAGGCTCAAACTGCTTGTGGCTGATATGAGAATCATGCCACTCTTTCACTCTCTCCTTATAATGTAGGCTGTTTGAAAAGGTTGTATCACGAAGCTCCTCCAGAGCTGCTAACTCTACCCTCCTCTGATCTCCTATACTCTCTGGATCCAAAAGTATATCAGTAACATCCCAAAGTGACCTATGTCTCAGCTCAACAGGTAAATGGCAGGGCTTGCCATAAACGAGGAGAAAGGGAGATGTACCCAAAGAAGTCATGAATGACGTCCTATATGCCCACAAGATCGAGTCCAAAAGATGTGACCAATCCTTTCGGTCAGGGCGGATGACTTTCTGCAATATAGTCTTGATCTCCCTATTCGACACTTCAGCAAGACCATTCGTCTGAGGGTGATATGGAGTGGCAACTCGATGATCTATGTTGAACTCGCTAGCAAGGGACTTTACCTTGTCGTTGATGAAATGAGCCCCCCCCCCCTCCGTCATATATCAACACTTGAGGTACCTCGAACCGTGAAATGATATTCTTCCTCAAAAATCTGCAAACAATCCTAGCATCTGCGGTTCAAGCGGGGATGGCCTCAACCCAATGACTCACATAATCCACGGCCAACAGAATGTACTCAAATCCCTGACTCTTAGGGAATGGACCCATGAAATCGATGCCCCATGCGTCAAAAACCTCATAGAAGTGTATGGGCTGCATCGACATCATATCACGTTGTCCACAAGTGCCCATCCTCTGACAGTCAGTACATCTCTTCACGAACTCATCAGAATCCTTGAAGAGAGTAGGCCACCATAGGCCGGATTGGAGAACTTTCTATGTTGTTCTCCTCCCAGAGTGATGTCCTCCTGCCTCACGCTTGTGGCAGTAAGTAAGGACGCTTTGGTGCTCCTCCTGAGGAATGCACCGACACCAGATACTATCCCCTCCATCATGATAAAGGACGGGATCCTCCCAATGGTAAAACTTGGCCTTCGCGAGGAAGGTCTCAAGTTTCTGCCTGGGCCAATCTTGTGGAACTTTCTTGGCAACAAGATAGTTCACAATATCGGCATACCATGGGAGAGAGGCGATAGCAAGGATCGCCTTATCTGGGAAGGTCTCACAAATAGGCTCAATCTGCTCAGAATCCTCAAGATACTCCAATCGGGAGAGATGATCCACCACCACATTCTTGACTCCAGGCTTATCCTTAATCTCTATATCAAACTCCTGGAGTAGAAGGATCCATCTGGTCAATCTGTCTTTGGCATCCTTCTTTGCCATGAGGTACCTGATGGCGGTATGATCGGTATAGATGGTCACTCTATATCCAATGATGTAAGATATGAACTTATCTAGGGTGAAAAATACGGCTAGCATCTCTTTCTCAGTGACGTTATAGTTCCGTTGCACGACATCCAATGTACGGTAGCGTAGTGAATAGCAAAGGGGACTCCATCCCTCCTCTATCCCAGCACGGTCCCCACGGTAAAATCGGAGGCGTCCATCATGATCTCGAATGGGAGAGACCAATTAGGTGGCTGGAGAACAGGAGCCTCTACAACACGGCTCTTGAGAGTCTCAAATGACGATAGACACAACATCTATGAGGAACTCGGTGTCTTTCATCAACAGTTCAGTCAACGGTCGGGAAATCCTACTAAAATCATGAATGAAGCGCCTGTAGAAACCAATGTGCCCCAGAAAAGACCGTAACTGCTGCAAGTTGGACAGTGGATTGAGTTTTCTAATGACATCCACCTTGGAAGGATCAACCTCCATGCCCCTGTTGGAGATGATATGACCAAGCACCGTCCCCTGAGTCACCATGAAGTGACTCTTCTCCCAAGACAACACAAGGTGAACCTCAATGCATCGCTGAAGGACTCGGTCTAGGCAGTCAAGACAAGAGTCGAATCCGTCACCGTAGATCGAGAAATCATCCATGAAGACCTCCAAGCACTCCCCCACCATGTCCGAAAAGATGGACAACATGCATCTCTGGAATGTTGCCGGAACGTTGCACAATCCAAATGGCATGCATCTGAAAGCATATGTCCCGAAGGGACAAGTGAAGGTGGTCTTGTCCTGGTCCTCGGGCGTGATGGCCACCTGATTATAGCCGGAGTACCCATCCAAGAAACAATAATGGCTCTTCCCTGCCAGCCTCTCTATAATCTGATCAATAAAGGCCAGGGGAAAATGATCCTTCTTGGTGGCATGGTTCAATCGTCTGTAGTCCACACAGACCCGCCAAGAAGTGGGTACCCGGGTAGCGATCTCCTCTCCAGACTCACTGACAACTGTGGTGATGTCCTTCTTCTTGGGCACCACATGCAATGGACTGACCCACTTGGAGTCAGAGATGGGGTAGATAAAATCGATGCTCCACTATTTCGAGATCTCCTTCATGACAACCTCTCGAAGATTCGGGTTCAGCCACCGCTGGAACTCACGCGACGGCTTTGCCTCCTCCTCGAGATAGATATGGTGGGAGCACAGAGCCAGACTTATCCCCGGGAGATCGGCTACACTCCATCCTATCACCTTGCGGTTCTTTTCAAGAACCCCCATCAGACAGGATTCCTGCTCTCCAGTCAGATTAGCGGAGATAATGACTGGGTACATCTCATGCTCACTCGCAAGGAACCTAAACTTCAGCGACGACGGAAGCAGCTTCAGCTCTAGAAAAGTAGGTGCTGGCGGATCTGGCCTCTGAAAAGTCTGAGTGAATGCTGCCAAATCTGCATGGGAGAATGAGAACTCTTGCTCACAATCTGAATCTGGAGAAGGCTGCTCTGCTGGACTGTCTCTGTTCTGCATGGAACCAACCTCCTCCCTAGCTGTAGGCTCAGTAGAAGTCAGACACGGCATCAAATCATCAAACTCTGCCCAATCAATATCTGACTCCGAGGGATCTGTATCAGACTCATAAAAATATGTCTCGCGGTCGGGAACCGGGTCTGCTGTCTGAGATGTATCCTGGTCCAGGAATGCGCTCTCCAAGCTCTCCTCTGTTGGCGTCTCTGCATCAGCTAACTCTAAAGGTGAGAGGATGGCATGTGCGACCGGATCTGCCCAAACTACCTCATCATCTGTCATCACAAAATCACAGTCCTGGTGGATGTCTCTCCATGCCTCTGTCATCTGCTCTGAATCGGAAGTCGGCTCTGAGCAAGCTGAATCTCTGGCTCTAGTCTCCTCGACCGTCTCTATTTGTATACTCCCGCCCTCAACACGAAAGTACACCTTCCGCTATCATTGTCGGACACTGCCTTAGTTGTGGCCAAGAACGGGCGTCCTAGAATGATTGAGGTATCGGTCACGGACTCAGGGATCTCCATGTCCAACAAAACGAAGTCCACGGGAAATTTTAGGCCCTGAATCATGACGACAACGTCCTTCAACAACCTCTTTGGCCTCTTGACAGATCGATCAGCAAACTGAAGGATCGTCCTGCTCTGTCGGAGAGGGCCCAACTCGAAGCGGTCGAGAAGGGTTGCCGGAAGTAGGTTGATCAAAGAACCGCTGTCTAATAGAGTGCGGTCAAATCTCTGCTCATGGATGTGACATCTGACATACAGGGTTCCTGCATCTGGCCTCTTGACTGGCTGATGGTTTTGAATCGTGAAACAAGTGGCACAAGTAAGCACATGGATCTCTGACTGATGGTTCCGCCTCCTCCTCCTAACTGTGGTCCTGTCTCTGAGTGATCTCTGGAGTAGAGGTATGTGCTCCAAGGCCTCCTGTAGAGTCAGCTGTATGTGGAATCTATCTATTATCTGTTGGCTGAACTCTATCTGATGGTTCTTTTTTGGATTTTCTTTTTTCTGCCCCTTACCCAGATAGAGTGCTCTAGGAAAGGGGACTACAGGGTCCTTCTCAGATGAAGGACTAGGAGAGGGTCTAGTATGCTCATGAACATCAGAATCCACACAAACATCATCAAGCAACATATGTGGATCAGAAGATAACAAACCCTTTCCTTTATTTGCAGAAATATCCTGAGATACATGTACGGAAGGAAAAACAACAGGACTAGGAGAACTGAAAATGGTGGCCTCGGTACCACCCTCAGCATCTGGACTCGCGGCATCAGTACCGTGCTCTAGCTCAGCAACTGTGATGGTGGCGTCAGTACTACCTCCTCCAACTGATGAAGCGACGACCTCAATACCATTGGCTGGATCAACATCCTTGGTGGCATCAGTACCACCGACATCATCTCTCACGGCATCAGTATCACGCACCTCCTCGCCTGGCACTCCTGGAGCGGTGTGGTATCTCGCTCAGACGAGGCGCCGCCTTCTGGCATCCTACCGCTCCTAAGTGTAACAAAATCAGCATCAAACATGTATGCAGACTTATCACCAAGTGAAGCACTAGGAGTGGTAATCTCATTGAACTCTACCTGCTCAGACTTCCACTTGAGGTTGTTCAGGTTCGGCTCAATCTGGGGCGGCCTTCCCTCTCACAATCTCCCGCATCTCCTGGCGGAACTCATCCATCTCCCGTTGGAAAGTATCCTGTTGCTCGGTCATGAGGTGGGCTAGATCATCCAAGGCGTGGTTCTCATAGGTCGGCCCATGAGAACCCGACGGGTGGCCTCGCTGGTAGTGAGGTTGCTGCTGCTGGTGCGGGTGAGAAGGGTACTGCTGATGATACTGCTGCTGTTGAGGCTGCTCACGCCTCCAAGACTATCCCTGTTGATAGGGATGAGGACCGTACTGCTGGTGCTGGGACGACTGTTGCTGCTGGTGTACTGGGGGCTGGGGCTGCTAGGGTTGCTCACGTTGCTGGCCATACTGACCACCCTGAATTGGAGGCTACTGCTGGGAACTGGTGCCTCCAGTCGACCAGTGGAATCCAGGATAGTCTCATCGGATACCGGGCTGGGGTCGATCGTACCAAATCCCGTTGACATCCATCAATGGCTCTGGCTCGTAGGGGGTGGAGGGAGTACTGTCAAGGGCTGATCCGGCTGATACACCACCATCTGAGTGTCCTGGGATGGTGGTGGATGGTGAAACTGCGGTAGCTGCTGGTACGACTCTTCCTGTACAAGGTGAACCTGTCTAGGCTGACTGGAGTGCTGGGACGAGCTACCACTGCTGCTCGGATATCCTCGTGACCGAAGACGGGGCTGAGAAGCCGTCTGTGCCTCTTGGAGACACATGAGTTGTGTCTTGAGGTCACTCAATGTCTGTGCCATCTGATCCATCTGAGTGATGTCTTGGCACTACTTCTTCTCGATCAATTCGATCCGGTCCAGCTTCTCGCTGATGATGCCCATGTATGCGGCTGCAGACTCGGCTTGTGCGGCTGCCGCAGACGAAGTAAAAGGACCGGCATCGACCTGTGCTATCCTCTGGTACTACACGGTCTATGGTTGGGGGCGTCCCTGAGTGTAGAGGCGGGTCTGGGACATCACTGTATAGTTCTCGATCATCTCCTCATAGATGGCCCAGACTTGATCCTCATCCTTGGCGAAGTAGGAACCACCACAAGAAGAATTCACCAGGCCTTGCAGCTCTGGTGTCAGTCCGCAAAAGAAGCTCTAAACTAGGTTCGGCTTCGTGATGTCGTGGTGCAGGCATCTGTCTGTAAGCTCTCTAAACCTCTCCATGCCTTGTGGAACTGCTCATTGGGGAGCATAGAGAAGTTGCTGATCAGGGCCCTCGCTGCATTGGTCTTCCCGAGTGGATAGTACTTGTTCAAGTACTCCATGCGGAGCTGCTCTCATGTGTAAACAAATCTCCCCAAATGCTTCAGCCAGTTGGCTGCTCTGTTCGCAAGGGAGAAGGGGAAGCCGATCATCCGGGTAGTGTCCTCGTCCACCTGACGATCGTGGACAGTGTTGTAGATCATCTCAAACTCCTGGAGATGTAGATGGGGCTCCTCAGTGGTGAGCCCGTGGAAGCGGGGGAGAATCTGAAGTGTCTGTGGGGGGAACTTGAAGTCCCCCACGATCACCGGAAGTACCACCCACCGGTGAGTCAGTGTCGATCCGGGGTTGTGCAACTCCCGCATCGGTCTCGGTTGCTCTGCTGCTGCTGCCAACTGGTCTGGCACCTCTGGATGATCTGGGTCTCTCCATCCCACGGCTCTCGGCTGCTCTCGAGCGGTCCTCATCCTCTCCATCTCTCTCCTCATCTCCACCATGAAGGTTCCCTGATCCCGTATCTGTCGTTGCATCATCTCTAGGGAAGCTAACATGGTGGTGTTGATCGCACCTTGGTCCAATACATAAGTAGTCGTCTCGGGCCTCTGACCTTTGGTGTGTTCCTCACTGCTGGCCATGGTCTCTGCAAAGGCAAAAGACCCAAATTCAGATGCCGATAAATCATCTGTCTGTTGTCTCGCATCTGGCCCTAGTATCTCCAGACAGGTAGAAGGGTGGTCAAGGGGGAACAGGGCAGAATCAAACTCATGTTCGGATAGCGGGTCTCGGCTCTCACGAACCAACCTAGATGAATGGGCTGGAGTGCTAAAAAAGCGGTACAGCCAGAGGCTGCCTAAGAGACCTCCTGCCCATCATCCTGATCTGGCGAGTCAGACGGATGAGATCTGGAAACACACAAGATGAGAAAACAAACTCTAAGTTTACCTACTCAAGATGAGCTGAAGACCGTAGAGATCGGTCGATTATTTTATCTATTTTATTTAGGTGATAATCTCAGTCTATTAGAGCAATTACGCGAGCTGATGGGAATCCAATCCGTCTACCAGACTATCCCGTATAAAAGGCTGGTAGTCTGATCGGGGCTCGGATATGGCTCTAGCCTAGTGTGCGGGTCACTCTCTCGCTCATCCAAACCAGACAATGAGGGGGTTGCTCTCCCACAAGACAAATTTTTAAGTGAGGTGTATTTTAGGGTCAAGTGTGTTTAGCAGTCCCAATTTTATAGTTTTTGTTTTTATGTATTTTTCAAGCAAACAACGCCTAACGAATTTTCCGGTTATCCTAGTTATTTAAGTCTGAAACAGAGGGAGAAGACAAAAAAATCGATGCGCGATAAAATCAATGACGCATGCAGAGTAAATAATCCATACCTGACTCCAGCAGTCGACATGCAGAGTGATTTGCGCATAAAATAAAGACTGAAATTAAACTACCTATATGATGCACGAGAATCCGACCCTAGATGAAGCAATTTCTACACGTAAAGCACAGTAGTCGGGAAAATCAAACCTGAGTCTGGAGTCCTTTCTTGGAGCCACTCGGTGTCCGCCACAACGGATCCTGCAAGTGTTGTATGTGACTCCTCAAGGCACGTGGACTAGAGTCTAATCAATCCGGCTTTTCTTTGTGATTTAATTAATCACGTCCAGTTAACGATCTATAGGTGCAGCAGATAATTAAGGATTGGATCCTAATTAATTATGTCACAATCAGAGAAAATCATAAGCTAAGGCTAAACCGCGTAAATCAGATAAGCAGTAATAAAATACGGTAAAACAAAATCCGGTGAAAACCCGCGGTGAGGTCCCCCGAGCACACCGGTGCTCGACGAAACAGACCCTGATGTCACCAAAGTCCAAGTCTCTGAGTTCCTGTATTAATACAAATAAAAGTTCTGCAGAAAATAAATCTAATCTAAACTATGACTGTCTATGCAGCTATTTCGCGGCTCCCGCACTCCTTCTCGGCTCCTCGCGTCCTCCTACAGCCTCTGTGCAGAAAAGAGTCGCCCTTCGACCCCCTGCGGTTGCTTCGGCTAAAAAGCCGCCTCGGTCCTCGGGCCCTCGCAAGAAATCAAACAGAAATGTGTGTCAGACCAGATTATTAGAAAAAATATGCAAATAAATCCGATAACAGTATCAACACAACTATGGACAAAAAGCCACGAAAAACCGCAAAAAATCAAAAGACTACTAAGCTGTGCTCCCCGGCAACAACGCCATTCTGATGAGCCGAAAATCCCATGAAACCCGAGTAGGGATGAAATCAAGGGTCGTTGCGACCCGGATCTCGCAGATCGGACTCAACAAGAAAGAGAGACCACCAAATAACAGTAATCAGAAATGAAATCCGAATAGCAGTCTTCATTATTTATTTAACCTGGTATAGCAATCAAGATCGAACTCAAGGAGCACGGATTGGTCGGATCGGCCTACGAAGTAGTCAAAAGATAAAATGAAGAAAATATAATATATTTTCTTTGGTGGTGGCTTTTTATATTTTTAAATTTTTTATGTTTTTAAATTATAAGAGAAATACAAGAGAAAGGATAAAAAAGGGTCAATTCAATGAATTATTAAACAATAAAAAATACTCAAAAATCAAATAAAATTGTTTTTGTATTTTTTTTTCTTTTTAAGTGTTTTTGATGAATTTTTCAGAATTTTCTAGTTTTTAGTTGATTTTATAAAAATCAAGAAAGGGGAAAACAATGAATTAATGTGCAGCCAGACTTGAAAGGCTAATAAAAATATATAATTAGCTTATAAAAATCTGGAGATAATTTTTATGAAAACTAGATACAAAAACTAAGCTACAGAAAAAGAGTTTGCATTTTTTGAATTTTATATAATTTTTAAGAATTTTTATAATATTTTTAGGGGTTTTGTGATTTTTAAAGGTTTTATAAATCCAAATGATACAAAAATTGGAATTAAATTCAAAGACAACAAATCAAACTATTCCTAATTTTTAGAATTTTCGGCTGAATTTTTATATTTTTAGTCGATTTTTCAATTCAGACAGTAACAAAAATGCGTGTTTTTAATTTTTAAAAATATAAAAACAACTCAAAAGTATCCCAAAATTTTAGTGAAATTTTTACATAGTGGCAGAGCCGCATTTCCAAATTTCACTGGATTTGGGTTTAATTTGATATTTTATTCAATCAAAACAAGAGCTACATCACATAGCGACCTAAGAGTAAGAAAACATTAGTTCTAGGAGCTAACATGTAACACGTGCCAAAACTATAGGGGCATCAACGCAAAAATCGCATTATTTTCCACACATGTCGAATACAACACAAACAGGGGTATGATTGTAATTTTCAAAACTTAAATTTCAATCCAGAACACCCATAAGTTCCAGCCCAGATAATGCAAATAGCCCAAAATATCACGTGTCGAAGCACATCTCTCACATAAATAGGGACTGAATAGCAAATATTCCGAACAAGAGGTCCAAACATGCAAATAACCCAAGAGTGCAAGATAGACTAAATAAAAAACTAAATAAAACTACAGGGGGTGTGGGCGCAAATTACCCAGCCGAGGCACGTGAGGGGCGCGTGCGTACCAGGTGTCGAACTGTGGATGGCTGCAAACGCACGGTCCTGCTGAAGCCCTCTAGATGATCCAACGGTGATGGCGCAAGGGCGAACGTGGGAGGAACGTGGCCGTCAGATCATGGATCCAACGGCCTGACAGGAGCAGGCTACGTGCAGCTGAGATACGAATTGGTGCAGAGGGGCGATCCGACGACTGAGAGAGGATGAGGAAGAACTCCTCCTGGGCGAGCTTCTCCAGTGATCCGACGACGATCCAGACGACCGATGGAAGATCGGAGAGATGGATTCTCCTCGCGAGGGCATTCCGCATCGGGTGGTGGCCTCCGATGAAGGCCCCAATGGTCGGATCCTCCGACGAGGGAGGAATGACCTGGAGCAGCTCCGGCGAAGGGTGGGAAGAGTGGCCAAGGGGGGTCTCCTGCGCTTATTGACCTGCAGAAGGAAGCTTTTGCTCGGAGGGATGCTCCGGCATATGTTATTGGCAAAACGAAGAAGAGAAGCGGCGTGGATGGGCGATGGGGGGTTCCGGCGAAGGGGATGGAGGGAACCCGACTCGATCTGGACTTAGACGGTCCATGCTCGAGGTGATCAGGTCGCGTAGGGAAGGGGGCGATGAGTCGAAGAGTCGATCTATATGGGTAAGGTGGGATGGCGGAGCTCCGACCACTGGGACGGAGCTGGGAAGCGAAGATCGACGGTGGATTACGCTAAAGGAGCTAAAAGATCTACCTGATGATCGAAGTCGACTAGGGAGGAGACGCTAGTTCTTCGGTGATCCTTCGCCTCGATGGAACGTCGCCTCTAGAGGCTCGAGCTTCGTCCGCGGCGGAGCATGACGACGAGGGTCGTCGGACCTGGGCTACACACCTCCAAACTCTCTCTCTCTCTCTCTCTCTCTCTCTCAGACACCCTCCGCACTCGCTGTCACTCGAGGAAGACGATCGAGGTCACAGGGATCGAAGATGGTGGCCAAAGGTGTGGCTAATAGAGGAAGAAGATGATGCTATATACTGGTGGAGACCCGGCAAAGATGGAGTCAGGCAGGGCAAATTGGTGCACAGATCCCTAGAAGAATCCCCGGGCGTGAATCTCGGATGTAAAATCTGCAAATGGAGCCCGGGGTTTAGGTGAAAGATGGTCGGATCAAGCTAGGATAAATGGGAAAAGTCGGGTGGGGACGCAGATCTGACTACCTGGTGGTCCTGGGGGGAGAGTTGACCGGGGTCAACAATCCCCCGTGGACCAATCAGGTAATTCCTTTTATTAATTATTTGTAAAATCATTTTAAAATAGAAAATGATTTTATTTGAAAATATTTTCAACATGAAAAATGTTTATTTATTTTCAAAGTATTTTTTGTGATTTTTGTTTATTTTTTTGAAAAATAAACTAGGTATTTACATTATATTATTATTATATACAGGTATGTATACCTATGTATTTTTTAATTTTATTTTTTTATTATTTATTTTTGTACAATTATCCCTAAAAATAATTTTATTTGATTTTTTTAATTATTTACAAAGGTAAAATAAATATATGTAGGTACATATGTACATGGTATATACAAGGGGAAGAGAGATAATTTATTTTTGTTTTATTGTTATAAATATGTACAAAATAAAGGGGACACATAAATATTTCTATTTTTAGAAAAATGAAATATTTGCACAAAGAGGGGTATTTACACCATGTTGAGTTACCCTATCTCTCTCTACTTATTTTATTTCGCGGTCAGGCCCATGCTGAGCCTCCCTTGGGTTTAGGTCACTCAATATTTATTATAAATATCTCCCTCTTTTTCTTTGTTTCTTTATTCCTTTATTTTTGTGCAAAAACATGCTAATTATGGCTATTTACATAATGCATGTATTTTGACAAACTATTGTATTTACAACTATTTACATGGTATTTTGCCAAGGATTCTAGTTAAAATAAAGGAATAAAGAGTAAAGAATGGGGATTCATCATCGCTCAAATCACTAGGTTTGGGAATCTATGGATAGTTTTACGTAAATTGCTCATGCTTATTCATGCATTTTTATAGTTTTGACATATTTTAAATTTTTATTTTGATTTTAACTATTTAAATGTAGTTGATTTTAATTTGTTTTCCAATTTTTTTAGAAAATAAAAAGATAATGATTATATAATACTTAAATATAAAACCAAAAGGAAAGAATGGTTTAAAATAAAATGAATAGAGGAAAAACTGATAAAATATGAATAAAATATTTTTATTATTTTTATATTTTGCAAGTCTCTCTCCATGGTGTGTGAGGCATGCCAACGAGGTCAGTAATCTGTGGAAGAGTCGTCCACGTGATGAGTGATGTGGATCTCCAGCCAAGGTATTGTATTGATGTGATCTTGGAGACCTGCAATGACGAATAGGCTTGAGATTTCTCTCGATCAAAGTTAAGGGAATAAAATAGTAGAAGTACATGTCTTCCTCCTTTAAGGGGTTAAATGGAGAAGCGGGAGATGGTGAGGTGCGAGATGGTGGTGTGATTCGAAGGGATAAAGGATGGGTATTCGCTCCTTGTGGTGGAGGAAAAGAATAGCTTCCATTTATCATACATGCTCGAAGTGGAGCAAATGCAGAAGAGATGCAGAGTGGTGAGTTATCAAGATGATGGTGAGATGTCGATAGTATAGAGAAGAAGTGGATCTGACGGTGATGGTTCTACAACTATTGAACCATCACAACTTTCATGAAGGATCTAAAATGAAAAGAAATCATATGTACAAAAAGTATTTTTAGTGGTACTCTATAGATATAAAATACCAAATTTTTTATATTTTACAAATTTTCTGGCATTTTTAAATAAAGTAAAAATCAAAATAAAATAAAAAAATATAAAATAAATATTTACAACTTAATATAATTTTTTAGTTTTCAATAATTAATAAAATAAAGAGATAAAATGAAGGGGACATATGTACCATATTATTTACACATACTCAGTTGGATTTATTTTATCTGATTTTGACTCATTTTTTATTTATATTTTTACACATTTTATTAAAAACAATAATCAAAGAAAATAAAAGCTGAAGAAATAAATCAAAAAGAGTTATTTTTGTACAAAAAATAATGTGGTACTATATACAATGAGGGGCCCAAACCCTAAATTTCACATATGAAGTTCGATTCTTTTGAATTTTATCTTGTTTTGTAGGTAATTGAATGTACATTAATTCAAAAGTGAGTAGGATTCCATAAGAAAATATATGAGAGAGATCTCCATGTTTTACGTCTTTTTATCTCGAACTAAGGTTTGGGATTTATTGGGCAGATTTACAAGTTAGTATTTTTTATATCTTTTTTAAATTAGTGTTAGTAATATATCTACTATAGAGTTGATTTTATTGAATTTTGAGTAAGTTTTAATAAATAAAAATATGGGAAATAGGATAACATACATGTGATATTAACAAAAGAATTTAGGCGTCTTACTCATGCAATTATGCATGCTAAAATGCAATTATTATCTATCGAGTCATGAATGATAATAATGCAAAATAAATGATGAAGTGCAGCTAATTACTTGTGAACGAATCTATTTTTTCAACTTTTAAGTGATGAATCACATATTCGTCAGGTAGCAACGGTGGGTATGTGGTTATTGCATAAAAATTGTAGAGGACAGAGTTGATTGGGGGGTGGGGGGACATGCCTGGGGAAGAAGAGGAAGATGGGGTCTCGACCAATTAAAAGGATGGAGTGTGTTTGACCAAGAAAAATGAGACAATACAGAGATATTTCTGTGTGTGTATGTGAATTCCAAGGAATTAGCTCTTCGCATGGTACATAAAAAGCTTTCATTAAAACAAATAAAATGTAGGAAATATTATGTGTGTTTAACTTGGGCAAGCTCCAGGGTCAAATTCAAGGTGGCCGCTCAATCACTAGGTTTAGGAATCTACGGATAGTTTTATGTTCAATTGCTTGTGCTTATTCATGCATTTTTATAGTTTTGACATATTTTAAATTTTTATTTTGATTTTAACTATTTAAATGTAGTTGATTTTATTTTTTTTCCATTTTCTTTTTTTAGAAAATAAAAAGATAATGATTATATAATACTTAAATATAAAACCAAAAGGAAAGAAATGTTTAAAATAAAATGAATAAAGTAAAAACTGATAAAATATGAATAAAATATTTTTATTATTTTTATATTTTGCAAGTATCTCTCCATCGTGTGTGAGGCATGCCAACGAGGGCAGTAATCTGTGGAAGAGTGGTCCACATGATGAGTGATGTGGATCTCCAGCCAAGTTATTGTATTGATGTGATCTTGGAGACCTGCAATGACGAATGGGCTGGAGATTTCTATTGATCAAAGTTAAGGGAATAAAATAGTAGAAGTAGATGTCTTCCTCCTTTAAGGGGTTAAATGGAGAAGCCAGAGATGGTGAGGTGCGAGATGGTGGTGTGATTCGAAGGGATAAAGGATATGTATACGCTCCTTCTGGTGGAGGAAAAGAATAGCTTCCATTTATCATACCTGATCGAAGTGGAGCAAATGCAGAAGAGATGCAGAGTGGTGAGTTGTATAGATGATGGTGAGATGTCGATAGTGTAGGGAAGAAGTGGATCTGACTGTGATGGTTCTACAACTATAGAACCATCACAACTTTCGTGAAGGATCTAAAATGAGAAGAAATCATATGCACAAAAAGTATTTTTAGTGGTACTCTATAGATATAAAATACCAATTTTTATATTTTATAAATTTTCTGGTATTTTTAAAAAAGGTAAAAATCAAAATAAAATAAAAAAAAGTATAAAATAAATATTTACATCTTAATCTATTTTTTTAGATTTTCAATAATTAATAAAATAAAGAGATAAAGAAAAGGGGACATATATACCTTATTATTTACACATACTCAGTTTAATTCGTTTTCTCTTATTTTGACTCATTTTTTATTTATATTTTTACACATTTTATTAAAACAATAATAAAAATGCCGAAGAAATAAATCAAAAGGAGTTATTTTTGTACAAAAAAATAATGTGGTACAATATACAATGAGGGGCCCAAACCCTAAATTTCACATATGAAGTTAGATTCTTTTGAATTTTATCTTGTTTTGTAGGAAATTGAATGTACATTAATTCACTAGTGAGTAGGATTCCGTAGGAAAATATATGAGAGAGATATTCATGTTTTACGTTTTGTTATTTCGAACTAAGGTTTGGGATTTATTGGGCAGATTTACAAGTTAGTATTTTCTGATATTTTTTTTAAAATTAGTGTTAGTAATATATACTATAGAGTTTATTTTATTGAATTTTGAGTAAGTTGTAAATAAATAAAAATATGGGAAATAGGATAACATGCACGTGATATTTACAAAAGAATTTAGGCTTCTTATTCATGCAATTATGCATGCTAAAATGCAATTATTGTCTATCATTGCATGAGTGATAAAGATGCAAAATAAATGATGAAATGCAGCTAATTACTTGAGAACGAATCTCTTTTTTCAACTTTTAAGTGATGAGTAACATATTCATCAGGTAGCAACGATGGGTATGTGGTTATTGCGTAAAAATTGTAGAGGACAGAGTTGATTGGGGGGTGGGGGGGTCATGCCTTGGGAATAAGAGGACGATGGGGGCTCGACCAATTAAAAGGATGGAGTGTGTTTGACTAAGAAAAATGAGATAGTAAAGAGATATTTCCGTGTGTGTGTGTGTGTGCGAATTCCAAGGAATTAGCTCTTCGCATGGTACATAAAAAGCTTTCATTAAAACATATACAATGTAGGAAATATTATGTGTGTTTAACTTAGGAAAGCCCCTGGGTCAAACTCAAGGTGGCCATTCAATCACTAGGTTTGGGAATCTACTGATAGTTATATGTTCAATTACTTGTGCTTATTCATGCATTTTTATAGTTTTGACATATCTTTAATTTTTATTTTGATTTTAACTATTTAAATTTAGTTGATTTTATTTTTTTTCCATTTTTTATTTTTTTAGATAATAAAAAGATAATGATTATATAATACTTAAATATAAAACCAAAAGGAAAGAAAGGTTTAAAATAAAATGAATAGAGGAAAAAATAGATAAAATATGAATAAAATATTTTTACTATTTTTATATTTTGCAAGTATCTCTACATCGTGTGTGAGGCATGCCAACGAGGGCAGTAATCCGTGGAAGAGTGATCCACGTGACAAGTGATGTGGATCTCCAGCCAAGGTATTGTATTGATGTGATCTTGGAGACCTGAAACGACGAATGGGCTTGAGATTTCTCTCTATCAAAATTAAGGGAATAAAATAGTAGAAGTAGATGCGTTCCTCCTTTAAGGGGTTAAATGGAGAAGCGGGAGATGGTAAGGTGCGAGATGGTGGTGTAATTCGAAGGGATAAAGGATGGGTATACACTCCTTGTGGTGGAGGAAAAGAATAGCTTCCATTTATCATACCTGATCGAAGTGGAGAAAATGCAGAAGAGATGCAGAGTGGTGAGTTGTCGAGATGAAAGTGATATGTCGATAGTGTAGGGAAGAAGTGGATCTGACAGTGATGGTTCTATAACTATAGAACCATCACAACTTTCGTGAAGGATCTAAAATGAATAGAAACCACAAGTACAAAAAGTATTTTTAGTGGTACTCTATAGATATAAAGTAGCAAATTTTTTATATTTTACAAATTTCTGGCATTTTTAAATAAGGTAAAAATCAAAATAAAATCAGAAAAAATATAAAATAAATATTTACAACTTAATCTAATTTTTTATATTTTCAATAATTAATAAAATAAAGAGATAAAATAAAGGGGACATATGTACCATATTATTTACACATACTCAGTTTGATTTATTTTCTCTGATTTTGACTCATTTTTTATTTATATTTTTACACATTTTATTAAAACAATAATCAAAGAAAATAAAATCCAAAGAAATAAATCAAGAAGAGTTATTTTTGTACAAAAAAAAATAATGTGGTACAATATACAATGAGGGCCCAAACCCTATATTTCACATATGAAGTCCGATTCTTTTGAATTTTATCTTGTTTTGTAGGTAATTGAATGTACATTAATTCAAAAGTGAGTAGGATTCCATAGAAAACTATATGAAAGAGATATCCATGTTTTACGTCTTTTTATCTCGAACTAAGGTTTGGGTTTTATTAGGCAGATTTACAAGTTAGTATTTTTTGATATTTTTTAAATTAGTGTTAGTAATATACTACAGAGTTGATTTTATTGAATTTTGAGTAAGTTAAAAATAAATAAAACTGTGGGAAATAGGATAACATACAGGTGATATTTACAAAAGAATTAAGGCTTCTTATTCATGCAATTATGCATGCTAAAATGCAAGTATTGTCTATCAATGCATGAATGATAATAATGAAAAATAAATGATGGAATGCAACTAATTACTTGAGAACGAATCTCTTTTTTCAACTTTTAAGTGATGAATCACATATTCATCAAGTAGCAATGGTGGGTATGTGGTTATTGCATAAAAATTGCAGAGTTGATTGGGGGGTGGGGGGGACATGCCTGGGGAAGAAGATGAAGATGGGGTCTCAGCCAATTAAAAGGATGGAGTATGTTTGACCAAGAAAAATGAGACAATAAAGAGATATTTCCGTGTGTGTGTATGAATTCCAAGGAATTAGCTCTTCGCATGGTACATAAAAATCTTTCATTAAAACAAATAAAATGTAGGAAATATTATTTGCATTTAACTTGGGCAAGCCCCTGGGTCAAATTCAAGGTGGTCGCTCAATCACTAGGTTTAAGCATCTACGGATAGTTCTATGTTCAATTGCTTGTGCTTATTCATGCATTTTTATAGTTTTGACATATTTTTAATTTTTATTTTGATTTTAACTATTTAAATTTAGTTGATTTTATTTTTTTTCCAATTTTTTATTTTTTAGAAAATAAAAAGATAATGATTAAATAATACTTAAATATAAAACCAAAAGGAAAGAAAGGTTTAAAATGAAATGAATAGAGGAAAAACTGATAAAATATGAATAAAATATTTTTATTATTTTTATATTTTGCAAGTATCTCTCCATCGTGTGTGAGGCATGCCAACGAGGGCAGTAATCCATGAAAGAGTGGTCCACGTGACGAGTGATGTGGATCTCCAGCCAAGGTATTGTATTGATGTGATCTTGGAGACCTGCAATGACGAATGGGCTTGAGATTTCTCTCAATCAAAGTTAAGGGAATAAAATAGTAGAAGTAGATGTGTTCCTCCTTTAAGGGGTTAAATGGAGAAGCGGGAGATGGTGAGGTGTGAGATGGTGGTGTGATTCGAAGGGATAAAGGATGGGCATACGCTCCTTGTGGTAGAGGAAAAGAATAGCTTCCATTTATAATACCTAATCGAAGTGGAGCAAATGCATAAGAGATGTAGAGTGGTGATTTGTCGAGATGATGGTGAGATGTCGATAGTGTAGGGAAGAAGTGGATCTGACGGTGATGGTTCTACAACTTTGAACAACAAGAAAGAAATACTTAATCTAACTAAAGTTACGTACAGTAGAAACAACTTGAGTGGAGCCTAGGGTTTCCTAACTCTGAAAAGAATGATAGATCATGTCCTTGAGCGAACGACGACATCACGAAGATGAACAATTGGAGCTGATACAAGTAGTGGAACCAAAGATCACTTCAAAGTGTTGATTGGATGTTCCTTTTATTGCGTAGATGGATTCTAGGTGGTTGGAGCTATAGTCGAGGGGCCTGATGGTGGCAGTGAGTAGGATAGTCGAGGAAGGAGGCTCGATGTGGTGGAGTCGGCAGGTGGTTGTTAGGTTTTATCATGGAAATGGACTTGAGAGGGGGAAGTTGACAGGAGCGGTCAACATTCTCAAAGGAGGGGAATCACTAATGTGGATGGGCATCCAGCAATGAGAGGGGAGTATTCAAAATGTTTGGAATGTAGTAGGGTGGTCAAACACGATCAACGCGGGACAATAAAAAAGGGATGGAGAATATGATAGTGAAATAAAAACACAGTAAAAATCCTCAAATTTAAAAAAACTCAAAACAAAAAACTTTATCAAAATAATTTTATCTAAAACAATGCAAAAAAATTTTTCCAAAAAATATGTACCATTCAAGATACAATCCAAAACTATTTTTAGGTTTAAATTACCAATTTTAATGTTTTATGAGTAATAGTTTTGTTTTCTTGTTAATAACACTACCCTATTATATTTTAGAATAATACTATACATTATATAATACAAATTTTTAAAATTTTTAAGCTTATGAAATAAAAAAGATATAAATAAATAAAGATTGCATACGAGTCATATTTTGACCTAATAAAAGCATATTTTTTATTTTGTACTTTTATATTTTTACGAAAATATAACAACTAACAAAGTAAAACTGAAACCACAAGGAGTTAAAATGGATATTATACAAAAGAAAGAAAATGTTGTAAAGTTGTATAAGTAGATCCCGAAACTTACTTTTTACAAATGAACTCCAATCACTTTCAAAGTATTTTTATAATTTAAAGTATTTTAAGCTATGAACTTTAAAATGAATTGAGTTAAATTGGAATTCATATGCTCCATATATAAAATCCAGAATGCATGCATAATAAAAAACTGAGCGTGTTCTATTTGCTATTTTTTGTGGTGGTATTTTTGATATGCTTATACTATTCTATAAATTTTATTGAATTAATTCAAAAGAAGGTAACTCAATCAATGTTGCAAAAATAGTTATAAATTTCTGAAGTTTATGTGTATATGTGAATCTTATGTACGATTGAATATATTTATTGTATTTCTATATTCATTTTTGGATTTTTTTTCCTTTTACATATTTTTATAGATTTTCAGATTGACCAAAAAAATTAGTTGAAGTATGAACTTATAATAAATACATATTAATGCATGTCTGAAAGTATTATATAGGAAAATAACTCAATTTTCGATTTTAAGGTGAATGAAATCTGATTCTATTAGATGGTCAAGGCAACACAAGTCACTTTAAAAATACAAACTTTTGCAAAAATCTTGAAAATAAAATATGATCTCAAATATGGAAACTCAAAAATGTAAAAGTTTCTTTAAAATGAGATCATATTTGTAGAAGGAAGCTTTTGCAAAAGACCTTTAGATTGAGAGATAGACATTTAATTTCATTTTTATATATTTATACATGCATTTTTTTAATTTTTAAATTTTGAATGCTTGTTAACAATAGTATTATATTATATTTTATAATAATAATAAATATTATGATAAAATTATAGATTTCTTCGTTGATTATTAGCTAGATATGATATAATAAATATAAATTAGGATAGATAAAAGCACTGGTAATAAAACTTGTGTTTTGAGTTTATATTTTTGTTTCTTTTATACTTCAACATTTTTATTTGATTTTATATTTTTTCAAGAGAATAGACTATGCAAGGGAAATAATAAATATAAAACCAAGTAAAAAAAATGTAAAATGTAATCTGTATAAAATGTACGAGAACCAAATATAGTTATACAATTGTTCACAAAACCAACTATTCACAAATGAGCCCAGTTAAATTTCAATGTATTTTTATGATTTAAAGTATTTTAATGATGAAATCTAATAGCGGGCTGGGTGGAATTGAAGTTTCTATGCTCCAAATGTAAAATATGAAATGCATGTATATTGAATTAATAGGTCATTCTGAGTTGTATAAAATAGATATGATTGTCTAAATTTTGTGTATATATGTGTTCTTATGATTTTTTGTACAATATAGCATCTTTATACATATTTTCCTTAGTTTTTATAATTTTTATTGTGTTGACTGAGGCCTACGACCTTGGTCTTTTGATGAGGATCAGAACTATCTATAAATAAGTTTTAGTATTATGCATTCATAATAAGATGACCTTTAAAGACGAGTTTGGTCACATTGGAGTTGTATAAAAATTGAGAAATTGTAAGATTTTGCATATTAAGATTTGTGTTTCTTTCTCAAGTTGATCTTTTTATGTTTGTGCTTATTTTTACGTACACAATAGAAAAATAATTAGGAAAAAATTAACCATAAATTCTTATGGATATTTGTATGTATGTGTATGTAAGATGCTTTTGTGCACTGTGTTGATCTTTTCAGTGTATTCCTTATTTCCACTAATTATTTCATCAATCAAGGCTTATGATCATGGTCTTTAGGGGTTAGAATCATAAATAGTGTTCACAAATGTGTTTATTATGTTCTCTTTGTCAATCTATCTCTGTCTATATGTGTGTGTACAAACTTCCTTTTGTCTGTTAATTTTTATTTTCCTTCTTTTCTCATGTCTATTTGTTTTTAAGTGTTAATAAGTGGTTCTTGATCCAAATAGTATACTCACAAGAATGTGGTATTGATGAATATTTGCAGGTATTTTCTTAAAGTTTAGTATGCAAAACTAAGGTGCGTGCAGCTTGGATTCATCGTACGTCCCCACTCTTTTCCTTTCCTATCATAGACCACTAGGGTACATACCCGCGCTTCGCAACGTGGGTAGTTTTTTATGGTCAAGAATGAAATCATGAGGTTAGCATCTAAGGAAAATACTCATAACACAATATGTGAAAATCATAGGAAATATACTTGTACATAAAGTCAGAGTAAATAGTATTATTCATTTTTATGTTTTAGAATAGAGCAAATAGTAGAAATGAGATTGAAATTACAATAAACATTTTGAAGATTTTCGATACATAATATAAGTAAAAGGAAATATACTTACAAAATACATGTTCTTTTACTTATCGTTGGTTTCTCCATACTTGGGGTTCATCAAATTTATGATACTTAAAGGATATTTTATTAAAAATACAAATCACTTTAGTAATATATAATTTTAAAACTCCAAATATTTCATAGAAGGAAAAATAAAATTTATTTCATGAAAGGAAATTTTTTTTTTAGAAAACAAATCACTTCGATAGAATGAAAAATAAAACAAAAGGAAAAGAAATTTTATTTGTAAAAATCACCCCATTCTTTTTCATAGTATTGGTCCTGTAATGTAGTTGGTGTTCAGTAAATTTACGATATCATAAGGAAAATTTAGTTAAAAAAATAAATAACTTCTGTAGCATGCAAAATAATAAGATGTCAAGACAAAAGGAAAGGGGAATGAATAGAAGGAAAAGTACATTTATTTGAAAAAAATTATACCCATTCTTTTACATAGTGTTGGTCTGGTTAATACTTGATGTTCATTAAATTTTCGATACTATAAGAAAATTTTATGTTAAAAACAAATAATTTGGTAGTAACTATTCTTTTATGTTGTGGTGGTTTGATCGAAGTAGATGTTCAATAGATTTATGATCTTGCAAGATTTTTTGAAAAAATGTAATACAGTGTAAGAAGTACTCATACACTTGAAGTTCAGGTGTTAGTAATGGACATATTTATTTTATAGGCAAACAATAGGGAAAAAATGGTGAAACTAATAGACAAAAGGCTAACAGGTAGACATATGGATAGAGGATTGATGAATACCCATTCATCACTCTTTATTCTTATATTTTAGCTACAAAAACCTTTGCAAATACATGTATATTCATGTAAATACAAATAATTATCAAAAGCATGCATTGTATAAAGTTTAATAATTAGCATGTTTTTGTGCAAAAATAAAAGAATAAAGAGTAAAAAGAAAAAGAGGGAAATATTTAGAATAAATATTGAGCAACCCAATCCCAAGGGAGGGCTCAGCATGGGCCTGACCGCATAAAAGCCAAAGTAGAGGGAGATAGGGACTCATGTGTGTAAATATATTTGTAAATATAATAAAAATATTTTCCTCCAAAAAGAGACTAAAATGGGCTTGTAAATACTTGTATATATTTATAAATATAAAAATCAAAATAAAAAATGGAAAAATAAAAAGAAAACAAAAACCTTCACCATGTAGATATTCATCATATACATAGCCACTCCTATATTTATTTTACCGTATAAATAAATAAAATTAAATTCCATAAAATTTGTAAATATTCTATATTCTATGGTGTAAATAAATAAATTAAAAACCATTAAAACAAAAACAAAATAAAATTAACAAAATTAAAAACCCAAAAATACCTTGTAAATATACCATGTAGATACATGTACATATATATTTATTTCACCTTTGTATATAAATAATAAAAATAAAATAAAAATACACTTTTATTCCTAATTTTATACTATAAATAAATAAAATATAAAATGGGAATAAAAATGCACAAAAATAACAAATTAAAAATCAAAAATTAAAAAGACATATTGTACAAATACCTATGTATAGTACTATATTGTAAATACCCTATTTTTATTTTGAAAAATTAATTAAAAATCACTAAAAAATAGAAAAAAAAATAAAACAAAAATATTTCATGTCTTGACTTTTTAATAAATCGGCCATTTACTATTTTTAAATGATTTTACAAATCTTTTCCAAATGGCCTCTTCTCATTGGTCCACGGGGGTTGTTGACCGCCCGGTCAACTCTCCCCCTGTGGACCACCTCCCGCGGATCTGGTTCGAGAACCCGACTTACCCCATTTATTCCCACCAGACCCGATCACCATTTAGCCTAACCCAGGGTCCTAATCACTCCCCAGGTATCCGGGAATCTCGCCCGACATAGATCCTAGGGATCCGTGCTCCATGGAGCCGGGCCCGAGCCATCTTTCCCGGACCTGCACCCATACATAAGCCGAGCTCCGCCACCCTCATCCTCATCTTTGGCTCCCTATCTTTCAGTCTCGTGACCTCCACCACCTTCCTTGAGGTGACAGCTCTCCGTCGGTGGTGTTGCAGAGAGGTGAGGGTGGTTGGACCATCGATCCGGCGTTTTCTTGTCGACGTGCTCCGCCCAGAGGTAGAGCTCGAGCCTCGGGCCCCGAGGACCTGCGAGGCCACGACCCAGAGCTGCCTAAGCTCACCCACAGTCGATCCCTACGCCCAGGTAGCCATAGTTCCCTCTCTGTTTCTTTAATTTTCGATTTAGCCCAAATCTTGTTGTCGTCGTTCATCTCTGATTCCGGCCATCTCCCACTTCGCATCGATCATCGGACCTCACCCTCACGATCACACTTCCCCCGCGCATCTTCTCCATCCATCCACTCAACCCAGCTCGCACAGGAGCTGGGATTCGAACTCCTTCGCCGTCGCATCACCGGAGTCCGCTCGCCCCGCCTCACCGACCACCGTCACCCATCCTAACGGGGTCGAGGCACTTTGCCCTCGACCCGCGAGTCTACTAGTGTATTTTGCAGGAACATCCGAGCCCATCTGAGGGCTTGGACCATTTGGACCAGCAACTCGAGCTCCGCCGGCTCCGCCTGAGCTTCTCGGAGCTCCATCGGACCGTCGGAGACCACCAGTCGACGCGGGAGCCCACCGAGCTTCTTCCCCGACCTTTAGCTACCCGCGAGGAGACCCCCAGCACCTTCACGAGCCCGGCGAAGTTCGCCGGATCCCAGTTCTTCCAGGAGTCTTCCCCGACGTCCGATCGTCCTCTCCCTCCATATTCAATCCTAGCCACCCATTCGAGGAGCTCCGTCACCGTTCGATCCATCTGAGGACCGATCTGAGCCGCACGACCAGATGAAGGGACACCCGTGACTCAGAGCCGTCAGATCTGCCACGTGTCAGCTTCATCACCGTCGATTCACCGAGGGTTTAGCCACGGCGTACGAGGACCGTTAGATCTAGCACGTGGCTGCACCTTGACCGTCCGATCCGAGAGGGAGTTCTTCGAAGAGGCGTCCACGCTCCAGCACCGTCCGATCAGCCACGTGGCGCGCCTCCCGCCCTTAGATTTTAAATAAGGGGTAAATTGCACTTAGGCCCCTCTAGTTTTCGCATTTATTTTCTAGTCCTGTAAATATTGTTGAACCATTACTTTCGTTGGATAATTTGCATTGTGGACCTTATAGTTCCTGGTATTTGCATTTATGCCCCTGTCTACGTGGACCACGTGCATCGTCACGTGTATTTTGAGGGTTATTTGCATGTATGGGCTTTATGTTTCAGGGTGTTACTGAATGAATTTATGTTTTCAATATTTGCAAATATGCCCCTGTGAATGATTTTATTGTACATGTGCATTATATAGTGGGTAATTTACACTGAAGCCCCTGGACTTTTAGTACGTGTTACTAATTAGTCCAGGAACTTACTTTTTCTTGCAAATAGGTCCCTGAGTGCCTCAGGTCATGCGCTTTGCACGTTGATCCTTGGGAATTTTGCACCGGATGCCCTGGAACTTATTTTAATTTCATTTAGGTCCCTGTGTATTGTGCCCTTGTGTTTGATTTTAATAAAATAGTAAATCGACTCCAAATTTGATGAAAATTGTATATAAGGCTCCTGCCATAGTGTAAAATTTTCTAGAATTTTTGGAGACATTTTTGCTTTTATTTACTATATTTAAAAATTCAAAAATACGCATTTTCTTTACTGTCTGACTTGAAAAATCACAAAAAAATATTAAAACTCATCTAAAAATTCTAAAAAATTAGCTACTGTGTCTTTTGCCTTGTTTGATTTTCTGACCAATTTTGGTCATTTTTCATTGTATAAAACTCATAAAAATTGAAAAACACCTAAAACTCATAAAAATTATAATAAATAATCTAAAAATCCAAAAACAATAATTCCAGTGCCTAAATTTTCCATAAACTTTCTAGTTTATATAAAAATTGCCTCCAGAAGCTAAATAGGCCTTTTTGCATTTTAAATTGGACTTTTACTTCTGACTGGACATTGCTACTGTTTTCTTGCATTGTTTGATTTTTAGAAAAGAAAAAAAATCAGAAAAATCCCAAAAATTCACTAAAAACAGTAAAAATCTTAAAATACCCAAAAACATTTTTATTGAAATTTTTGATTGATTTTGATGCATTAAATAAATTGTTGAATTGCCTTGTTTACTTGTCTTCATTATTTTCCTAATTAATTAAAAATCCCAAAAAAATTAAAAACAATTAAAAATCCACCAAAAACACTTGTATTTTATTCTCTTTTCTCTTCTTGACTACTTCGTAGGCCGCAAGGCCATCACATGCTCCTTGTGTTCGACCCTGGTCGCTATACCAAGTTAATAAAATAGCAAGACCGCTATTTGATTTTGATTGATTTTATCCGATTTTGGTGGTCTCTTTTTCTTGATTGACACACGAGCGATTGAGGTCGCAACGACCATTTGAGATATATCTGATCTACCTCGTTTGAGGAAGCACATCATCACGCGGTTCGGGGTACCTCGAGTATTGATTTCAGATGGGGGTCTCATTTCATCAACGACCAGGTGAAGGCACTTGCTAGTGAGTTCAGCATAGACCATCGAGTTGCCACTCCATACCATCCACAGACGAATGGTCTAGCCGAGGTCTCGAATAGGGAGATCAAGACTATTTTGCAGAAAGTCGTCCGCCCTGACCGAAAGGATTGGTCACAGCTTTTGGACTCGGTCTTGTGGGCATATAGGATGTCTTTCAAGACACCATTGGGCACATCTCCCTTTCCCCTAGTTTATGGCAAGCCGTGCCACTTACCTGTTGAGTTGAGGCACAAGTCACTTTGGGAAGTCACGGATATTCTTTTAGATCCAGATAGTGTAGGAGACCAGAGGAGGGCAGAGTTAGCAGCCTTGGAGGAGCTTAGAGATACAGACTTCTCAAATAGCCTACAGTATAAGGAGAGAGTGAAAGAATGGCATGATTCTCATATCAGCCACAAGCATTTTGAGCCTGGACAGAGAGTATGGTTGTTTGATGCTAGGCTTCGTCTATTTCCAGGGAAGCTACAGAGCAAATGGAAGGGACCTTATCTTGTGATAAAGGTACATGACAACGGTAGCATTGATATATCCGAGTTGTCTTCTGAGAGTACCTTTCGAGTGAACGGCCAGCGGCTCAAGCCATTTCTAGATCATGAGCCGCGGGTCGTTGATGTTGCCCCTATTCACTTTGCGTTAGATGTGGTCTCTTGACTCACATCTATTGCATCTCACGCCTGATTATCACTGTTCTTCCGACCTGTATAGATCCAGTTGTCCATATCACTCTATTCTTTAGTCCCACATCCCTTTTCTCATCTTATGATTATGCTATACTTAGGGTGTACTTTACCCTAAGTATAGGGGGGATGTAGGACATGCGGGTATTCTTTTCATTCTTTCTACCCATGTTTTGCTGCCTATACTTAGGGATATTTTACCCTAAGTATAGGGGGGCAGACTCTGTACATTCTTCACTCGGATTTCCCTTCATGTACAGTTTGTTATACTTAGGATTATTTAATCCTAAGTATAGGGGGAAACCACCGAGTTCTCCTCATTCTATTCATTCATTCATCTCTGTATCTAGCCATTCCTTTTCACTTCCCTTTACTAAGCACGAGTTATGTCTTCTTCATCGCTCTTGATCACTCTGAGGACATCGTCCGAGCTAAGTATAGGGGGGTGTGTATATATTTCATATATACTTTAGCATTAACTCGTACTTTGTGTGAGTGTGTTAATAAATAAAATGGCTAAAAACCCTAAAAATCACAAAAATTAAAAAATTTTCCTGTAAATAATCATTCTTTTATTTGCACATACATAGCTAGTGTACAAAATTATTTTTGAAAAAATGTTTTTAAAAATCTTTTGTATAAAGCTTGTGTGAATATTTTCTTATCAAAATTATGTATATAGTACAAAATTTTTCCAAAATGTTTTGAAAATCAAAAGTTTGCAAAAATCTTGTGTAAATGTGTGTAAATACTTTTGCAAAACTTGCATTTCATGCATTCATCCATTCATGATTTCAAAACATTTTTCAAAAATTTTGCACGATTGTAAATATTTGTAAATAGCATCTTTGTATATATGTATATAGTTTTTCCTGGATGATAGTTGACATTTAAACTCAGCCTGGAATTAAATTGGGAAATGGAGCTTGATTAAGATCTTAATCCACCTAATTCTAAGAGGAACCTTATAGGGCTTATGGTTAAGGCTTTTCAGGTCCAGAAGGACTTAATTCTTTGAGTCCACTAGGCTATGAGCATACGTCATCTTGATGAGCCTAAGTAGAGCACTTAACAACACACGCATGACTCTTAGAGACAATGGCTTGACTTGCACCAGCACCTTACACATAGCTCTCCACGGATGAGGTGGTGAGGAGGCAGTTTCCTTTGGCTTGGGGTAGCATATGAGGGTAGTACTTCTAGGCGGAACCTCTCTTCTTCTTCTAGTGAAGGAAGTGCGTCTCAACTTGGTCTAGTGGTGATGAAGGCTAAAGACAGAAGCCGTGGGTTGCAATAAAGCTTCAAAAGAGGGATAGTCTACTGGCTCAAGAGGAAAATTTCTTGTATATATGTTGCACCATGTAGATATGTTGTACAGATGCACTTGAAAAAAAATGCGCAAAAAGAACTCCAAAAAAGTGGTGGGTCGGATTGAAAATTTAATAACCCCACCGGAGTGTATATAGTCAAATAAAACAGAAGCTTATGGTACTCATGTTACATCTCATGAAGCTTGTAGCGGGAGACTTAGCTACACTGGTTGAGCTCCCAAAAGTCTATACTTCTTATTCCCCCTCTTCTTGAGCCGGTTGCACTTGAACTTAGAAGGGAATACCCCGCTTCTCGAGAAAAGAGTTGCTAGACCGAGGCATTAGAGTTACCAGGTTGGGGGAGGTTGTTTCTTTGTCACTTCTGAGGTGGGGAGCTACTATCACTTACACTGCATGGAAAGATTCATGGTCATTAGAGTTTGTGTATGTAGACTTGTTCTGATCTGGTTTATTAAGGAGTCTTGTCCATAGATTGGTGGAACTTAGAGGCTGTCGAGTTTTAAGCTTAAGTCCAAATAAGGTTCCGACACATTAATAATCCAAAGATCTGATCGAGCTCCATAATTCAATTTAATGAAGGAAAGTTTAATATTCAACCTTGATCCATGTACATTTTACTCTTTTTCTTTTTCTTTTTCTTTCTTTCTTTTTCACTTCTTTTTCAAATAAGTGTTTGCTAAGGGACTAGCAAAAGTTAAGTATAGGGGGGTGATGAATACCCATTCATCACTCTTTATTCTTATATTTTAGCTACAAAAACCTTTGCAAATACATGTATATTCATGTAAATACAAATAATTATCAAAAGCATGCATTGTATAAAGTTTAATAATTAGCATGTTTTTGTGCAAAAATAAAAGAATAAAGAGTAAAAAGAAAAAGAGGGAAATATTTAGAATAAATATTGAGCAACCCAATCCCAAGAGAGGGCTCAGCATGGGCCTGACCGCATAAAAGCCAAAGTAGAGGGAGATAGGGACTCATGTGTGTAAATATATTTGTAAATATAATAAAAATATTTTTCTCCAAAAAGAGACTAAAATGGGCTTGTAAATACTTGTATATATTTATAAATATAAAAATCAAAATAAAAAATGGAAAAATAAAAAGAAAACAAAAACCTTCACCATGTAGATATTCATCATATACATAGCCACTCCTATATTTATTTTACCTTATAAATAAATAAAATTAGATTCCATAAAATTTGTAAATATTCTATATTCTATGGTGTAAATAAATAAATTAAAAACCATTAAAATAAAAACAAAATAAAATTTACAAAATTAAAAACCCAAAAATACCTTGTAAATATACCATGTAGATACATGTACATATATATTTATTTCACCCTTGTATATAAATAATAAAAATAAAATAAAAATACCCTTTTATTCTTAATTTTATACTATAAATAAACAAAATATAAAATGGGAATAAAAATGCACAAAAATAACAAATTAAAAATCAAAAATTAAAAAGACATATTGTACAAATACCTATGTATAGTACTATATTGTAAATACCCTATTTTTATTTTGAAAAATTAATTAAAAATCACTAAAAAATAGAAAAAAATTAAAACAAAAATATTTCTGTTTTGACTTTTTAATAAATCGGCCATTTACTATTTTTAAATGATTTTACAAATCTTTTCCAAATGGCCTCTTCTCATTGGTCCACGGGGGTTGTTGACCGCCCGGTCAACTCCCCCTGTGAACCACCTCCCGCGGATCTGGTTCGAGAACCCGACTTCCCCCATTTATTCCCACCAGACCCGATCACCATTTAGCCTAACCCAGGGTCCTAATCACTCCCCAGGTATCCGGGAATCTCGCCCGACATAGATCCTAGGGATCCGTGCTCCATGGAGTCGGACCCGAGCCATCTTTCCCGGACCTGCACCCATACATAAGCCGAGCTCCGCCACCCTAATCCTCATCTTTGGCTCCCTATCTTTCAGTCCCGTGACCTCCACCACCTTCCTTGAGGTGACAGCTCTCCGTCGGTGGTGTTGCAGAGATGTGAGGGTGGTTGGACCATCGATCCGGCGTTTTCTTGCCGTCGTGCTCCGCCCAGAGGTAGAGCTCGAGCCTCGGGCCCCGACGACCCGTGAGGCCACGACCCAGAGCTGCCTAAGCTCACCCACAGTCGATCCCTACGCCCAGGTAGACTTAGTTCCCTCTCTGTTTCTTTAATTTTCGATTTAGCCCAAATCTTGTCGTCGCCGTTCATCTCCGATTCCGGCCATCTCCCACTTCGCATCGATCATCGGACCTCACCCTCACGATCACACTTCCCCCGCGCATCTTCTCCATTCATCCACTCAACCCAGCTCGCACAGGAGCTGGGATTCGAACTCCTTCGTCGTCGCATCGCCGGAGTCCGCTCGTCCCGCCTCACCGACCACCGTCACCCATCCTAACGGGGTCGAGGCACTTTCCCCTCGACCCGCGAGTCTGCTAGTGTATTTTGCAGGAACATCCGAGCCCATCTGAGGGCTTGGACCATTTGGACCAGCAGCTCAAGCTCCGTCGGACCATCGGAGACCACCAGTCGACGTGGGAGCCCACCGAGCTTCTTCCCCGACCTTCAGCTACCCGCGAGGAGACCCCCAGCACCTTCATGAGCCCGGCGAAGTTCACCGGCGCCCAGTTCTTCCAGGAGTCTTCCCCGACGTCTGATCGTCCTCTCCCTCCAGATTCAATCCTAGCCACCCATTCGAGGAGCTCTGTCACCGTTCGATCCATCTGAGGACCGATCTGAGCCGCACGACCAGATGAAGGGACACCCGTGACTCAGAGCCGTCAGATCTGCCACGTGTCAGCTTCATCACCGTCGATTCACTGAGGGTTTAGCCACGGAGTACGAGGACCGTCAGATCTAGCACGTGGCTGCACCTCGACCGTCCGATTCGAGAGGGAGTTCTTCGAAGAGGCGTCCACGCTCCAGCACCGTCCGATCAGCCACGTGGCGCGCCTCCCGCCCTTGGATTTTAAATAAGGGGTAAATTGCTCTTAGGCCCCTCTAGTTTTCGCATTTATTTTCTAGTCCTGTAAATATTGTTGAACCTTTACTTTCGTTGGGTAATTTGCATTGTGGACCTTATAGTTCCTGGTATTTGCATTTATGCCCCTGTCTACGTGGACCACGTGCATCGTCACGTGAATTTTGAGGGTTATTTGCATGTATGGGCTTTATGTTTCAGGGTGTTACTGAATGAATTTATGTTTTCAATATTTGCAAATATGCCCCTGTGAATGATTGTATTGTACATGTGCGTTATATAGTGGGTAATTTACACTGAAGTCCCTGGACTTTTAGTATGTGTTACTAATTAGTCCAGGAACTTACTTTTTCTTGCAAATAGGTCCCTGAGTGCCTCAGGTCACGCGCTTTGCACGTGGATCCTTGGGAATTTTGCACCGAACCCCCTGGAACTTATTTTAATTGCATTTAGGTCCCTGTGTACTGTGCCCTTGTGTTTGATTTAATAAAATAGTAAATCGACTCCAAATTTGATGAAAATTGGATATATGGCTCCTGCCATAGTGTAAAATTTTCTAGAATTTTTGGAGACATTTTTGCTTTTATTTACTATTTTTAAAAATTCAAAAATACGCATTTTCTTTACTGTCTGACTTGAAAAATCACAAACAAATATTAAAACTCATCTAAAAATTCTACAAAAATTAACTACTGTGTATTTTGCCTTGTTTGATTTCCTGACCAATTTTGGTCATTTTTCATTATATAAAATTCATAAAAAATGAAAAACACCTAAAAACTTATAAAAATTATAATAAATAATATAAAAATCCAAAAATAAAAATTCCAGTGCCGACATTTTCCTTATACTTTCTAGTTTATAGGAAAATTGCCTCCAGAAGCCAAATAGGCCTTTTTCCATTTTAAATTGGACTTTTACTCCTGACTGGACATTGCTACTGTTTTCTTGCATTGTTTGATTTTTAGAAAAGAAAATAAAAATCATAAAAATCCCAAAAATTCACTAAAAACAATAAAAATTTTAAAATACCCAAAAAAATTTTATTGGAATTTTTTATTGATTTTTTATGCATTAAATAAATTGTTGAATTGCCTTGTTTACTTGTCTTCATTATTTTCCTAATTAATTAAAAATCCAAAAAAATTAAAAACAATTAAAAATCCACCAAAAACACTTGTATTTTATTCTCTTTTCTCTTCTTGACTACTTCGTAGGCCGCAAGGCCATCACGTGCTCCTTGTGTTCGACCCTGGTCGCTATACCAGGTTAATAAAATAGCAAGACCGCTATTTGATTTTGATTGATTTTATCCGATTTTGGTGGTCTCTTTTTCTTGATTGACACACGAGCGATTGAGGTCGCAACGACCATTTGAGATATATCTGATCTATCTCGTTTGCTCGTCTTTTCGTGTCATCAAGTATGTGGACATTTTATCTCAGAATGGGGAACTGTGTTCCCTTGGAGGGGGAATTAATTGGAGGGAGGAGGATGAGGATGTTGTGTGGCTAAAGTTGAAGTGATCATTACAACAAAATTGAACTATAGTGATAATTTTTCAAAATCTCTCACTAAATTAGTTGTTGCTAAATATATAACGATAACATTATTCATTGTGAAATGATTTTTCGTATTTGAAATTAGCGATAAATATCATATCTGTTGTTATATAACGAGCAACGATCCACATAACGACACTTTATTCGTTGTTATTTTTCAAACTTCCAATTAATCGTCGCTAAATTTTGAACTAAAAAAATAATGACGATTAGGTGATATTTTGAAAAATAGCAACGGATAAGCATTGCTATATGAACTGTTGCTAATGATATAGCGACAGATATACTATTCATTGTTAATTTCAAGTATGAAAACTCATTTCACAACAAATAATATTGTTGTTATATATTTAACAATGGTTAATCAAGTGACAGATTTTGAAAAAAGCGTCATTATAGTTCAATTTTATTGTTGTGGATGCTTGATAATTTTTAAAGTGAGAGATATTATATCCACCTTCATTCATCTTATTTAATAATGATATATCAATTCTTTGTATTATATTTATTCAAATTATTTAATTTTGTTGTCTAATAAAGCATTTATTAGATACATGATATGAGATGGAAGTAATTCTTCAACAAATATTTTTAAGAAGTTGACAAAAGTAATTTCAAAGAATATATTTAGGGAGCTGACGATTTGTACGGTAAATATAGAGAATGAATTGATTCTCAATTATTAGTTACATTATTGGAATAATTATTAAATTTTTTTATATCCTACTATGGTGATAATATTAAGAACTTAGGTACATTATATGTTAATTGTAGCTTTTTAAGAAATCTATCCACCACCACTACTGTTTTTTATGTATGTCATTTCCATTATTTAGTTTAAATGTAAACTATTTTAGTAATTTATTACATCCTTTCAGTTTACACGTATGATTGATTTGTTGGCTATAATTTTTTACTTTTAAATTAATTATGTTAGTAAATGTTAGAAGACATAAAAAAACGTTGGAAATAAATTGATATCGCTTGAATATGATGAAATAATAGATGGTATGGGAAAATGGTGTGTAATAATTTTAAATGAGAATTTATTCTTCGCAAAGAAATAAATGGGAGAGAGGACATGTTAAATATTCGCCTTTCATGTAAAGGGGCCAACATAGTTGGGGGGAATGCACACATAATTTGAAAACTGCCATACAAAAAGCAATCACGATCTTCATCTTTACTAAATAAAGAAAATGAAGAGAGATGGAGGGAGGGAGGGAGAGGCTATGGGAGATAAAGATGGAATGGACACGTGGATGAGAGGATGCATGTGAAGAAAAAGGAAAGAGAGATGTATAAGAGCAAGACGGGGAGTGAGGGGAAATGCTAGCCATTGGAAAGGCCACGTGTCCAATAGTTGAGAAAAAACTCAGCTTTAATATAAGTAATAGATTATGGGAGGCCCTTTTGTCTCTTATTCCCACTTATAAACCTTGGGCATGTTCGGTAGAGGGATAAGGCCGGGGGAATAAGGGAGAATAAGAGAAAAAGGGCTTGGCGAGGTGTACGGCAATTCCTCGCATTTTCGCCCCCGATCGCTCTTGCCCCGTGACCTTATTCCCCTCCCTCCCCGCGTCCCTCCCTTGGCCGCCCCTCCTGCGCCCCTCCCCCGCCCGTGCATCCCGCGACCCCCTTGTGTGCTTCGTCGTCGACGCTTGTGGCTTCGGGTCCTCTAGGACCCGCCCTCCTGTGACCTGCCGATGGTAGGCCTCCTTTTGGTCGGCCTTTGTGGGAACCTCCTCCGTGTTCTTCGCTCGAGGTATGCTTGTCACTGTTTGTGCGGTGTGATGGGTCATCCCGCTGCTTGTTTTGACCATTGTATGGGCCACTGTGGCCTTGATCCCTCTGCCGTGGCCATGGAGTCGATGGAGTCTAGGGTTTCCCATGGCTATAAATTGGGTCGGAGGAGGAAATCCATTGGGTTATCTGCCGCTATTGGAGTGCAATTTGCACTGGGATTGTGTTTTCACATATCATCTAGCATTTGGTGGCTCACCAGGTACATTCGATGGCCCTCCCTCGCATTTTTTGTGCTATGATGTTCATGACCTGTTAAACATCGCCTTGGCTTGATGATCGCTGGTGCATTTTGGTCTGGGGTTCAACATTTGCCGATGCTTTTTTGTGTCGATCTTATATGCTTGCTGGTTGTGAGTGTTGACTGTCTCTCGAAATTTGTTGCTGTGAATTTTTTTTTATTTGGGTCCGAGAGCAACCTATGAGGTGCTCCTGGATCTGAAGTTGTTGGCATGACAACCAATTTTTCGGCCGTGAGGGGTTGGTCGCCTCACTTGTGCTGGATGATGGTATGTTATGCTTGGTTGTTTACAGGAGGGCTTTGGAATACCAATGGCTGGATTTGGTGGTCGAGGATGTTAATATGTTGTTTGAGAACTCTTTCATGCTGCTCGAAGGTTTCCTACCTTCTTTGCTTTAAGTCAGGGCTGTGGGTGTTGGATTAACATAGTTGACAAAATGTTTTCAATCAAGTGATGGGAGCAGCCTATTCGGTGGTCGATGATGTTATTATGATGCTATGAGCACCTTCGATGGTCTTGGGTGGATTGGTACAATGTCCTCTTCACCGTAAGGCCGCTGGATGTTGCTTAATGATGGGGGCTGAAATTTTTTCAGTATTCCTTTTCGATGAGGGGTTGATGGGAGAGCACCTACTAGTTTAGAGGACCTACTAGTAGGGAGCACTAAGCTGGGATCTAATGATCTGTGTGGTCATTATCTTGGCTGAGAGCAACATATCTGCAGCTCGATGATGTTCTTTTTTTTGTTGAGAACAGCACTCCGGTGTTCAATAATGTGATTAGCTGTGTGCTTTAACCCACGGCTGTTGCTTGATGCGGTTAGAGGCTGTGGTTAAAGTGGCTGCATTGCATTGGAGTTTTGGGTGGTGTTAACAATTGATTCTCCATTCCAAAAGTTGACCACCAACCAAATTTTTTGGTGGGTGACAGCAACATATATATTTCAATGTTGTTATTGTTGGGTTGAGAACACCTAAAGGGTGCTCTACAGGGTCATTACTTGTGGGGTTCATCTCATGGGTAATGATTGGTGGGCTTTGAGGCTGGCCTGGTACTACCTGCAGTGCATGGAGTCTTGTATGACTTTTAGTACCGATTGTCGATTCCCAAAAGTGACTGAGAGCTAAGCATTAGATGCTCGATGAGGTTAAATTCTATTTTTGAACTCCTTCATGGTGTTCTACGATGTCATTACTTGTCTGCTTAATGAAATGTATGATGTTTTATGGACTTTGAGGCCGGTTGATACTGGATGCATTGCATAGGACTGTTGGGTGATGGTTACTAATGAGGCCCAATTTTTAACGAGGCCAAATTTTTTTACTGAACTGAGAGCAATGTAGTGACTGCTCTATGATGTTCATAATTTAGTTGGGAATCCCAAGATGATCTTTAATGGGATAAAATGTGTGCTTCTCCTCACATATGTGCATTGCTGGGCTTTGAGGCCGCACAAGACTACATGGCTGCATTACCATGTAGTCTGAGTTATGTTTACTACTAATTGTAGATGGCAATACTTGACTGAGAGCTAAAAAGTTGCAGCTCGATGAAGTAACGTTTATTTGTACACCTCAACTGTGGTATTATGCATGATTAAATGTGTGCAATACTTGACTGAGAGCTGAAGTCTTTGCAGCTCGATGACGTAACATTTTCTTGATCACCTCAACTGATTGTAGATTGCAATACTTGACTGTGAGCTAAATGCGTGCTTTACCTCAGAATTGCTGATTGTTGCGCTGGCATAAATGCTTGTCGATTCCAATATATGACTGAGAGCTAAAGAATTTGCAGCTCGATGATGTAAAATTTTTTTGAACACATCGATGGTGATTACATGTGTGCTTCACGTCATTGATGCTGATGGCTGCGCTTTGTGGCCTCGCTGATAGTGCCTGCAATGCATTGGGGACGTGGGTGATGATTACTACTGATTGTCGATGGCAATACCTGACTGAGAGCTAAGCATTTGCAGCTCGATGATGTTACATTTTTTGAACATCTAGATGGTGATTACATGTGTGCTTTACGTCACTGATGTTGATGGTTGCGCTTTGTGGCCTCGCTGAAAGTGGCTGCATTGCATTTGGGACTTGGGTGATGATTACAATATTTTGTAATTGCCAATACCGGACTGAGAGCTACGCAGTTGCAGCTCGATGATGTTAAATTCTCTTGAAAACCTCATTACTTGCATTGGACTGTTGGCTGATGGTTACTATTGAATATCGATTATAGTAGTTAAAGGAGGCCAAATTTAACAATTACACTGAGAGCAAGGTGGTTCCTTCTCGATGATGCCATAGTTTTTGTTGACAAAACGTCAATGAAGCTCTTTGGTCAGATTAAATATTTGTGAACGCTTCGATGGAATGTTGGGTGATGGTTACTACTAACTGTCGAATCCAAATCTTGGCTGAGAGCTAAATAGTAGCTGCTCGATGATGTTAAATAGTAGTTGCTCGATGTTGGGTTAATCTGAGAGCATCCCATGCGCTCGATGATGTATTTTGCAGTTAACACCTACCTTGGTGTTGTTAGTGGCTGCCCTCTTATGTAGCCAGTGTTGAAAATTTTTAGTGATTCTTCATTTCCATTCATCATAGACTTGCCTCCAGTTGGTCCTCTACGATTATTTTACATCCATGCTTTCCCTGAACGTGGTTGAGAGCACCCTCTACGATGCTGGGATTGATGTTTACCTGCACGTTGTTTACTTGTGTGCTTAACCCCATTGATGTACACTGATGCAGTGTGCTATACCTGCTGTTTGAATTATGTAAATGACGCATTGTGAGTTACCTGGATTCTACCTGTACTGTTGTTTGCTCTTACTATTTACCGCACTCCTGCTCGGTGATGCTGTCTGATTCGTGTTGATGATATTTCGGTGTTCGATGGCCGACTGTTATTATTCATTGTTGACGTTACTTAAACATTGATTCGAAATTTTTGTTGGGAAGTGGTTGAGAGCTACCTATTAGGTGCTCGAGGATGTTATTCTGGTGGTGGAGAGGACCTTTGTTGGTGCTCCATCTACTTTATTTGTTCGGCCGAATGGCTGATGTTTTGGTCTATGAGGATTTGTAGATTTTATTATGGTTGGTAATGCCTGCATTGCTCAGTGCTCGTTGCAGTTGACATCATCTGACTTGTACTACAGGATGTTCACTGCTGGTGCGGGATCGTCTGAATTCACCTTAAGGACGACGAATCGTCGGCCCAAAGGGTGAAGTGGACACCCGCTATGGACGAATGTCTTCTCCAGTTGTTCAAACATCACTTTGATGTTGGCGACTGGGTTGGAGGATCTTTTACATCACCGGCATGGCACAGTATAATAGAGAAATTTAACATGCACACTGGGAAGAACTGGGACAAGGCGAAGCTCAACAATAGATGGAAAACCATAAAGAAGGACTACACTGCTTTTGTTTACCTCATGTCCAAGAGCGGTTGGGGCTGGGACCCATTGAATTGTACCGTGGTCGCACCTGACGAGGAGGCATGGCTCACGGTGAGTAACTGCAAGTGCACCTACTGTAATGCTCCTTAATTTACAATACACTCACATGATTTTACATTGGACCCAGATTGACAAGGCATACAAGCCATATAGGCGGAAGTCTTTCCCCCACTTCGGTCTGGTGGAATCAATAGTCGGAGACTACACCGCGAAGGGAACCTTTGCCTTCTCCTCCCAGACAGCAACCCCTGGTTCCTTTGCTGCCTTTTTTGAGGGCGATGCTGGTACGCAACAAGCTTTCGAGGAGGATCTCGAAGGGGACAACGAAGCCCCTGAGCTCCAAGAACAAGGGGAAGGTGCTGCCCCAAGTACGCAACAAAGTCGCCGGAGAAGACGCCGAGACTCAGGCGCGCAGGCAACAAGCACGAAGCGTTCGCGCAGTGACGGTGCCCCGTTACCGTCACAGGTGTTGGGAGAGGATGTCGTCCGTCTGACGACGCAGATGTTGGAGCTGCAGCGGGAGCAGATTCAAGCATGGACTCCAAAAGATCCGCACCAGGGAGTGGAAGAGCTTCTGGATGAGCTTGAGGCACTTGTTCCGGGCCTGCCTGCCGAGGCCCAAATTCGTCTTGCCCACAGCCTTCGTGACCCATACGAACGAATCATATTCAACCGGGCCAAGTCTGTGCCTGCGAAATTGGTTGCGTGGGTAAGCATCCAGTTGGGCAAGGATTAATAGCTGAACACCTGGTCTGTCTGAGTCTCTGATGGTCTAGCTTTTAGATGGTTGCTGTTTTTTTTGTTTCTTAATTTGTGTTCTTCGCATGTTGAACATTATATCGTGGTTTAACTTTAGATGTCATGTAATAAGTAGCTTTCGTGAAGGACTTTTCTCGCATGATAAAGGATAAGTTCGTAGCCTCCGTACATGTGATCTACAACAATTGCCTCTTCTCATTCATGGTGGTGTTCAATGATTAACAATCAATATGGAAATGTGTGTTTTCTACAGGTCCCATGGAGGGAATGGCGGCAATCACCGCAATGAGATATAATTTAGTGATGTTGAATATGACCTACCTGCGTGCAGTGATACAGGATGACGACGAGAACATGATAGATGGAGCGGGTTACATCCCGAGACAGCCACAGCATACGTCGGTGCGTACAGGGCATGTATGGATTCGGGAGATGCTAAATGGACACGTTGCCCGATCATATTCTATTTTCCGAATGTACCCCGACACAATTCTCCGTCTATGCAACCTATTAAAGGAAAGAGCTGGCCTAAAGGATTCACGGCACCTCACGGCAGAGGAATCCCTCTGTATTTTCTTCTATTACCTCGGCCACAATGCGAAGAATCGTGTGCTTTCTGAACATTTTCAACACTCTGGTGATACAATTTAGAACCACCTCAACGACATTCTCATTCGCGTCGTCTCCCTCAGAGATCAGTTCATCCGATTCCCAGCTGTCGACTGTCCGGTGCCAGATGTTATTCTCAACAATAGGAACTTTTATCCTTACTTCAAGGTACTCCTGCATGATGGATTTAAATTCTACTTTTTTACATAAGAATGTCTACTTAATTGAACCATTTTGCAGGATGTCATTGGCGCAATCGATGGCACGCTTATCCCCGTAAATGTCCCCGCGAGTGTCGCTCCTAAGTTTCGGAGCAGGCACCAAACCATAGCACAGAATGTCATGACGTGTGTGGACTTCAGTTACAGATTTACATACGTCGCCGCCGGATGGTAGGGTTCAGCCGCTGATATGAAGGTTCTAAGGTGGGCTTTAGACGAGGGAGGCTTTCATGTACCTCCGGGAAGGAAGTTTCTGCTCGACTGTGGATACGCGAACACGGAGAGCTTCCTTACCCCATATCGAGGCGTTATTGCACACCTACCACAGTTCATGGCTCGAAGGGGACATGCGTATCGCCGGCCTGAGGAGTTGTACAATCACAGGCATTCACAGCTCAGGTCTTACGTCGAACGAACTTTTGGCATCATGAAGGCCCGCTTCAAGGCAATAACTGAGCGGCCGTTTTACAGTTTCGAGAAGCAAGTTTTGGTTGTCATGGCATGTTGCATCATCAACAATTTCATCCGTGATGTCCAGGGAGAGGACCAGATATCAAGTGCATTCACCCTTGAATCAGCTCAGACAGGGTCGTCTGTAGACCCCAGTCCCAATGACGAAGAATTTGACAACACAGCTGCAAGTAGCGACGTCGGGGTTTCCGAACAGGAGATCCGAGCCGGAGAGTTGTTACGTGATTCTTTGGCAACAGCCATGTGGGAGAATGCGCAACGTTGATTTTATATTAATTGCGTCTAGCTTTGGTTATCGTTCTGCCGCCTCCACCGACTATTTCCTACTACGTTCTTCTATTCTCTATGATGCATCGCGCATGACTGTACAACGAACGCCTTCCATGGATTACTATCATGAATTCTTACTACACCATATCTTAAACTTTCTGCAATGTCCCTATGATGATTCCACCCTTTTAAATTATATGTAATGATGCGGTGTCGATCTTGGCTGAGCAGCCACAGTAGTGGCGTGGCTTAACCGACGTCACTGTCATCGTTTTTGTCGATGTGGAAATTCAAATCTGAGGGAAATCTATATATTGTCTCTACTATTTTATGCATTGGTAGTTTTCATTATTGCAGCTCCATTTCGCTTTCCCTTTCTCCAGCATCCGATCTGCTATACTTCCATATCATCACCCGGTTAATGTCAAGTATATGCCAGATATAATGACATATTATATTACACCAATTCAAATGACAACCAACAACTTTACCTAACTTTCAAACCTTATTCCTTATCCCCCAAAACCCAGCCGAACAGAGAATAGCCCTTATTCCACCTTATTCTCCTTATTCTTATTCTCCTACCGAACGGAGAATAGACCCCTATTCCCCTTATTCCCCATCCTTATTCCTGCTTATTCTCCTACCGAACGGACCCTTAGAGTCTCTCTCGTTGATGATCACAATTATGTTCTATGGCAACAACTAAGTGAGAGAGGTCCACAGACACAAGCGTTGTATCGACGAACTCTCCTCTTCCGCTCCTCCTTTTCCGATAAGAAGCTCTCCAACTGCAAACTTGATGTTAAGAAAAGGATCGAATTGTCTTGGAAAACGAAGAAGCTTGTGATCAAGTACGCGGGGAGGCGATGACGGAGACGAAGGTGGTCGTCGGGTGGAGATGTTGGCGGAATGCCTAGAAAATAAGTTGTGATATTTAATTTATGACCAACCGTGAGTTGTCAAAATGAACCGTTGGATTACCGACCAAAAAAAGGAAATCTAATAGAAATTGTTGATGCATAATTGATGAATAAAAAAGGAAATGAACCTGTGGATTACTAACCAAAAAAAGGAAATGAACCTGTGGATTACTATCCTGTGACATTTAATTGATGAATAAAAATAGAAAATAATAAGTGGATTTCAAATTCACTTATAATATCGAAATGCTTTTAAATAGAATTGTTATATCTATAGTTATATCACAAGCAATGGCTTATAAATAAACGGTAATCCATAGTTTTAATTTTGATGACAAAAGCAATGCATAACCATAGATACAAACCATTGGTAGTGATTTACAATGCATATATTATTCATCATAGATCAAATAAAAATAGTGATTTGCAATGGATAATATTTGTTACTGTATATTCAACCATGGATAATATGAATAAGGATTTTAAAAATATGCATCATTGTATCTCATTGCCTTCTTGGCTCCTCTTTTTTCTCTGTGTTCCATCTTCGGAAAGTAAAGAGCCCTCCATATTTTTGTTGTAGCAATATACGAATATATTAAAAAAATGGTTTAATGTGACCACACATCATATTTCGGCAAATTTTTATTTTTTTTGAAAATACATTCATATATTTTCATCATTATATCCCTCTAATATTTCATTCCAATTTCGTCAGAAACATAGACTCATATACCCTTCATCTAGAACAGGTCGATTACAACAAATCTAAGATCGTTAAAATTACATGTTCTAGATGGAGGACATAAGAATTTCTGTTTCTGACGAAATAGAACGGCATATTAAAGGAATACAGTGATGAAGATATATGAAGGTATTTACCAAAAAAATCAGTGAATGACGCAGGAGCAACCCGTTGACTGTCCCTAGAGGCAGCCCTATTAAAGCCTTAAAAAATTATCATTTACACGTGGTCAGAAATGGGTAAATGATTGACACGTGTTCATTTACTAACCGGTGTGGGCCAGGTTGGATTAATCCCTTCTCAAAGAGCTCGTCAGATGGGTGACTCTTTCTTGAATATTAACTGTTTTGACGGTTAAGAGGAGTTTCAATCCTTTCTTACATTCTTGATATAACGTAACCAATAAAAAATGATATTGTTGCATTTTCAATCCGTGAGTATAATGTTTAGAATCCGCAGTTTCAAAATCTTTAAGCATAAAGTTAGGAAGTACAAATCCAACGAGACTATACACCATTTGGAAGGTAACAGCCACAAAACTTTGAAGACATAAAGCAGTGCCACGTCAAGTCACTGCTGCATAACATTAAGCTAAAACCCTAAAATATTGGCAGAATTGTTTAAGGTTGAACAATTAGCAAGTCATCACAAATATCCAAGCAAAATTTGCAATAGTTCCAACATGAAGCATGCTTGATTCATTCATGTTAGGAAATCTTTTATCACATTGATATATTCTACATTATCAAATTTTGTCATGATAACACTGCATCCATCAGCATTCATCTAGACTCAAATTCACATCCATATCTTCACCTAAGCATTTTCACATATAAGAACAACGGTGAGAGGAGGTGAAGGACAATGCTGAGACATATATGGTATATTTCAACAGAGGCTGTAATCCCAAGGCATGGAGTTGTAACCATCGTGATCGGTCAGCATCAAAGACATGATGCCCAAGACATGAGCCTTGAGCTCCACCCAGCATAAGATCAACTGAAGGATGGGCCCGCAGCATTTGTCCTTTTGGCAGCAGCTGTCGGAGACACGCATATGATCCGGTAGCAAGGCATCCAACTTTCATACAAAGCATTTAGGAATTAATCCTGAAAAGAGATCTGCAGCAGCCCCACAAGACGACCAGAACAAGATTCGCAATCTCATCACCGCGGGCTTGATCACTTTCACCGATACATCTGATGTTGCTCATATATCCTGAAACAAAAGATGGAGCAGTGCAGTAGCCGAGGAAAATTAGCCATGACTGTAGTTTGTATCCACTGCTGCTCCTGCAAGAACTGATAGAAACCGTACAAAGGTCTATGATTTCAGGAGAGTACAAAGATCTATGATATCAGCATTGGGGGGAAGAATCCATTAACTGGGAACAGGACATGTTGGAGAATATGAATAAACACAGAGGTAAAATGACTTGAGAATCTAAATGTGCGGAGGAAAGACGCGCTTTGGGGATTCAGGTCAGACGGCAGGCCTTCCTGACCAATTCTTTCGTTCATTAACTTCCAGCAGCCTTGAAGAAAGTTATCAGAACAGACTACTGCATTTTTCGCACAGGAATAAAAAAGTCATGAACAGACTAAACATGTACAGGCTTTCAAGAATAAAGCAACTGAAAGCACTCTAATTTGAACAACTTGCTGAAGCAAAGGACAACCTGGGAACAGAGAAAAGAGTAATTAGAGGCAAAGAAAAATTGAAATCATTATGCCTGACTCATCTATGCGTTGCAAGATCGATGTCACATTGTCGGACTTTTGTACTGGTGGATTGACCACCCCTTTCCACAGTCAATTCGGAAGCACATTCTACAGATATTCTAAAGGAAACTTAAGGGGGCAGTTACAATCTATCCCCTAATACAACAGCAGCATTAAGCAGCCCCACTGAAAAGATTCCAGTTGTAGATTTTGAAGCTTGTGATAGCAAGTTCAAAAACCTCGGCTATTGGTCGACATCCATGTTCTACAGCAGGGACAGCTGGACCAGCTCCTACTGCCCTGGCACTTCCACTCAAAGGACTGCAAGAGCAAATAATAACTGTTATTCCCAGTGGCATGCCATGACAAAATTTCACGTGCCATACCAGATTGAGCTTCGCATAGCACGAATGCCACTAAAGAAAAAGATTCGAAGCATGACTAAAGAAAATAATTCAGAACCCAGGTCCTTACTCCTTATAATTCTTCAAATAAATAAACATATCATTAAAATACCCCACGGAAAGGGATAGCGCTAAGCAGAGCGAAAAGGATTTTCCATGAGTTGTGAAATGAAAACCAATACCCCACACGAGGTTAACGAATAAGGACGGTATTGATAATGATAAAGAAATATCCATCTTTCTACTAAACAGGAACTATTGAACTCATAATTCATTATACTTTTGATGAATGTCAACTATGTGTTGTAAGTAAATTGATCCTGGATGTTCAATCATTAGATAACCATTAGCATTCTTTGATAAAAGATCACTGCGAGTCAGACCAAATAGAATTTAATCCATTCTTCCAGCAGAACTACATAAAAGGGGTGGAGATACTGAATAGAAAAGTTATTTGATAAACAAGAAAATAACAGTTAAATCAAATGGCATTATGATGAGCACTAAGTTAACTTCATAGAAGATTTGTGATAGATTCATGAAACAGTTGCATCAGGTAATATTTTTTTCCCAAAACGTATAAATTTCCAACTTTACTGAGCAAAACCAACAAGCAAGCAGACCCGCTGACGTGGGCAGCAAACGCAATGTAAGCTTCAGCAATTTGTTTTCCCAATTTGAAATGTTGCAAATGGTTTACACTACCTTATCATATACACCACTAAATAAGGCTTATGGCCTATTTAACTTTGACTTCAGTACAGTTTCAGAGCACCAGCATTTTACAAAATCAATGAGTCATCAATCACAAAATTCATTGGGCATCAATCCGTAAAGAATCTATATTTAAAAGACAATGGAGGTAAAACTGCAATGCACCCAGAACAGATGGGTTTTTTTAGATATTATCCAATTGCTATTTCAAACTATGCATAAATCAATTTACTGGTATTAAATCTAAATTTTGTGCGCATGGGGTGGGGTATTGAGGAATAATTAAATTGCTGCAGTGGTTGCAAATCTACTGAAATGGAATGCATAATTTCAAGGAATAATTAAATTGCTCCAACGGTTAAAAATCTATTGAAATGATGCATAAATTCTTGAGGAATATTTAAGTTGCTAAAAAAATTACACGTGATAATTGGCATAAATTACCATAAAAATAAAACACATAATTACAAATCAGTACACGATAAAACCAGATATAAGTATTCTGACCATATCTGTCTTTTATGAAAAACCTCATGAATCCAACAAAAGAAAGATATTCAAAGACTGGTTCATATCATGCATAGCTATATCAATCTAAGCATCTATAAAAACTAATCAGACTCATTGGTTTTCCAAGTACTTGTATCTCTATAAATAGATGAAGTAACATGTGTTCTCTGAAAACCACTTTAAAATGAAATGCAACATTTTCCATCACTTTTTGTTGGCACTGACAAAATTTTGGTAGAAATTATCTCAGGACACTTTCTTGAGTTAGACAGTCAACAAGAAAATTGTCAATGAGATGTACTTTAAAGTGACAATGGTGTATACAACATGGTGTCAAAAATACATGGTATAGTGATCCCGCCCATATCACAGACCCAGACACGTAACACTATAAGCCATGAGATAAATGTTATTCCAATGTCTCTCTCAAATGTTTTTGTAAGGCGGATATCCCAAGGTGATTCCATGGCCAAGTGAATAGATACAATAGTACACAAATTTCAGCCATCTAATGTAGGTAAAATGGATAAAAGGCATAGGCAACTCAGCGGAAAATTTTTGTAGTTACTTCAGCTGGCAGAGGCAAAGGCAAGGTGTTCTCCTAGGGGTTTGGGTATCAAATATTGGTGCAGACCCTTCCAAAATGCATGTCCAAAATCTGCAGCAGCTACCATCCACCGTAGAATCCTTTTGGCTTGATAGGAAGGTGACCTGAACACTTGGAAATGAAGAAAAGAGACCTCCGCAGTGAAAAAGGCATATGGGCATGACATATTGCATGACAAAAATCTAGTTACTAATTGTGGGCTAATTTGTGGTCTAGAGACCCACTGAAGGTAAACAATGTCGGTTGGTTGCTAACAAGATGGCATCTAGTTAAGAAGAGATTCAAGGTTTCCTGACAACACATGACATGCACGTGTAATGAAAAGGGCATGGACCCTTATTCTTTGGTTGCAGTTTTATAAAATTGATATGAGAGCAGGTCTCCACAAAACGATTCCCATGTTCATCATTCTAGGAGTTCTAGGATCAGTTCCATCAATCAGGATGATGGGTGCCATTCAGAGCTTCAACCCTGTTGGTTTTATAGTTAATTTGGAACTAGAGATAGGGTTGTATTTAGGGTCCACAGACCTTCCTTGTAAGTGTGGTTTTGGTCCTTTTGGAGGCATCAGGGTTTGTGTAAATTTGGTCTAAAGATTTGTCATCGCTTCAAACATAAACCTTACTTTTTGTAATGCATTTTGGATGAATACCGGCCTTTGTTATTCAGTGCTTTCAAACAAAAGTGATGAAATTAGTTCAAATAAAGTATATTAGCATGGCCTAAAGACAATTAAAAACTAATGTTTGAACATTATATTATGATATACCAAAAGATGACAAAGGAGGTTTGTTGTCATCCACCAAATTTTAAAAAAAAAAACGAGAAGGTTTTTATTACTCAAAGATCCTCAACAAAAACCCCCACTAACCAAAAAAAATAGAATTACCTCAGACCAAGAATTATGCTCCAGATAGCATCTACCACAAGTGAACAATTACAGTTTTGTTTTTGTCCATGTGGTAACACTGGCACACCAAATAAAGTCCTAGTTCATAGGGGTCCTCCTACAAGCAGATTTTCCAAAGACCCATCACCCCAAACTTATTTTTTAAAGTGTTAAAGACAAACTGTCAAGACAGAGTAAAGTAACATCATTCCAGACCCTTTTAAGCAAAACACTCCAACAAAAGGTGATACAAGTCCTCATGTCCAAAACACAATGGTATCAAGTAGTACCCAATCTGGCATCAGTTCAAGTTCTGTAGAGTTCCATCACCAACCACACTAAGGTAACACTGCAAAAAACTAAACCTTCCCAGGGGTTCCTGTCCTCTGTAATCTGCTGTAAGAAAATAGCTGATCACCAGGAAAAACCAGGGGAGAAAGTCCTATGAGCTAAACAGACCGCAAATGCTCTCAGCTACTCCAGACCCAAAAATCCACTGAAGAAATACCCAAGGCAGCAACCCTCAGGATTGAGATTTCCATAATCTGTTCAAAGTTCCCCTAACCTCTAACCGGAGAAGGGTGAAAGGAAAGAAGATAACAAGAGCCTCCATCTTCCTCCCCTAGGTGATAGCAGCTTGACAGGCCCAAGGGACAGTCCATGATCACCAAAAAAGGGAACCTTTCTCCAAAAACCTTTAACTACCAACCGTCATGCCATAAGTAGGAAGTCTATTCCACCACCCACTCTAGTTGTGAAATGGTCTCTAACTTGTAGAAACATCTAAGCACGGTCTCTGAGAAAAATGTACCCTGTCGATGCAGCTGACTCCTACTATAGCAACTAAAAAGAACCTACAGAAACCTCATGCAGACCTATTAGCGTTACTAGCCACTTAGACAAGATTGCATCATTCATTGTGCTTAAATCATATAACGTGGATCTCTGCAAAATATCAACTGCCCACCACCCAACCCAAGCAATGGCACTACCAGTATATATCATACCTTTTTAAGCCACATCACAAAAATCAACATTGTAGGGTGTCAATACACTTGGTGCACCCAGAAGAAATTGTAAACACTGATGCAGAAATTAGTTAGGTAGAGTATTGGTTTCAGTAGCACTAAAGGACCCAAATAAGGTGCAATGACCAATCTTTGGTCTCCACAATTTTCTCATTTACAGCTATTCAATCCGATTTCCTATCACAATTCCAACTAGATGTAGTTTGAGATACTGTAGCAACAGAGAACCCTTGGTATACCAAGGAAGACATCACACCCCCACATCCAAATAAGACATTAGAGTTATGTATTAGTTTAGACAGGTAAACTCAAAAACTCACGCAGCCTGTTATTGATCATAAGGCATGGATTCTTAAAATCCGCTATAAATTTAAAACTTCTGAGGTGGGATTACAAGCAAACTTAAGGGGTTGTAAAAGGAATTGGTCGACTCGGAGCTGCGGATAAGCTTGCATAGACTAAGGATATTAAGAATCAAGATTATAATTCTCAATTCTACTCAATATGGGACTTATTGAGATACCAAGTAGTAATAGACTAATATGATCTTGGATAGCTCCATCTAAGCTCATGCATAACTCTTGAGAATATTAAAAAGGAACAAGCCCCAATTTCCTATAATACACCCATCCTGGGACATAGATAACAACAAGGCCTTTTCTCACATTAAGTAGGGTCGGCAACATGAATTCTTTGCCTCCATTCAGATCTGATCTCTTCGGATAATCTCACTCATTCCAACACTTCTTGGACCCTCATCGCCCTCTCTTAGCCGGGCTCAACATCCCAAATCGTAAATCTTCTAAATGGTGCAACAATCGACCTCCTTTGCAAATGGCCAAACCATTTTAAGTGATTTTCTCTCATCTTATCCTCTATCAGAGCTACAGTAACTTTCCTTTTGATTGCATCATTCTGAATCCAATCTTTTCTTATATGACCACACATCCACCCTAGCATTTTCATCTTTGTTACTATCACTCTCTACACATAACATGTCTATGGTTCACAGACCAACATTCATATCCATAAAGCATAGCAAGTCTCACGGCTGCTTTGTAATATTTTCCTCAAAACAGAAGAATTTTCTTATCACATTGAGCAATTGGGCATAGATAACTCTAACAGTAAATTGGATGAAATCAATACTCATGTGATGTATGCATCATGCTATGATAGCAACTCAAAACAATGCTAAAGTGTAAAAGTTATCAATGATGAAGCATGTTGCAATATTTTAGATCCAACTTATTTATCCCAAGAATTATTACATTCCAATTTTACTTTTACTTTTTTTATGTTGGAATACTTAAGAAGACCTTCCCAAGCACATAAAGTCACATAACTATCTACAATGGATCTCAAATAAGTATTTGCCGCTAATTCATCTGAGATACTCTTATGTTGCTAAAACCTTGACCAGAAGATGCTAAAATATGCACGCTACAACCAGCGCACAACGCAGCATAATAATTAATTATCTTCAACTTTTCATACACTATATCTCACTCATTAAGTGAATGTCAATTGTAACTATATAAAGGCAAACAGATGGTTCTGTACCATACCAATTATTACACTTCAACAAAGTTTTTTTCCCTTTTTTTGGAGAAAAACCCAGGTTATTTCACGATACCACTGACATCTTCAATGTCTTACAATTAAAATATAGAAGTCTTTTTGTTGGAAAGGAAATTTAAAGCATATACGCAACTCATCAAATCTAAGTCCATACAGAGACCTTACACGGTTACACCATCTTATAAAATATTGTTTTGGCAACATATATAGAGAACTCGCAAAAGGTCAATGAGCATGTTCTTCCAACCTTCAGTCTAAAGGTAAAGTCCTCATCTCGGTTCAAAAAACAGAAATGTCATTCCAACGAAATCAAGTTGTTGTCAAAGCTTCCAATGTGAAAGGACACTCAGAATGGTAAATCATATCCTCCATCCAATTCAAAACAAGAGCAAATTACACTTTATGTTCCCCACCAATTAATAAACGGGCCTAGGTAGAGAGAGCTCCTTCACAAAACACCAAGGGGAAAACCTTCAAAGGTGCTTCAGCTTAAAGAAGGCAATGGAAAAGTAATTCTTTAAAAATCATACCATGCTCATGTTTTACGAAAGACGGCCTCAATCTTTGCTATCAGTTATTAGAAATGAATTGGATCAACATCATCAAAACAATGAATTTTCTGGATTGCAAGCATTCTGTGGTCCTTTTGTCATGCTTATAGTCAAAACTTTGTCAATTAAAATTAAGGAATGATTCGAATAAATATCTAGGACAGGGTAGGCGTTTCCTCGACTTATCTTTTTTTTAAAAAAACAATATCTAGGAAAAGACATAAGGAGGGCCAGAAGGCTATATTCAGGTTAATCAAAGCAAGAGAAAGAAAGATCAAAGACCTTTCTCAAGTTAGATGCATTAAGGAAGAGGAAGGCCGCGTACCTGTTACTCGGAAGGATATAGAGACTAGATGGAAGCAGTATTTCCATAAGCATTTCATTGGGGAAGGAAATAGAGAATCACTTTTGAAGATCTAGCAAATATTGAAAGTTACTTGAATCGTGCAGGCTATAGACGAATATAAAGGAAGAAAGTAGAGGAGGCTTTGAATGTTATGAGACATGGGAAAGGTGTAGGACCTGATGACATTCCTATATAAGTGTGGAGAGTTTTAGGTGAGTGTGGGTTAACTTGCTTTACAAATTTTTTCAATATTATTTGGCGAAGCAAGAAAATGCCTGAAGATTGGAGGGAGAAGCATCGTGGTGCCTCTTTATAAGAACAAAGGAGACATTCAAAATCAAAGTTGCAGAAATCGGAAGTCAGTACTCGGTCGGCGGGGTTACTGACTAAGGATTAATCGGCAGTCAAGCGACTAATCGGATTTAGTCAACTATTAGTCGGTTTTGAATTTTTGTAATTATTTTAAATATATAAACTATTTTTACACATATATTATTATATGTTTGCATAGATTTATACATTTTATATACTATCATAATGAAACGAAAGAAGTAATTGACTTTAAATATAACATTAAGCATATTAGAATAAGTTTGCTTTTTAAAAAAGTAAAAAATAAAAAAGTCCTATGTAAAAGTCAGCCGAGTAATCGGTCCGATTAGTCGGGTTGATCGACTAATGACCAACTAGGCCTAGTCGAGTCGGCTATCTCCCCCTCCCCCCGACTTGACTAATCGGACCGACTAGTCGGCCTAGTCAGTCGACTTTTACAACAGTGTTCAAATTACAGAGGCATGAAGTTGATGAGTCACACTGTGAAAATTTGGAAATGTGTGATAAAAAGAAGGTTGAGGCAAGTTTCCTAAGTAAATGAAAATCAATTCGAATACATGTCATGTCGCTCAACTATTGAAGCAATCCACTTGCTGAAGAGAACAATGGAGATTTATAGAACTAAAAGGAAGAATATCCATGTGATTTTTATTGATTTGGAGAATGCTTATGATTATGTCCCACGAGAAATATTGTGGAGAGTTTTATGAGAAGAGACAAGTACATGTCCTATCAAAGTTTTAAATCCCAATTTTGATCTCGTTTCGAGATGGCGAAAAAAACAAAACAATTTCAAAATTTCGTCAAAACTTCGTCAATTTCAGCAAAATCGGCCTAGATTTGTGAAGGAAAGGTCCATATCGAGATTTCGATTTCGGTGAAATGTCGAAATCAAAATTTCACAAATTTGAAACAACGTGTCATATACATTAACCTCATAAAGGATGTGTATGATAAGGCTTCATCTTGTTTAAGGATACAGTATGGGAAGACTGACTATTTTGATATCAACATCGGTTTGCATCAAGGTTCAGCTTTGTGTACATTCCTTTTTACTTTGATAATGGATGAGTTGACAAGTCACATTCAGGACGAGATGCCTTGGTGTATGCTATTCGTTGATGATATTGTGTTGATTGATGATACTAGAGATGGAGTAAATGAGAAGCTTGAGATCTGAATACATGCTTTAGAGACTAAAGGATTTCGTATAAGTAGAGCTAAGACTAAATATATGGAGTGCACTGTTGATGGAAGCCATGGTGAAGTAACTGGGTGAAGATTGGTGATGATAACATTCAGAAGAGAGATTCTTTTAGATACTTGGGATCTATTTTGCAACATGATGGAGAAATTGATGGAGATATTACTAATACAATAAATGCAAGTTGGTTGCGTGGAGAATGAGCCTCTATTGTTCTCTGTAGGATACAAAATATTGCGATATATCAGCTTATATCACCGATATATCGGTATCGACATGGGACCGATATCGATATCGATATGACAATACATACTTCTTTTCTGGTCCTTCCTTCAAAAAAGTGTGTCAATGTGGGCGATATATCATCAACATATTGTCGAAGTATCGTATCAACACCATATCGATACAGTGTCGATATCGACATCTCCCACCTTGGTTCTCTGTGATAAGAAAATTCTTTTGAAAATCAAAGGAAAGTTTTACAAAGCAGTCGTGAGACCTGTTATGCTCTATGGATCTAAATGTTGGCCTGAATCATAGACATGTGCAGAGAATGGCAATATCATGAATGAAAATGCTAAGGTGGATGTATGAACACGAACGTAAAGATCGGATTCGGAATGATACAATCAAAAGGAAAGTTGGTGTAACTCTGATCGAGGATAAGATGCAAGAAAATCGCTTAAGGTGGTTTGGTTATTTGCAAAAGAGGTCATTCGATGCACCAGTAAGGAGATGCGAGTTTTGGAATGTTGAGTCGGCTAAGAGAGGGCGAGGAAGGCCCAAAAAGTGTTCGAATGAGACGAGTCAAATTCCTAAGTAGTACCTGGGAATTACTTAAATACCCAGGTACTACGTAATGTTTTTTTTACTCAAAAACTACAGAGGTGTCACATGTTCAACATGCGACACCCGTTAAGTTTTTTTCACCCAGAAATTACGTTTGTGTCGCATGTTGGATATGCGCTATAGATAACGCATATTCAACATGCGACATATGTCCAGGGAATTCCCCTCGAAGATGGTCTCGAAATGTTCTGTACAGGTATCGAAGGTCTCGAAATTTCCTGTACTGGTATCGCATGTTGTATATGCGACATTCTTGCAGGGACTGATAACGCATTTTCAATATGCGTTACCCTTACAGGAAATTTTCCTCGAAAATGGCTGGGCAGGTGTGGGCTCTGAAATTTGAACATATAACGCATGTTCAATATGCGTCATCCTTACAAGAATTTTTCCGCGAAAATGGTTGTCCAAGTGTGGGCTTTGGAATTTCAACTTTCTAAAAACCATTGAAAAGGCATGCCAATTCCATGTTTCTAACGTAAATTGACATCTTTTTGTAAACATTCCAGACATTGCAAACATTCTAGACATTCCAAATATCAAAGAAGACATTTCAAATATTGAATATAAGTAGACTTGTTCATGAATACACATTACATTTTTTGCATCATATTAAAAATTACATTGATTACAATTCAACGTTTTTTTCCTCCGCTGGTATGTAATCGTAGAATCTGGAGGATGGAACGGTAATAGACGGTTCGCTTCGTCTATCATGTGGATTTGAGAGGGTCCTGGGGCATCTTCCTCGAATGTTGGCATAGACGGCGGCGTCAGTGTGCAGTAAGTTGGTCGTGTCTGGCTGGGGTCCAATCCATGCCTCAACGGTGCTTGAGGCGTTGGCAAGTCCTCTCTTTGTCGCTCGGTGGCAGGTGTGAAGTAGTCTCCTTGCGCAATGTTATCATCCTCCGCAGCGGCTTCTTCAAAGTCCATGGGTTCCGCGACTTGTTCACGCGCCCTACCTCGACCTCTTCCTCGTCCCCGTCCTCTTGCCCTTCCTCGCCTTGCCTCCTCCCTAGCCACATCTGCACGCTCGTCATGTAACGTGACTGCATCTGCAAATTGTAATGACAGCTACTCCGTCATTTCCGCCTTCGCTTGTGCCGCAATCTCGCGGCATTCCTCGTGTCCAATGTCGTAGACACGGCTCCACAGAGCGAGCTGCATCCAAGGAAAATACGTAGATGTAAATTTGAAACAGTTTTGTTAATTAATTTACCAAAAAATTATAGTTCGAGTACTTACGTTGCTTGCCAGAGTTGCACCCAAACGTCCGATAAATCTTCGAGTAATGGTCCGATACCATTGCTCGTATGCGGGCGTCGCGAATACCCCTCTGGACCGATCGATGCGAATAATTCTAACTTCCCGCTCTTCCCAGCGGGCAATATACAAGCTGTGTTTCGCCCTCCAATCCACATGTACTTTCCCCCTCAAATCGATAGCGTGGAGTTCTGGAAATGTGGAGCAACGACTTGGGATATCTTGAAGACCCCCAAATTGTCTCCTGAACCGATCTGGGTAGTAATACTCCTGAAGGTGCAAAACTGAAGGATCAACTAGGCCGGGATCCATCTGAAAAATACAATATGCAATGTTAGACAATACAATTAAAAAAACTATATTCTTATTAATATACGAGGGTAGCAAACTTACTCGAATTTGGACATTTACGTCGGTTGTGACCTTGACCACCACAATTTCCACATTTATTCTTATTCCTGCTCGCCGTCAGCGCATTTGATGTGGATGCTTGAGAATTCCTTGTGGCTTTGTTGGGACAACCACGGTGTGTGTGACCCAATATCCCACAATAGGAACAAGTATTTTGTCGAATCACATCTCTAACATCCATTTCATTATGTATTCTTGTTGTACGTGGACGACCTTTACCGCGTTTACGCTTTGGGTCCGGTCGTAACTCAAGATATTCGAGGGGAGCCCATGTTTCACGATCACCGATGGGAAAAAATTGTCCTCCGTAAACCTGCAACTGTTTCTCCCAGGTGTACCACTCTCCAACATAGGAATCTACATCAGCCCGACGCTTTGAAATGACTGCAATGGCGTGGGAACATGGGATACGATATATTTGCCACTTGTTGCAAGTGCATTTCCTTTGTAGCAAGTTTACCGTGTACTGTTTGCGCCCGCGAATACCAGTAGACGCCCATCGAGCCCTGGTAGACACCTCGAATAATATTTCTGGTTGTACTTGTACCTGAGTTACTGTGTGCCCATTCGCAACTGCAGTCCAACGGGTCAGCTCTGTGGATGCGTAATGCGTGAATTTTCGACCAGCAGCAATGGTTGCGCTTGCTTCTTCAAAATGCTGAATGAAGTATGACACACAATTATAAAAGTTCTTCTCAATTAACGCAGAGATTGGCAAGCAACGGGCATCTTTAAGAACTGCATTATAGCTTTCGCTCAGATTTGTAGTCATCTGACCAAACCTATACCCACCGTCATAGGCCAAGGTCCATTGCTCACGACGACAATCATGAGTTGAAAACCATCTAGCTGCTCCATTATTCCACTCTTGTAATTTCCTCATGAAGTACGCGAACTTCCTAAGTGTCGTCTGTAATGCTGCGGCTTGCACCAGCGCTTTCATGGAGCCATTTTTAAAGACGCTATTGAAGTTGCTCGCGACGTGTCTCGTACAAAACCGCCAATATGCAAAGGGTTCTACTAAATCCACGTCAGCATCTTTCATAGCGGCTTTTATACCAGAATGCCTGTCGGAGATGATACATATTGGTCCAGCTCGCATGCCGATTACCCTTAGACGAATCAACGAAAGAAACCACTTCCATGACGACAAGGATTCCTCGTCGACGATCCCGAATGCAAGGGGAACAATATGTTTATCCCCGTCAACCCCGCAAGCAATGAGCAGTTTTTGTTTGTACTTCCCGTACAAATGTGTCCCGTCAACACTAATCAGTGGCCGACAATATTTGAATGCTTCAATGGAAGGACCAAATGCCCAAAAGCATCGTTCAAATCTGCGGCAGAGAGGTTTCCGAGGATCAGGATGGTCGTTGTATTCAATATCAATTTCAGTCCCTGGAATAGCAGCCTTCATTGCATGCAAAAGAAAAGGCATTTCATCGTATGACTTCTTCCAGTCACCAAATACAATTCCGATGGCCTTCCTTCGAGCATCCCAAGCCCTTTTCCTTGAAACCCAGTAGTTGTACATCTCGTGGATGTGAGCTCTACAACTAGATACACGAACATTAGGGTCATCCCTAACAAGAGTTAGCAACGATCTGGACATGAATTTGTAGTCCAACTGAGGGTGATCTTGATTAACTGTTGGGTTTATACAAGTGTGTGCCCCAACAACCTTGGAGATCACCCACAGTCCATCAAATTTTCTGAAATGTCCTCGTAAATACCAAACGCAACCATTTGCTCTCTGCGAACAAAAAACCGACCATATCAAGCTGGTGGATTCCTTGACAATGAAGTCATAATGTGATAGAATGTGGAACTTCTTCACAGCGTAAACCAAATCCTCCCTACATTTGAACGTCCTACCCTTGCGGATTTCGTCAGCAACACCATCAAGTCTAGACTTGCTACGAATGTCGTCTTCATATGTTGAACGAGTATTAGACCCTCTAACCCCAAAAAAGGGTATACAGGGTGTAATAGTATGCGTGGTTTGTTCATCAGTTGGGAGCTCCTCGTCCATCAGATCATCTTCGACATCTTCGCTACCTTCTTCCAGGTCATCATCGGTCCCCCAAGGGATGAAATCCTGATCCATCCGGTTAACCTCTCGCAGCAATGGCTCACTCAAGCCCAAATCCTGAACCGTGCTTGGCTGCGTTACAGGCGCATCCGTATCATGGTCGGGTCCCATGGTTGGGACAATTCTTGGTGGCGTGCTGCGGACAACTGCTGCTTGTGTGCTCGGGACTCCAGACGGTCCCTTGTTAGTCATAACAGTTGGAACTTCGCTCACAGATACATCTTCAACATAAATATCGGTAGGCATTGATTTCCCAATGGTCCGAGCGTACACAAGAACTGCCTGCACATCATCATCATCGACAATAGATGAAAATGATGGTTCCTCCCCTGGACCTCGAGGGATGCGATGTAATAATCGGATGTTTTGACTGTCAATATCCAAGTTGAACTTACGGCAAACCAAGTTCAACATCTCATCGAACGTCATATTAGGAGTCAACACAAACCCCCTCACGTTGGTTGACGATCCGGACATGAGTGTACTACTCAAATGACACATACAATACAACTGCTCCATTCTAACCTAATACGTGACACAACGTACAAGCAAACGTCATACATTCGAGAAATGAAAATAACATGCATATGATACAAAAAAAAATTAAAGAAAACGTTTTACCAAGTCCAATTGTTCGCAACAAGTGATTAGCCCTAATGAGAAGCGGGGACGGCTAGGACGGTGCCAATCACTGAAAACACGGAAAAGAAGTGTTCCGTGGGGCTAGGAGTGACCAAAAAGGGTGTTGTTGAGAGAGGAGGAGATCAGAAGATGCGTGTACAGAGGAGGGCGTCGGGGGCGGCCGGGTTGCTGGAAACGAAGGAGTTGTCGGGCAAGGGCGGGGAAATGAGAAGGCCGCTGGGCGCGGGGCTTAATTAGGGTCGATATCGCATGTTGAATATGCGTTATCTATAGCGCATATCCAACATGCGACACAAACGTAATTTCTGGGTAAAAAAAAAACTTAACGGGTGTCGCATGTTGAACATGCGACACCTCTGTAGTTTTTGAGTAAAAAAAAAACATTACGTAGTACCTGGGTATTTAAGTAATTCCCAGGTACTACTTAGGAATTTGACTCGGAATGAGACTATACAAAGGGATCTTAATTTTTTCGATCTAAGCCTGAGAATGACCCAAGATAGATCTCAATGGAGTCAAAGAATCCATGTAGTTGACCCTGCTTGGCGAAGCCTTCTCCCACTAAGTAGGGTCGACTACATGGATTCTTGCTCAAATCCATGTTGAAAGCTTCGATTAGTTTTCACGATGGTTGTCGACTACCTAACGCAAACCTCACAGTGGGGGATTTGAACCCTGGACTTTTGGACGATAGGTACATTGCACTAACATCAGACCATTTAAGTACCCGACCCTACTTAATGTGGGAAAAGACTTTGTTGTTGTTGTATCTTGGAAAAGACCTCGCCTCTTCTTTTATTTCCTCACGAAATCAAAATAATTGAAGTTCTTATATTTGTTATTTCATGAAGCCGCACTTTATAGAGCAAGCTTTGGGTCAAAGTCTTTTTCTAAATAACAATTCATATGTTTAATGCTTACCTCTATATCAAGAATCACTTGTAAGTTGTAACAAAGTTAAAAACCTTGAACAATGAGTGTTTGTCTACAAGATCTGAGATTGAATCTCAGCAAAAATATCTTTTGAGTTTTATTTCCAAATCCAAGTGTTAGAAAAAAAATAACAATGTGAATCAAACAGTTGTTTACAAATAGAAAAATTACTAATTACACGTGCGTGCACACTCGTACCACGCACTTGCACACCCACACATGCATGCACGCATGTGTGTGTGTGAATTTGGTAAATAAATCAAACAAAAAATGTTTGGATGCCCCTGCCGACATTTGATCTAAGGTTCCATTGCATGGAGTCCCCAACTATAAAGAATAACCAACTCTGCTACAAGGGTCGTTGTACTTAATGCTGAATATTAAATTAAAGAAGAGTCATCCGTAAGAAGACCTTAGTGTGAACACCTCCGGAAAATGCAGCTTTTCCAGGATAAAAAACAGAAAATTTTATTATGGGAAATATCCAGTGAAAAAAATCACCTTCGAAAGGAAAACTTTTCTTTCACATTGTTTCCTGGTCTTTGGGCAAGCCAGCACCGCAACCATATATCAGCTAAATTCGCTTCACGCAAATTTCTCAACTACTATATATACATATATATATAGTTTAATGGGGCTGTCCCCGCGTCGTTTTCAGCGTTTTTTTATTTTTTTGATAAATATCGCCATGTATATTCATCCCTATATCCTCCTATATGCCATTCGAATTTTGTCAGAAACAGAGACTCCTACGGCCTCCATCGAGATGGTGTCGATTTAAAAAATCCTGTTACCGTTAAAAATTGACTGTCTGGATGGAGGCCATAGCAGTCTCTGTTTCTGACGAAATTCAAATGGCATATAGGAGGGATATAGGGATGAATATACATGGCGATATTTTCCAAAAAAATAAAAAAATACTGAAAACGACGCGGGGGCAGCCCCATTAAACTCATATATATATATATATATATATATGGAAAAAGGAGCCTACCTCGGTGGGTGCAGGTAAGTTCCTACACCCGATCTAATTTTTCATTATTTTTTGATTTTTTTGAAATGAAACCTTGCGGTATTTAGATCACCATATATCACCATGTTGTCATTTCAAATTCAACTTAATTCGAGACTTCTATCATTTCCATCAAGACTACCAAATTTTAACGGTCTCAGAATTGCTGAAATCGACCCTATCTAGATGAACGTGTTAGGAATGTTTGTTTTGCATGAAATTTGAAACACATATTCCTCTTAACATATTAAGTAAATTCCCCCAACTTTTAATTCAAAAAATAAAAAAAAATTAATCGGAAAATGGGGTGGGTGCAGGGAGTTTCCTACACCACAGGGTGCAGGCTCCCTGCCCCCATATATATATATATATATATATAGGGAATTTATCCAGAGAGCCCTGTGCCCATTTGGGTTTTTTTGAGCACCCAATTGTAGTCATCCATCTACAAGATTCAATCCCAAAAAATAGGAACTAATTTTTGTATGAAAATAAAACAAATTCAGAAATTAAAACTTTTCTAAAAATTTACGTTTTTGGAAAGTGCAAGGCACGCGTATATGATTGCTAAACCTATCGATTCATTCCAACGCAAGGTAATTTTTTCGTTTCAACGCAAGAAAAGAGGTATGTGATTCGTTCATGATTTGATCGCTTATTTCTATCATAATTTCATTTTTTATGATATTTTTGTTCTATTTCATCGTTTCATGATTTCATGATTTGATCGCTTATGAAATTTCATATTTTTTATCGTAAGCAATATTTTTTTCGAGAAGTATGGTTGAAATATGAGAAAGTGGTGTTCATAATATCAATTTTTATTCATTTTGATACATGATCTGTAGTAATAATTGATTTTTTATCGAATGTATTTTGTTTCCATATAATAAAAAGTTACAGAGTTGTTATTTTTCATGCGTTAATTTGAAAATATATTGAGTTACTGATGTATTTACTTAATTTACTTATAAGATATTTTATATTACTATTGCTAACATAATTATTACTTTTAATACATTACTTTGAAGATATACTGAGTTACTGATGTATTTACTTAATTTACTTATAAGATATTTTATGTTACTAATGCTAACAGAATTGTTACTTTTTCGTGTGTTACTTTGAAGATATACTGAGTTACTGCCCTTATAGTCATTATTATTGATGAAAATTGTACAAATTACCTAAGTAATTTAAATATTTACTTGTCTTTTGCTATTAGTTACTGATATAGAAATAAAAGTTATTGATTTTTTGAGAAAAATTGAATCTACTTACTTTCGAAATAGTGAATTCTTATTTATATGAATTCTGAAGTTTATCTTACTGATTTCAATTCAGTAAGTTACTTAAGTAGCTCATCAAATTACATATGCTTCACATTGAATTACTATTATAAATATAATTCATTACAAGTTACTTGTCACTTGAGCGTCAAAAAAAAAGTTACTTGTCACTTAACAAATGTTACTAACAATTCATTACAAGTTACTTGTCATTGAATTATTCCTACTGAAGCGAGTATATTGTTGAGTTACTTTTCTTTTTACAATTCTTACTATTCACGGATATAAAATAGTACTGAAGCAAGTATCTTCCTGAAACGTTACTGAAAATTTGTAAGTAATGTGTATTCTTTTCAAATTTCTTGATATTTTAATATTTTTAAATGTCAATTAACTTATTATTTCTTGCAGAACAATGCAACAATTTGATGTCTTGAAGAAGTTGATATTATGCCGACGAGCGATAGCAAAACAACATCATTTAAATGGACTATAAGACAACAATCGAAATTTGGATGTTCATCATATAACAATAATTAAGTAATTTATGTGTGGCTTTCAGTAACACTTGACGTATTACAAGTGATTAAATGGGCTACATAAGTAAAGAAGGTGTGATTTGATAGTAATTCAAAACAAAGAATAAAACAAGTAAGATATAGAAGCATCAGTAACATGTAATAAATTGTAGGTAAAAGAGGATAATGGAATAAGTAAGTTGGAATAAGTATAAAAAACCACGTGACCAGTAACTTATGTATTGCTATCAGTAACACTCGATGCATTATAGTAATTAAAAAGGTTATATAAGTAAATAAGAGGCGATTCAGTAAGACTCGGAGTATTAAGTAACTATAACATTAGTAACAATCAAAATGACTTCAGTGAAATGGACATTTGTAATCAGTACTTATTGTATGAACACTAGTAATTTACATGCTTAATTACTGATCTCACAACAATAATTACTTGAGAGCTGAATATGTATTACTTGAGTAACATGAATGAATTACTGAACTGTGTACAATGTAATATTAGAGGTGTAAAATACTGACAATTGTTTCAGTATTACTGATCTCGCAACCTATAATTACTTGAGTACATTATGTACGTTACTGATCAAATGTAGAATAAAGAGGACGAAAGAATTTCTGGGTTGTGAATTTTTTTCAAGTATCTTGGAGCTACATACTTTCTGGGATTTGAGTTTGCTATAAATCAACAAGGGCTTGTGATGACTCAGAGAAAATAGGTCACTGACTTACTAAGCGACACAAGTATTCTTGGATGTCGACCCGCTACTACACCCATTGATCCAAGCATGAAGTTGTATGATGATAAACAGATGAGGTTGACAGGAGAAGATACAGGGAACTGGTGGGAAAGATTCTTTATGTTACCATTACCAGACCCAATATTTCCATTTGTAGTCAGTTGGGTGAGCCAGTTCATGGAACAACCTCGTCTGATACATATGGATGCTATACAAATGATACTAAGGTATCTTAAATCATCTCCAGGTGCAGGGTTGTTATTTAAAGAGGTGGCACTATGCCACTATTACTATCTCAGCATGCACAGACGCTTTCTATGCAGGGTGCCCCAAGGACAGGAAGTCCACATCAAGATTTGCTATATTTGTTGGAGATTTATTTGTCTCGTGAAAAAGTAAGAAGCAAACTGTTGTTGCTAGATCTAATGTTGAATCTGAGTATAGAGTTGTGGCACAAGCATGTACAGAAGTGATGTTGGGTTCGAACAGTCCTGACAGACCTACATATAAATGTTCCTCTTCCCGTGTCGCTGAAATGTGACAATTAAGATGCCTTATGCATTGCTAATAATATTGCATTCCACGAAAGGACAAAGCACATTGAGGTTGGTTGCCATTATATATGTGACAAGATCCAGAAAAGCTTCATTTCTACATCCCATGTCAGCTCAGGGGACCAGACAGCAGACATTTGCTGCAAGTGCAAATGTGCCTTTTCAATATTCTCAAAGATGCATTGCAATTGGATTTTGGCCAATATGGAGAAACGACATGGGTCTCCCCTGTTAAAATATGTATGCTTCCAAACTCAGTGTTGTATTTTTTGCTACAAACAGGTGAATTTTCTGAATTGGAATGTAGACTTTGCCATATCGTCCAACACATGCGGTTACAGTTGCTAATCAAACCAAACATGTTCGTGTTCGATTAGGATTCATTCGACAATAATTCGAAAAATGTTCATTCTTGGCTTAATGAACTGAACATGAACATTAAATTTTAGTACGATGGCATAACTAGCGGAGCATGAACTTATTATTAGTTTGTTCCATAAATATGATATACAAATATTAATTTCGCAACTCAATTAATTTCTCTCTCTACCAACCTGTTGATCAAGGCCTCACCCCATTCCTAATCTGTTGCGTATACCACATTATTCTTAATTTGTAATTTTCTCCAGCCCACTTGTTTGCGTACACCAACCACATTGTAGTTTATACCTAATTTCGCAATACAACGTTGCATAATACACCCCCACCCCAACCATGAGTGACTAACCATTACCAATCCCCCACCCCACTCGTTTCCACTTTCTACTCCAATTCCAGAGCGTCGGTCCAAGCCCTAACCATATTTCTCCCCAACCAAGTCCTCAGCCCCCAAGGCTACGCCTCCCCCACCACATGGCCCTAGGGCTCTGCCTCCCTCGCCACACGACCCCAGAGCTCTGCTTACTCGTTGCAAACCCTCCAAGCCTTTGCCTCCCCCAAGAGGTCCCCTCCTACATGCTGCATCTACTGGCATGGTTCTTCGAAGACCAGCACCTACCTCTCCCTAATGCTATGTTACCTCCGGTACCACACGTACGTCCCTATTAATATGGTTCTCCATCCAATACCACCACGTCGTCGCCAATCTTGACCTAGTTCAGTCATTCAAGTTGCTACATGACTCCCATGTAGGTTGCGGTAAGGAATCTACCCTTAACACTTCTTAAGATGTAATTAAGCGAGAAAACTATCCCTTGAAACATTGGTGTGTGATTTCAACTTTGAATTTAGAGTTAGCTTATCTAATCTTGATCGTACTTTGAGATTATAGAATTTTATGGAGCTATATTTGTACTAATCAAGTCTAGTGTGGTACTAGCTAGTATTTTTGTTGTTGTATATTGTTGATTTAGGACAAATGATGAGGTACTTTAACTCAATACCGTAAATGTCATATTCTGATTTTGTTCGGTAAGCTCGGAAAGAGAACTTCAATGGAATTTCGGTGGAATGGTCAGAAATTAAAGAAATTACTTGAAAACTCATTTTTCCTAAAATTAAGATTTCTAATATTCTTCAAATCAATAAATGAGATAAAAATGCACAATTTTTTGCAGATATTAAATATTAACATGATATGTTACATTAATACTCCATCCAATCGCTCAAAAAGTAAAAAAAGTAGTATACTGCTCAAAATCAAAACTAGATTTGAAACCAAAATTAGAAGTCATTAGTTTCATCTCTTGAATATGAAGAGAATGGTGATATGTGCAACAAAGAAAAACATAGGTTAACAAAGAGTACTAGCGAAATGATATCTTATGTAAGAAGTTAAATAGTGAAATGATAGGTTAGAACTTCTATCTAACTAAAATACTTTCAACGTAGAAAAATATTTATTTTAGGAATAAAATAAGGCACACATACACTCGTAAACACAAATTGTTTTAATATGTATGTCTAATATATGCATTGTATAGCTTGTGATCATAAAATATATGTTATGCAAGACACAAACAAATCAACTAACTCAAAGAAACTGCATTACATTCACAAACACGGTCTATATCCAATCTGAAAGTAGGCAAATACTTACAATCACAAGATTTTGAAGGTTGCTAACAACCAAGTCCTCATGCAACCATACCTACTCCTTGTAGTAGAGAGAAGCCACACGAAAGAAAAGCCTTAAATTTCGGAATTCGATTTCATTTCTCCATGTCAGGAAAGAGAATTTTAGGAGAATTTTGGTGAAATTGTTGGAAATCTTGGAAATATCACTAAATTGTACTTTTTTTCCAAAAATTAAGGTTTTTAATATTCCTAAGTCAATAAATAAAATAGAAATGCACTCTTATTTGTAAAATCGAATAGTAAATATAAGTTTTGAAGAAATATTATAATCATAGTCATCACACATGTTGACATGGAGAGTAATGTGTTGCCGAGAGTCAGAATCGTATACAAAACTGGAAGCAAAAGCCATGATAATCACCTTGTCAATAAGAATGAAATGATACATATAATAACTATTAATCAAAACACACAAATATTAAAATAAAGAAAAATCAAAAATAAAGCTCTTCAATTAAAAACTTGAAGTTAACCCTTAAATCTTGTGGCTAACTGATTTGGTTTGGATTTAGATCTAAAATTTAGAAACTAACTAAAGAAACTTCTTCAAATAACATAAAGCACTCTAACAACTCAACATCAATGAATAAAGAAGTGATAACTCATTAATATAGGCAAATTTCGATGAAAGTGAAGGATAGATTCTCTTATTTTTATTGTTTCATAGAAATGACATGCAATTTCAATAAAATTCCATTGACATTTCGATGATATTTCGTTGAAATCCTAGAAAAAGAAATAAGGTATTGTTTCGATTTCGATGACCTAGAGAAATGGAAATTTCGGAGAAATTCGATGGAATTTCGGAGAAATTTGAGGATATGCTTTGACTTTTGGATTTATTGAACCAATATGATTCTCAACTACGACATTACGATGCTTTTGGGACCAGGTATTTACAAGAAGATAAGACATTTTGTATCGTGTTTCTATGTTCTATGAGATTATTTTATTAACATGTCATTTTTTTGAATTTATATTATTTGGGCAGATTGGTCATTTACTAGTGTGACTTCTTTAATATTGATGGATTGGTCATTGTAGACTCTGAAGTAGAATCAAGAAGAGTATTCAACCAATGTATGTATTTATCTTTTTTTCTGTTTCACCATGTATAGTTGTCAAATGGATAATTTATTGATGTTGCGAGATGATATATTGTTAGAATCATGTGGATTTCAATGGAACGATTGACTATTGACAACTATATAAATGGACAAATATCAGAGATACCAAAATGCTAAGTAGAGATTTTTTTTATTTTTTTTCCGTGTATATGGTGTAGCCACTTAAATCGTATGGTGGTAATGTTGTGTGCCTACTGCCTACCACCCAAAAAACCAGAGTTTGAATTCCCCATTGCAGGGGTTGCGTTAGGTGGTTGACAAGCAGCGTAAATAATAATAGAATCTTTCAACATGGATTTGAGCAAGAATCCATGTAGTCGGCCCTACTTATAGTGGGAGAAGGATATATCAATGTTTGTCTTATACATGGTATTTTGATAACTTTATTGCGCATATATTTTAAAAATCGGGTGACCAAACTGTAGGTAGCTCGTGTTGTCTACCACACGTGAAATAAGGGTTCGAATCTCAATGGTGGGTCTTGGATGGGCCTTTATTGAAGGTTCATCCCATCTTTCAAAAAAATAATATAGTTTTATCTTGACAGTGTAAATTGTGTAACAGTGTTCATGAAAGAAGCCTATACGGCCGCATATACGGTCGCATATGCGTGTACGGCACCTTCACCACACCGCTTTCATGAAGCCCCTAGTTATGCGCCCATGGCGCTTATGCGGGCCGCATATGTGGGCTATCGACCGCATACGCGGGGTATGCGACCGCATATGCCCTCTGTGCGCCCGCACAGGGTTAAATGTGATTTTTTATGTGACTTTTTATATGTGATTTTTTATATGTGATTTTTTATATGTGACTTTTATATGTGATGTTTTATATGTGATATTCTAATCCACTTATTTCATGTTATTGTTCAGAAATATGTCAAATGTGTGTATGAAATGTGTGTTATAGTATGATTTTTGCCACATTTTTTTTGTGCCACGTTTTTTATTGTATGATTTATGTCACTTATCAGAATTTGTTCATGTGACATAATTTAGATAACATTGCACCCTCAGTTTACCCTTATTCCTTGTTTTTGTATGTATGTCAACCAAGTATTCCATCACCATTTAAATCCATCGTCGAAGTAGTCGTACATGAGATTTGAGTAAACACGAAGGAAGAAAAGTAATAATGTACCAATAACTAGCAAACTAAGTTAGACAACAAATAGTTATTTGAATGCAATATATAGGTATGTGTAGAGTTTGGTATTTTTAATGGAGAATTAGTAATAAATATAACAATGGAAATAAATGACAATATAATTCAACAATAAAGGCATTTATAAACAACAACAACAAAGCCTTTTCCCACAATTAAGTAGGGTCCGCTACATGGATTCTTCGCCTCCATTCAGATCTATCTTCGGCCAATCCCGGGCTTATATCCACAAAACTAAGATCCCTATGTATTGTCTCTTTCCAACACTTCTTGGGTCGTCCTCGCCCTCTCTTAGCCGGTTCAACATCCCAACACTCGCATCTCCTAACTGGTGCATCAGCTGATCTTCTTTGCAAATGTCCAAACCATCTTAAGCGATTTTCTCGCATCTTATCCTCGATCGGAGCTACACCAACTTTCTTTCTGATTGCATCATTCCGAATCCGATCTTTACGTGTGTGTCCACACATCCACCTTAGCATTTTCATTTCTGTTACATTCATTCTCTGCACATGTCTATGGTTCACAAGCCAACATTCAGATCCATGAAGTATAGCAGGTCTCACGGCTGCTTTGTAAAACTTTTCTTTAATCTTTAAAGGAATTTTCTTATAACAGAGAACAGCAGAGGCTCCTCTCCACTTTTGCCAGCCTGCATTTATTCTATTAGTAACATCTCCATCAATTTCCACATCATGTTGCAGAATAGATCCCAGATATCTAAAGGAATCTCTCTTCTGAATGTTATCGTCACCAATCTTCACCTCGATTCCTTCACCATTGCTTCCATCAAAGGTGCACTCCATATATTCCGTCTTAGCCCTACTTATACGAAATCCTTTAGTCTCCAACTCATGTCTCCAGACCTCAAGCTTCTCATTTACTGCATCTCTAATCTCGTCAATTAACACAATATCATCAGCAAATAACATACGCCAAGGTAACTCATCCTGAATGTGACTGGTCAACTCGTCCATAATCAAAGTAAAAAGAAATGGACTCAAAGCAGAACCTTGATGTAAACCAATGTTGATGTCAAAATATCCGGTCTTAACAGACGTGGTCCTTACACAAGATAAAGCCCTATCATACATGTCATTTATGAGGTTAATGTATAGGACAGGTATTTGTCTCTTCTCCAACACTCTCCACAATATCTCTCGTGGGACAGAATCATAAGCCTTCTCAAAATCAATAAAGATCATGTGGAGGTTCTTCCTTTTAGCTCTATAAATCTCCATTGTTCTCCGCAACAAATGGATGGCTTCAGTCGTTGACCGACCTGGCATGAATCCGAATTGGTTTTCTTTTACATTGGAAATTTGCCTCAATCTTCTTTCGATCACACGTTCCCAAATTTTCATAGTGTGACACATCAGCTTGATACCTCTATAATTTGAACAATTTTGAATGTTTCCTTTATTCTTATAAAGAGACACCACCATACTCCTCCAATCTTCAGGCATTTTCTTGCTTCGCCAAATAATATTGAATAGATTCGTAAGTCAAGTCAAAGCACGCTCACCTAAAACTCTCCATACTTCTACAAGGATGTCATCCGGTCCTACACCTTTTCCAGGTCTCATAACCTTCAAAGCCTCCTCTACTTCCTTTCTTTGTATCCGTCTATAGCATGCATGATTCAAGTAACTTTCACTACAAGCTAGATCACCTAAAGAGATATCTCTATTTCCTTCCCCGATGAAAATTTTATGTAAGTACTGCTCACATCTAGTCTTTATATCCTTCTGAGTAACAAGCACATGACCTTCCTCGTCCTTAATGCATCTCACTTGAGAAAGGTCTTTGGTTTTTCTTTCTCTTGCTTTGGCCAACCTGAATATATCCTTCTGTCCCTCCTTAGAGTCGAGATTTTTACACAAAACTTCATAAGCTTTTGACTTAGCTTCGCTTACGGCATTCTTTACTTCTTCGCTATTTTGTAGTTTATAACAGTTTCCTCTATTTTATCCTTAGACATATCTTTAAAGCAAGCTCTTTTTATTTTTAGCTTCTCTTGCACCCCTTCACTCCACCACCAAGCCTCCTTTTGACATGGAGCTCCTCCCTTTGACTCGCCTAGCATTTCTTTGACTACCTTTCGGATACAAGATGCTACCGCCTCCCACCTCTCATTTGCACTACCGCTACAATCCCAAGATAAGTTTTCTAAAACCTTCTCCCTGAAGCTCGCTTGCTTCAGTAGAAGATTCCACCATCTAGTTCTAGTTATCTTAGAAACCCTCCTTTTCTTTACTAACCCTTTCATTTGTACATCCAAGACTAACAAACGATGTTGGGTTGTCAAACTCTCTCCTGGGATTACTTTGCAGTCTTTACAACACAGCCTGTCTCTTCTCCTCCACGCAAAGTAATCTATTTGTGTTCTAGTTAGCCCACTCTTATAAGTAATTAAATGTTCCTTCCTCTTCTTGAAGAGAGTGTTTGTTATGAAAAGATCATATGCCGTTGCAAAATCCAGGATGGCTTTTCCCTCTTCATTTCTATCCCCAAAACCATGTCCTCCATGAACACTAGCATACCCTGAAGCATCTTTTCCCACATGTCCATTAAGATCTCCACCGATGCAAATCATCTCTCTTTGTGGGATTCCTTGTAGACTCTTATCCAAATCCTCCCAAAAAACTTGTTTAGTCCTTTCATCTAAACCAATTTGCGGTGCATAAACTGAGATGATATTCAGAATTTCTTCTTCAAGCACCAATTTTAGCAAAATAATTCGATCCCCGAATCTTTTCACCTCAACCACACAATCCTTCAAATCCTTATGAACAACCACTCCAACACCATTTCTACCCTTATCTTTACCTGAATACCAAAGTTTAAAGTCAGTCTTCTCAATCTCCCTTGCTTTCTCTCCAACCCATTTAGTTTCTTGAAGACATAGTATAAGAATCTTCCTTCTTTCCATCGTATCCACTATCTCCATCAACTTTCCACTTAAAGTGTCAATATTCCAACTACCAATCCGCAACTTTCGTTGCAATCTCTTTTGGACTAACTTCTTTACTCGCATGCGTCCATTATGCGAGAACCCTTGTAAATTTTAGACTGCATCCGGGCGGTGATGTAGCGGAACTAGCTTAATTACCCGCATGCGTTCCTCATGCGAGAACCCTTGCAAATTTTGAACTACATCCAGGCTGCGATGTAGCGACCCTTGCCAATTTTTCATTGCATTCGGGCGATGCAACGCGTCGCAAGTATGGAACGCCCCAACGAAATCTGTATGTTTGCTTAAATCCATGTCGAAAAGATCCGACTGTCATGAGGCAACTTCTTAAATAGCATTTTTTTAGAAAAAAGTACTATTTAGGAAGTTGTCTCTGACTGTTTTACATTGGTTGTCGGCTACCTAACGCAACCCTCCTCATTTACCCGGGCTTGAGACCGGCCATGGCTGAGTTGAAATGTTCAAGTGACAATATTCTAACTGGTTAACTCCAATATGTGGAGGTGAGACTTGTAACTCTGTATGTCAACTAAATTCATGATACGATGGTATGATGTGCTTCTTAATAATAATTAAGTGGTTGACTTTTGTTGCAACTTGTATACCAATGTATGTAAATATGTATTTGTATAAATGCCTTTAACAATTAGAATATTGTCGCTTGAACATTTCTGTTTTCTTATGCTATTTTAAGTAGTACAATACTAATATTATTAGTGTTAAATTTCAGTTTTCTTTCGAATACTTACATATTTGGTGATTGTTGTCAATTATTATGTGAGCTAACTTTTCTATTGAAGAATTGACATTTGATAGATGAAGATTGTTTTAAGCTCTATATGAAAGTCATTTTTCTTGGGTAATCTGTTGGACCAAATTATACATAAATTTAGTTCAGTTGTAGTCACTTTTGTGTGTGTGTGTGTATTTTAAATAAAAAATTAGGAAACCACGTAAAACCATATATACCCCGCATATGCCCCCCATACCGTTTAATCGGTGTCGAGTGACCAGTCCGAACGCATACGCATACCGCTTTCCTGAACCTCGTTATGTAATATTATGATATTGAATAAAACTGAACATTTTAAACAACATAAATATCATAACCCATTCAATTTAAAACTTAATCAAACTTGAATTCCGAACTTATTCATTTTAAATTGTTTGGCTTAAAATATTATCGAACCGAACCATGGCCTCAAATTTCGCCGAAATTCGACCTTCGGTTTCGGTGGGTAACCGAAATCCAACCGAAATGCCCTATATCGGCCGAAATTTGAGGGCCTTAGTTGAAAAAATGACCGAAATGACCGAAATTTCGGTCGAAATTTGACCGAATTTCGGCCGAAATGTCGTTTCGGTCAGTCACCGAAACGAAACCGAAATCCGACATTTAAGGCCTTGAACCGAACTTGAATGTTCATTATGCAAACGAACTCGAACTCAAACACAATCTATCGAACCTATATCAAATGAAACTCGAACTCAAACTCTCAAACTTTCTTATCGAACCGAACACAAACATAGGTATGTTCGTTATAGTTCAGTTCGATTAGCATCCCTACGCAAGGTAGAGCCCAAGGCTTGTAGAGGCGACAACACTCAAATGCATGTTGATGGTTGCCATCGCTCGTATCTAGCTACCATTCCTAGACATCGTGTCATAGTCATAGATCTTCGTATTAATATTTAAGAGGAAAGTATGGAGCAAACACAATGGGAGAGATGGGCGCTTGAAAAAGGATGGATGGGTATTGTGTAAATTTGATTCGCCATAAAGAACAAATATTGAATTATCTAACAAAATCTATAAAGGTAATGCGGTGTACTCAGATAAGTTTTTAAGGATTGTGGTAACAAAATCTCATAATTATATACCAAACACTTTAATCGCATTTAACCCTTATAATATTCAATACTCATAAAAGGAGGAAAGATAAAAAAAATATTAGTGGTATAAGCTCTATCCCAAGATAATCATATTGTTCACGTGATACTTCTATTGCCCACGAGCTCTCTCCTAGAGTCACGGTTGTAATAAGTCCTTAACTTTTATTGATTTTATATATTTAGGATGTACATCATAGCGTGTTCTTCCCTTTTTGATTTCAAAAAAAAGATAGGAAAAGGAGCAAAATTGGGCCAATTTCATTTAACTTTATCCCTTTTTCATGTTATGGTTATCCAACAATTTGCTAGAAGCAACCAGATAAATTACACAGCAAGAAAAAAGATTATGGAACAATATTTTCTTACAAGAAGATATAATTGCATTTTTAAGTTGAAAAAAATTATACATAGTTCACTGCTTACTTTATATAAATTGGCTCATATGCGGTGATGAGGACATCTGTATCAACCTCCTTAATGCGTATGTTTGCCATATATACCTACAATAGAATAAGTAATACAAAATGTTAAAAATTAAAAGTGACACTATGGTGGGTTTTTTAAAAGATTAGTACTATGGTGGTATCCAAAAGACCTTAAAACCCTTCGTTAGTTTCCGATTAGCTATTCGGACAAGGCCCTATTCTCCAGAATACACATAATCATGCATTCTTCTAACTAAAATAACAATGTATCCCAAGTACAACGGAAGCAAATTCCTTAGTAATGTAGTTAGAAAAATAATTTCTCCTAATAAGCCAACAATTTTTCTAGAAAAATAAATTCTCCTAATAAGCCAACAATTTTTCTGTCTTTAGTGTGGATATATCGCATAGACTCTATGCGCTATACAATATCGCAGGTATTATGTGCGCTTCTCTATAGCGCATATAATGTTTGCGCTTTCACTCCAATAGCGCATAAAATGACTGCAATATGGTCTGTAGTTCGAAAAATAAAATACACAGAGCGAACGAAGGGTTACTTGCGCAAACAGAACCCTTCGTTCGCTCTGTCTGCAAACACGCATGCGCGAGTCTCCTCTGCCACCCGCCATCCTCCCCGTCTCCGCCAAGCGTCCTCACCGCTGCCGAAGCTCTTTCGGCTTCCACCTCCATTTTGGGCGCAACAAGAGTAATTTTTTTAACATTATGAAACTAGGGTTCTTTGTTCTTTTGCACTCTATTCTCCATCATTTTTTAGTTGAACATTGTCCTTTTGTATGACCTAAGACGATATGAATGTAATTTATAAGAGGTCAATGGATTCCATATATTGCATATTTGAGTTGAAGACTCATAATGAAGACTCTACTAGTACGGTCAAGCAAGGTCTGGGATTGAGAACATCCATGTCTTATGAAGAGTTATTTGATTTGGTTTATAAGAAATTTTCGTTGGATAGGAGCACTTACAACGTCAAGATATCGCAGCGCATTGGAACTGGTTCAGTGATGACATCAGTTACAGATGATGATGATGTACAAGTTGTTTTCCTTTACGCAAAGACATATGCAAAGTCGGCTCCCGTAGAGATGGTAGTAGATGCCTCTTTGATTGAATTTGGAACCGAACAGCACACCTTGGGACCTCACGGTGCGCCCACAATTGCAGATCTATCTAGCGACGAGCCACCTATTATGGCACGTAATGATGAGAGTACATATATTAGCGAGGCTTTGATGAGGGAAGTGGATCGTGTTCTAAATGATTGTCCTCCACAGGTGACTGATGATGAGATAGAGAATGAAACTGAGAAAGTTGAAGACAACTTTGGGCATGATGTAACAAATGGTTCTCAAATTGTCTCTTCCATACCCTTCTACAATATCCTAGGCGGTGACGGCCTTGCAAATTTCGAAGAGAATTTTCGAAATGAAAGTGCCATTGACAGCATTGGTGATGAACTACGAAAGGGTCGCGCTTTCAAAATAAAAGATGACCTTGTATTTTGTGTGAAAAAGTATCACATATTCTCTCATTACAACTTCACAATTAAAGAATCTACCACATTGGTTTGGTTCATCTCATGCACGATAGATTCCAATAGATGCAAGTGGGTTTTGTGTGGTCATTACAGTAGATTCGACGGGATGTGGGTAATATCCAAGCTTGGCGATCCACATTCATTCATCGATCCGTCTATCGGTCAAGATCATCCCCAACTTGACTGCAACTTCATGGCACGAGAAGTTCTCGACTTTGTGAAGGACAACCCAATTGTTCCAGTTTCAACTCTGAGGACCCATATCAAGAAGGTATACAAGTACTTGGTTACAAAGAAAAGGGTTTGGAATGCGAGAAGGAAGGCAATTGCAATCATTTATGGTGAATGGAAGAAATCCTATTCAGAAATGCCACATCTTTTACATGCTTTGAAATCTGCCATTCCAGAGACAGAAATTGCTATTACGCATACGGAGCATCCTGATCCAAGGAAGCCACATTGTCGTAGATTTCAGCAATATTTTTGGGCGTTTGGTCCATGTATTGAAGCGTTCAAGCATTGTAGGCCTTTGATCAGCATAGACAGTACATACTTGTACAAAAAGTATACACAAAAATTACTGATTGCATGTGGGATTGATGGTGTCAACCATATTGTCCTGCTTGCCTTTGCCATTGTGGACAAAAAATCTGCGCCAAGTTGGAAATGGTTTCTTTCGCTATTGCGTATCAAGGTTATTGGGATGCATTCAGATCCAATTTGCATTATTTCAGATCGCCATCCAGGTATAAAGTCTGCAATGAATGATGTTGATGTTGACTTACTGCCACCATCTGGACATTGGCGTTTTTGTTCGCAACATGTGGCTAGCATTTTCAACACTGTATTTAAGAACGGGTCCATGAACAATATTGTAACTGCAGTTGCCTTACAAACATCCTCTAAGAAATTTGCGAACAATTACTTGGGGTTCGTCCAATGGAGAATGAGATCCAAGGCTCGAGGGTGCTAGCGAGTTGGTTGTATCAGTCATTTGCACATGTGCCCGCCCATGCAGATGAGGACACATTGATACGTCATGCGAGGGCGTACATCCTGCATTTCCTTGGTGGTGTATTATTCACGGACAAGAGCGGTTCGTTGATATATATTATAACTTTACCGCTTTTGTCCGATCTTGATGTCAATGGTACTTTCATTTGGGGATCTGCCACATTGGCTTACTTGTACAGGCATCTTTGTTACGCTGCAGACATGGGCACTGAGGATGGGGGTTCTGTTATACTTTTACATCTTTGGGCGTGGGAGCACTTTCCCCATATAGCCCCTGTTATTAGATTGAGTCCCCAATGGCATGGGCGACCATTAGGTGTTCGTTAGAGGGCAAACTTTGAGAATAGACGGCAACCAACACACGTTGTTCGGCCGCATCGTGATGCATTTGATATGCAATCTCCAGAGCAGGTATACATTTTTAGAAAATTTATAATTTTCAATTATCCATGAAGTAATTGAATTTTGTTATGTGCAAGTTTTGTGGATGCCATATGGGACCAACATCTTGGAAGGTCTTTCACATTACTGCCTAGATGGTTAACATGTTTGGACGTCACGTATACCTCTTATTTACTTCTACGTGGCCGAGCACTACTTTCCCGACCGTGTTGTACGCCAATTTGGTGGATGCCAGAGTATTCCAGCTCCTTGTGACACTGATGAGGTGTTACATGCGATCGATCTGCGGGGTAAGGTGGATGTAGATTGGAGAGAAAAGGATGTTGACCACATCAATGCTTGGATGTCTCGGCAAGATAGAGTTCTCCACATAGACCAAGGTTAGCACATCTCCGGATTACATGGATTGGTATCTTCGGATCACCAAAAGATATGTGGGGAGATTAGGTGCAATCCTCGCCTATAATGTAAGTATACATAATTCAAATATATTTCACTAAGTTGTAAATATCTAACTTCACATTTATTTCAAATTTTCAGATGCAAAGATGGGATCTTGTAATGGAATTAGGAGGCAGAGATCCTAACCACTACCAGTATAGAGACATAGCACAAGAGACCAAGTCTGAAATGGAGCATTCATTAGCCACTCAATTTGTAAATGCTATGATCTTGAACGAGGAGTACATGCAACAGGAGAATGTCCAATATAGAGGAAGAGGACGTGACAGAGGAAGAGGTCGGGCTAGGGCACAACAACAACATGGTCATGGATGAGGTCGTAGATGAGGGCAGCAAGATTTTACACATGGCGTCATCATGGAGGAGGGAAACCAGGATATGGACGAGATCCCTGAGTTTATTTTAGAGACACAGTTTGTCACATCGATTGTTGAACCTCGAGCCGGCAAGATGTCAACTCCACAAGTGCCTGCAAGGAACCTAAGAGGTGAAGAAGCTCAACATGCGTATGTTGCATTGACCCCGCCACCTGCGCCCACCTTCGACGATGAAGAAGGCATTGGAAGTTCTCAGTTGCAAGGAATTGATCTTAGATTTAAAAGGACAACATATCAAAGGAGGAGGAAAAGATAAATATGTAATGTGTAACAATGTTTGACAATGTACTCTATCTTAGTTATTTGTATTGTATCCCTCATGAACTGATTTCGGATGCAATGAAGACTTTTGTTGGACGTCTATTCATACTATTTTTGAATTTGGTACATATCTTATGAATGAAGATATTTAGTGAATTCAATTCTTACTGTTGTATTTCATTTCTCCATTTTGTCCCAGCATTTGATTCCGTTTATTTTTTTGCTGAGTATATCGCAGCCTTTTCCTGCGCTATAGATTGAAAGCGCATAGAAAGCATGCGCTAACTTAAAGCGCATACAATACGTGCGTTGTACTATAGCGCATATAATAGATGCGATTTGTGTACGCTATTCAGAGAAAAAAATCGGTTGGCTTAGTGGGAGAATATTGTTTTCTAACTACGTTACTAAGGAATTTTTCTCAAGTACAACTAGTATGCTCCACTCTGACCATATTGACCCCCTTTCACCATCAACCACCCCATCTTCAACCGTCTCTATCTCTCTCCCATTCATTCTCCCTCTCTAAAAGTATATATACTCTATTAAGACCAGGAAGGGATGCTAGAAGGGTAAACAAACAATAAAATGTTAATTGCGAACTAATGTAATATTTGAGAGCATGTGTGAGTATCAAAGATACTACAAGGACCATGATAAGTAGATAATGCCGACCACGCCATGTTACTGAAAAGTACTTTGCTCCTAAGAACTGGATGTTGAATTTTAAAAATTTTATGTTTTCTTTTGTTGATCCAAACTAAATAAAATATATTGGTTTGACCTCTTTACTATAGATCAAAGCGTGATTTTTCTCGATAATAAGCAATGTCAAAGGATATCTCTATTTCATTCCTTGAACGTTTCACTTCAATAGACAAAAAAGTTAAGTGCATGAAATGTTGCATCACGATAACTTCCTTTTTGTGCTAGTGAGCGGGCATTTGAAGGGGGATGGATTCATAAAAAGTAAAAACTATGGGTGTTTGTCACACAGATCGGTTGAAATGTTTCTCTGGTCACCAAGGTCTTTAAGATGGTCTTATTGCTGTTATAGAAAACAATGATACTCTCTTCTTATTGAGAGTGACCGAGAGGACGCAAGAGTGGCAAGTTCTTACCAGATATGTTTGAGGAGACGTCAAGTCCTTTGTTTGAATGGGTAACTTTGGCTTACTCGGTAATGGTCGTTTTACCAATTTGTAGCCTCTTGATCACATATGTAGGACTCCTTCAATCCCTCTCATAAACTCACCAGATTGGTTTATTGGAATATCATGCTAGAAAAATTGTAGACATGTTTGGAGGATTCGTCTTTCGAGCAACTCTTTAGTGTAGTTATGCTTCATAAATCAGTGCTCTCAATTCTTCATTGTTATTATATCTCTCTTTTCTCGTTGCCTACAAGGATTCTGAAGAGCATAGATTAGCATGCCTCGAAAATTCTTATGATGCAAGGTTACGAGAGGAGGATTTCCTATGATCACCTGTATGAGGTGGGTAGGCAAGTAAGGAGTAAAGGCTTTAAAAGCATGGAATGGTGCTTTTCTCTCCAAGTAGATCATTCGGTAACTCTAAAACAAGGAGGGTTTTAGAATGTATTTCTATCATTCTATGGGTGGATGGAGTGCAGGAAAGAAGTAGGTATTGTTGTAAAAGTCCGTCGACTAGTTGGCCTGACTAATCGAGTCGAGCGGGAGGGGGGCCAACTCGACTAATCGGCTGACTTTTACATAGAGTTTTTATTTTTATTTTTTTTACTTTAAATAAAAATGATTTATATATTTAAAATAATTAAAAAAATTAAAATCGACTAATGGTCGACTAAATCTGATTAGTCGCACTATTGCCGATTAATCCTTAACCAGTGACCCCACCGATCGAGTACGGACTATTAATTTCTACAACCTTGGAAGTAGGTCCTATCTTTGACCTTCCTCATTAACGGAAGGGTGATCAGGTATATATGACTTCCTTTCTCATAAGGTGGGCAATGGCACAGTTACACTTCTGGCTAGATATTGGAATGGAGCGAGCAACTATGGGATTTATTTCCATCTAATCGAATCGCACTGCAAACACTGAAACTTTTGTGGTTGACCAATGATCCTCTTCGGATGGTTTTAACATTGGTTGAGCCCCCTTCTTTTTTTCCAATTTCTAAAATGCGAGATTAGAGGGCACTTATAACTCCTTGACTTCATGAAAGGAAGTCCTAAGCGAACAAGTGCAGTTTGGTAGGTTCGGTGTTCGGAAATGCAATCCATGCCGCCGCATATGTGTATTCGGTCACTTGACCAAAGCGCATATGCCATATGCAGCAATATACGGTCAAAACGTATATGTGGTCCGAATATGCAGCATGTGCGGCCGCATATCTGATAGGATTCATGTTAATCTATGACATGTTGATAACACATTAACTCGATCCGAGCGACTATTAAATCATCATTAACATTGATGCATGTTTTCATTGTTCTCGTATATGTTGTATTTAGGAATATAATCTAGGGTATTTTTTCTCATATCCATTTTCTTTATTGTTCTCAACACTTATTAATGAAATGTTTACTGCTTTTGAATTTCTATCAATGAAATTCATTCTAATTCTTTATATAAAACATGAAATAATTGACTAATAGTCCGGTACTTTACATTTTTGTGCTTCTAATAAATTTTGCTTTCTTCAAAAAAATAAAGGTTATAAGCAAATACAATTTCCCCTATATTTTGTATCAACAAGTTTTGTCCATTGGAGATACATATATGTGTATAATTTTGGGTGTATGATTTGTATACCTATGATTATTCTTGAACTTTTGTTATCTATAGGATAAGTATATACATTAAAGGTTTTCTTATAGAATTCATGTGTTCCCTGTTGAATCCAAATTTGTATATGTATACATATGTATTAAATTCAAAATGCACATTAAAAAATAATTAATTTATAATATCATGTTTATATATATTATTGATTATAATATCTTATTTGAAATTTTTGATTTTGAATTTTATTAGATCGTTAATTTTTCTATATAATTACATTTTATTGTTGTATTTTATAATATTTAAAATTAAAATATCGTAAACCGCATATACATCCGTATACTCCTCCGCATATCCGCTTACTCACTTTAAACCGCGCGACCGAATGAATACCGCATACCGCATTTCTGAACCTTGGGTAGGTTGGTGGGTGGAAATCTCTTGATATTTCTGCCTACAACTGCCTCCTCCCACAAGATACTGGCACGGATCTCTTTATTCTTTACGATTTCTAACATGGATGTCTTTATTCTTTATGATTTCTGGCGTATCAGTAAAGTCAAAGCTCAAATCAAAAGAAAGGTCCTGTGGCTTTATAAAGGAAGTCGTTGGTAATTAAGACCCACATAAACATCCTGTCATGGGGCTACATTTTTGTCCCCTCTGCATGATGAGGGTGAGTAAATTAAACATCGTTTTTTCCATTGCTCTTTTAAGAAGGATATGTAAAGAATCTTGAACATTGTCTGGCTTGACATTTTCTTTTTCGATCCATTCTCGTGCAACTTTTGTGAAGAGAGAATAAACTGCAACAAGGATATCTACCTTAGAAATGAAAATTGTTACATGCTTTTTACTGGCAGATGGGGCATCTGAGTGCATAAAAATAAGGTGAAATTGTGGGTGGGGGTAATCATAAATTAAAATTTTGTTGGAGTTGATCGTTTGTATTCCTGGTCCTGGGAGGGGAATTTCTAGATGTCAAACTCATCCTTAAGCTTCAAAAAAAAAGAATTATCACCCAGACATGATGGAACGCGGAGCGTCATCTGGGGGTTCGCGTCGCAGGGTGATAAGTGGAGAGCTCCTTCGCGTCCATTTTTGGCCGTAGCATCGTCTAGAGGGTTCGCGGAGAAGATGGACGGGTCATGGAGTGCACATCTCGCTCCAGCTCCCCGGCTGACGTAAGTTTACATTCTCGTGTGGGGTTGCCCCCATCCAAAAGGAGATGTTTCATATGCGGAGCTTTGGGTCACATCGCGCGTTGGTGTAAAGCAAAAGATATGGTGTGTTATCAATGTCGGACGGTGGGTCATGTGCGGAAGGACTTCCCTGGCCTCTCCGCCAGGATGGATGTCGATGGAGGGTCTGGCCTTGGGCCCTTTGAGGAAAATGGAGATGTTGCTGACCCCGTTTATGGATTTCTCATCCCAGACATTTTGTCCCTTTGAAGATCTGAAGAAGGTGGCAGACATTTTGGCGTTCGGCCGATCAACCGGTTGTGTGGAGGACGAGATCTGGCTGTCAGATTTGGAGTTGTGTCCGTGGGGTGGAAGCAGCGGAGTCTGAGGCCTTTCTCTCCAATGGTTGTGACATGTTCCTAGCATCGGTTCGTTGACGGCGTCCTCGGTTGATGGATGGAGTGGCTGGAATCCGGCCGCAGTGACTGCAGGAACTCGAGGGCCTGCCGATTCGATGTCGAAAGCTATCCACGATCAAGGAGGCGCTACGTAGTGTGGGAATTGTAGATCGGCTGGTGAGTTCCGACCTTTTCCCTGGAGAAGATTGGGATGTCGTGGTTTCCTTGACAGAGTATTGGAAATCAGTTCCTGCATTGATCTGGTTCTCGGTCGGAAGGGCCGCCTTTTGTTTGCGACTACAGAGTGTGGAGGCCTTGGAGCTCAATCTCTCGGCTTGCAATTTGGATCCTGGTGGCTTTCCGTCGTAGGGGACTCGGGGTGATGTGTCCCTTGTCCTCAGGCTTCTTCTCCAGCAGCCGAAAGTTCGAACCATGGGGCTCAGCCGTTGGCGCCGTCCGACCCCTCGATCCTCGGGGGTGGTCGTAACGATGGGCGTAATCCGCGGAGGGAGTCGAACGGTCTGCTGCCTTCGCAGGGCACCGCTTTTGCCATTTTGGGAAATTGGAGACCTCGGACCCAGCAGGTGCTACTTGTCGCGCCTAGGGTTTCGCATAATCACAAGTCTGGGTCTGGCGGTACCAGAGCTCTGGTTTTCCGAATCCGGGGCCCTACCCGATTGGGGTTTTCAGGTTCTCGCCTCCTGGTTGGGAGGGATCCACTCTGGATCCGGTTGGAACCTTGCCGTCTCCTAGTCTGGATTTGGATTCTTCGATCCCGCTTTTTGGGGCAGACCTTGGCGCTAAGGACCATCTTGTCTCGTTGCATGGCACGGAGGTTCCTCGCATTCAGTCTGTCGTGATTGGCGGCGCCTCCGGGTCTGGGGAGCACGGCTCGGGTGGTCCCTTCGTGGGATCATTAGTGGGCGACGGTCCCCCTACGACTGAGATGGGAGGGATGGCACCTTTGGGGGGGAGTTCAAAGATGCCCCTGATAGTTAGGGGGAAACCCGAGTACAGGGAGGTGTTGCACCGTCTGTTGTTGTATCTACGGACGAGATTGGGATGCTGGTGGATCTGAATGCGAGGGAGTCGGAGGTGGCGTGCACCGAAGTTGTGAGGGTGGCAATCTACAGGAGACCCCACCTCTCCTTGAAGTAGATGAGGACAGCCTGGTCCTAGGGGCTGCTTCACTAGCCTGGGGCCAGAAGATGGCTATGAGGATTCTAGTTGTTGAAAGAGCGAGGAGGGATCGAAGATTGGCACTGGGAGAGGGGATCGAAGATCGAAAAGGATCCACTACTTTCCTTCTCGTGTAAGTGTAGGAAGCCGGAAGCGAGGTTGTAGTTGGAGCGTGAGCGGGAGTATATCGCAGATAGCGGGAGGTGCTCAACATCACAAGGACGTTCAGGGCGACTTTTCAGCTGACGAAGTGGCAGACATTCACGTGTGGGTTGCGAAATGTCTTGGGGTGATTATCCCCACCTCAAACCCTCTGAGTGGATCCAAATGAAGATCGTTTCTTGGAACGTGCGAGGATTGGGGAAGAAGTGAAGAGAAGGATGGTGAGGAGATTGATTGGTTCTTAGCAAGCGGACGTTACACTTCTGCAGGAGTCAAAGATTGATACTTGGAACACCGTGCTTTGGAATTCATTAGGTTGCTCGAGGCTGTCCAACTTCAGAGTTGTCCCTGCAAGGGGAATTTCTGGGGGTTTGGTGCTGACGTGGGATGTTGCACTCTTCGATTTTGTTGCGCAGAGCGTGGCGAATCGATATGTCTCAGTGGTGTTGGACTGCAAACAAGGTATGGGAAAAGGATTATTTTCGTCTATTTATGGTGAGACTGGTGGGGACTGCGACATGGCTCTGTGGGAGGAGTTGAAGGCTATCGGAGGGATATACCCGGGCATCCCCTGGTTGATTGGGGGTGATTTCAATGTGACGTTATACACTTGTACGTGATGGATCATCCCAACAATAGAGGTGGAGGGGACGTTGGTTTTGACAACTTTTGTGACTTTGTGGGGGAGAAGGAGCTAGAGATTATGAATGCGGATAACAGGAAATACACCTGGAACAACGCTTCTTCGAGGTCTCGTCTTGACCGGTTTCTCGTCTCGACAGAGTGGTTGGAGAAGTTCCCCCTTTCTGCGTCTCATGCTCCCCCGAGGTCGAGGTCGGACCACACGCCCATTATTTGGGACTCGAGAGAGGGGTTGCTTCTGAAATCTAGATTCAGGTTTGAAAAATCTTGGCTTCTCAACAACGGGTTTAAAGAAATGGTGTGTGGCTTCTAGTGCTCGCTGAGAGTGGATAGCTCTGCGACGCAAAGGCTGGCGCAGAAGCTAAAGTTGTTGTGATGTATGTTGACGGAGCATAAATAACAGGTGATCCAAAGCAGAGATGAAAATCGAGAAAAGGCGATTGCGGAAATTTTGAGATGGGATGCTATAGAAGAACTACGGCCCTTGAGCGGTGAGGAGATGATTGCCAGGGGGTGCAATAGAAGGTGGTTGCAGAGGTCAATAGATGAAGAGAAATTGAGTGGCTGCAAAGGTCTAAACATAAATGGGTAAAGGAAGGAGATGCGAACACCAAATGTTTTCATGCAACCACCAGCGATAAGAGAAGGACGAACAAGGTTTTCAAACTAAAAGTGGAGGAGGCTAGCATTCAAGGGGATAGGGAGGTTGGGAAGGCTCTTGTGGAGCACTATCGCAGGTTCAACAGGCGGCCACTCGGCTCAGATGCAAGATGGTCGGGGAGGGGCTCAAAAGGCTAGAGGAGAGTAGACATTACCGACTTATCTCGACTTTTTCGAGGGAGGAGGTCCGGGTGGCTATTTTCGAGCTCAATGATGATGGTTGTCTGGGTCCAGATGGCTTCTCAGTGTCCTTTTTTCGGAAATTTTAGCAGATGGTGGAGCCGGACGTTGTGAATTTGTTGGTTGAGTTTAGAGATGGCAACAGGGGATTGGAGAAGCTTAAAGTGTTCTTACTCCCTAAGGAGGGAGCGGTGTGTGTTGAGGAGTTCCGGCCAATTGCTTTGTCGAATGCTATTTACCTTATTATCGCAAAGGTGCTCGCCAACCGTCTGCGCGGAGTGACGGATGAACTCATCTCAGAATCCCAGACGGCTTTTATTTCGGGCAGACAGTTGTTTGAGGGCATGATTGTAGCTGCAAAAATCGTTGCTGACTGGAAGAGGGGCTCATCAGATTTCTTATGGAAGGTCGACTTCTCCAAGGCTTATGATTGTCTTAACTAGATATTTCTATGGGCATCGCTAATAAAGAGAGGCTTCTCAGAGATTTGTGTTGATTGGATGACGAGGTGCATCACAACCGCTTCGCCGTCGGTTCTGGTGAATGGCAGGTAGGAATGGGATTTTTATAGCCATAGCGGGGGGTGAGACAAGGGTGCCCGTTGGCACCCCTAGTTTTTGTCATGGCAGCTGACGGCTTGGCTACAATGGCGGGCTTAGCGGAGGATGGGGGCTTTTTTCAAGGGGTACAATAGAGGAGTTTGCTCGATACCAGTGATGCAATATGCAGATGACACTTTACTCTTTATTGAACGTGGGGTTGATGAATACATGGCGGTGAAAGCGATGCTTGATATTTTTGGGAAGTTATCTGGTCTGCAGGTGAATGATGCAAAGTCGGCTTTTATACCTTTTAATCTGCGTTCGGAGGTGGCGGAGAGGTGCATGGAGATCTTGGGAACGGAGCATAAATCTTTACCTATCAACTATCTAGGCATGCCTCTTTTATTAGGGAGACTGAGGCAGGTGGATTGATTGTCGCTGATAGAGAAAATGGAAAGGAAGTTGGCGGGATGGAAAGCGTATTTTCTATCGAAGGGGGGAAGCTGGTGTTGGTAAAGGCGGTATTATCTGCCCCAGTTTTTTCATCTCAACTTGGGTTTTGCCTGTTGATGTGCGGGAAAGGCTGGAGGCGTTGATGCGTCGCTTCTTTTGGTTGGCGTAGGACAAAGGTCTTGCTTTGGTTGATTAGTCTACGGTCCCCACTCCGCTCAAGGAGGGGGTCTTGGAGTGCTAAGGCTTACAGATGTGAACAGGGCCTTGCTGGCGAATTGGGTAATGAAGATCTGGGGACCCGGGAGCGACCTTCTCACCAGGTTGATCCGATCTATCTACGGTGTGTCATCTGATCTGAGAGCTCGAGCAGACTATGTTGCGTCGCCTACGAATTTTTGGAGAGGTATCTGCTCGATTTTGCCTGATCTGGTGAAATTTCTTCGTCCGCTGATGGGAAATGGACGGGGCTTTCGTTTTTGGACTGATGACTGGACGGATCTTGGAAAGTTGTGTGATCTTTTTCCAAGGCTCTTCGTTGTGGCCTCAAACAAGGAGGCTTATGTGGCGGAAGTGGGGTCGGATGGTTCGTGGACGCCGACTATTGGCTCATTCTTATCTGAGCAAAGAGTTGATGATTTTTTGCGCCCCTCTATCATTTTGGGTAGAACCGTTGTACCAACTGGGGGGAGGGATTCTTGGTGTTGAAGGGATGGTTCCTTCTCGGTCAGGAAAGCATATAAAGTACTTGTGGGGCAGCAACCGGCCCCTGATATTGAACTATGCAGGGATTGTACGAGAATCTAGACTTGGAGGATCTCGACAAGGGTGAAGATTTTCTTTTGGCTTTTTAGAAGAGAGTGGATTCTAATGGCGGCTAGAAGAGCCAGACTCTTTCCTGGTGCGGAAGCGGGCTGCATACGTTGTGGATCACCCTTAGAAGACATTGATCATCTGTTTTTTTGCGTGTCCTGGTTCTGTGGAAGTGTGCCAAAAGGGAGATTGCCTGGGGCTGATATGGACGAACATGTCATCTTTTTGGAGCTCAGTTGACAGAGGTTGGTCAGGCTCTGAGGAAGGGAGAACGAAGGCTTGTGCGATCATTTGAGCTTTGTGGTTGTCTAGGAACGATGTCACCAATAGGGGAGGGAGGTTTTACTTTGAAAATGTACTGGGGCATGCCAAGGCCCTCTATGAATCTTGGCGGTTGTATTTTTTGGATGGAACTCTAAAAGAGGTCCATCCCATCGTTCTCTCAAAAAAAAGCAAAAGCATCAACTGGGTGCAATCAATTTTTTACGAGAAAAAGATGAGAATCAAGGTAGTTTCATGTAAGCTTATGCCTTGAGGCAGTTGAGGCATAAGCCTCGTCTTCTAAGAAGAGTAATTAAACTAAAAAAACTATATGTACATAAAGGCATATAATATATGGTAAACACACTTTTCGGTCGATTAAATCATCGTAGGTCCTAACTCTTTGCTCTAGTTATTCTTCAATTATAAGAGGCTTGAATCAAAGTTTATAAGTTCACAATTATATCGTGTATTTCTAGCATTATAACAACTATTCAAGTTGTATGTATATACATGTCAACCATATATTTAGAGGGTCATTGACGGAATAATGATGTTTGGATAAGTAGATTTTGGACAAAGCTTGTAATCATGCATAATTGCTACCAAAAGGAATCTACAAATATCATGTGCTCAAGACACAAGAAACTCATTTGGAAAATATTTGAAAATAGAAGGTGAAAAGGTAAGGATGATCTTTAAGGAGTACAATAATTTACAAGAAAGACGTAAAATAATTAAGTTATAGCATACAAATTTTTCATATAATCAAAAAGGATCCGTCAATAATAAAATGCTTTAAAGCTTTCTTTAGCAAACTAACATTTGGATTTAAAAAATATTTATTCCGAAATCTCTTAAATATATCCCAAAGAAGACATAGAAGCGCAATTTCTTTTAAAAAAATTATTTTCTAATTCCATGAATTAACCTAAGCAACGTCTTGATTCTGCCTCAGTGCCTCACCATCTTAGTGTGAAAGTTTACAGCTCACTGATGCATTTTGAGGCTATAGCTTCAAGGTAAATTTCTTCCACAATTTCTCGAGGATAGTGATTTACAAGTAAATTGTAAATGAAAACTCAATCATATCTAAAAGTGGTGTGTTTCAATCATATCTAAAAGTGTTGTGTTATGCCCATTGCAACTTGGTTTATGACATAGAAGCGTGGAAGATGACATGAGGTAATAGGAAGAGAAGGATTGTCAAAGGATGGGTAAATTAATGGGAGAGGTGAGAGGAGTAGCCAGCAACAAAGGTCAAAGGTTGAAAGACAGAAGTTTGGACTCCAGAGGCAGAAGAGTGGGCAATAAAAGTAGGTAGCAGAAAATCAGAGAAAAAAATTACAAAACAAATTAGGAGCTATACAAGAAGCATACAATCAACCCTCTAAAACAGTCTGGAGGTATATTGGTCTAATTCAATAGTTGGGTCTTTTCAACCCATCCCCACGTCAATGTACCTTAGTATTGTCCAAAAAAAGGTATGCATATAGAATCAAAGAGTGATAACATATACCCGCACTAAATTTTGAGCGTCGCTTCCTTGCCGTTCTTTAGAAACAGCCTGTTAGATCATCAACAATATCAATCCATCAGAAATAGCACACGGATGCTAGAGTTGTCTGCACAATGTTCGAGATATGAAGTGAAAATTAGAACTAATCAACAAAACTTTTCTCTAGGATGATTCCGTACTCAGTAAACTAATATATCATTTTATGGGGGTACGTTAGAGAAATTTAATGCAGGAAACATTAGGAAGATGGCATGATTTAAAGAAGTTCGAATATCAATCATCAATTATGAGGTTACATTCTATCGTAATTAAAAAATCTCCAATCTTAAATAGTAAGACTACTAATTTGACACAAAACACAAGTACAACAATTTTTTGTGTGGCAAACTTCAATCACAACTAAAATTAATTCCTTTTCACTTTATGTGAGTCAGCCATGACAGTATGCTGCCTCAAGATCTATCATAGGTTGCAACCGAGCAGAGATACAAATGAGTAAGATCATGTAGATTCCTTCGAAGACTTCTTCAGTCTTCACCGTTCCCTCTTGTACGACTTATCGACAACTTTGCATGCCTTCAACTTGCGAATATAATAAGATATGAAACACATATACAGCATTGGCATTTCAATAGCATGTGATTCCCGTCTTTTTTTGAAATCCCGAAGAATGAGCATCCAACACAAGATATCATCCTCCGGAATTGTGTCAAAACAATGAAAAACAAAACAAAGTGGTGTTCAGATGGGACAGAGGAAATGAAGGAGTTAATGAAAAAAGTGGATTTCGTAAACGTGTCACTCTAGATTAAAGCTTTCTCTGGTGCATGTTGAGGAAGAGAGGTTTCTCTAAAGTGTAGCTTGCATGAATGAAGAGGTGTGGCACATAGTGTCCTCGGTACCCATGAATGGACATGCGAGTGGATATGCATGCAACTCAAAATAGATGTAAGGCAGTGGTGCCCTTTTGCACCGATTTTATCATATTTGCAGAAGATCTGTTGACTTCGTCTAAGTCTCAAGCATTCAGCAGGGACAAGTTCTTCAATATCTCTGGTTGGTAGTTTGATGTTTTGCAGGTTTCACTACCCCGGTATGCAAATGACACCATTGGCATCTAACAAGGTCAGAATGCCATGCAAGGCAGGTTGGGCGGTGATAGAGATCTTCAAGGAAGCATCATGCATAAGATCAATGCAGTAGGACATGGGGATTTTGGTGCGTGCAAGGATATTTGTTTACGGCACGATGACAGTTGCTAATGCATTGGTAAGACCATCTTCTAGGATGGTGGACTATTGGTTGGTGGTGGAGAAGATGGAGCAAAGGCTCAAGGGCCAGAGGTCGGAGTTGTTGTTTAAGGGGATTCTATTTTGGGCCAAAAGAGGGGAAAACACGCTATGGTGTCCGTCCCAGGTTTAAGGGAAGTTTGCTATGTTTGATGTTCTCAATGTGGCCTTCGCTTTACATTTCATGTTAAAAATGCCTATGAAAATGATGTTGATTGATGGGATCTGTATTAAGTCCCCAAGGAAGGGAGCTGAGGAAATGGATCGGGGAACCTGCTTGGTCAAGTGGCCAAAGGACGGGCGATTACACCTTACAAATGTATGAAAGATTAATGATATACTGTTGCAAGAAATTTATAGTTGGTAAAACTTGAAAGGGAAAGGCAAGTTGTATGGTTAGAGCCTGGAGGCTGGTTATGGGAATCCTGGAGAATAGAGCTGCAGATTGTGGGGTTGCTCTTGGTAAGGCGGCATGAAATAAAGAGGTTATCAAGCTGTGGTTAGAGGATCAGTCAGGGAAGGGAATGATTGCAGAGATCTTTCTAGGTTGGGTAATAATTGCAAAGGACAAACAGGTGGTGGTGTTGCTGCTGCTGTGTTGGATGATGTGATACAGATGGGGAACAAGATTGACACATGAGAGTGGGTGGGGAAGAACTCGCAAGGTGCTAAGGGAGTATACCGTCACTATTCGATCAGTTCTTACCAGTGGATTGTAGGATGGTGCAAAAGGCCAAGTCATCTCTGAAGGTGAGGTTGCACGCTTAGTTTGTGAGGCGGAAAATGTGGTTTACCATGTTATTCAAAAAGTGGATGACAACACGCTTGGATAATACATACCCAATTTTCGGCAAGGAAGACAACCACTTGCTAGTAATTACATTGATATGGTGTGGGGGGTTGGCAATTATGTTCCCGAGAGGTACATGCACCTTTGGGGTAAGATTTAGACACAAAGGAGTAGGCAAGGGGTAGTAGGTGTACAATGTACTCAAGGCAGCAAAATAGGAGTTGGAAAGTTGATATCATAATGTCCTATAAGCTACCCAAAGCAAGAGGAATGTTGTAGTTTTCAAGAGAGGGAGGATTTATGTAGAGAATGTTGTACACAACAAGAACGTGTGTATGCGTCCTGGATGACATTTCACCTTTGAGATTATTTAATCATGTTGTCTTTTGAACAAACTTTCTAGGATGAAGCCCCAACGTGGACGAACATCCTTCGGTTTCTAAAAAAGCAAAAAAAGACCACCCATTACAACTTTATTTTATCAACGTTCGAACACCATGACACATACAACAAATGACCATCCTTTTGCATTTCACACCATGTTTTCAGCATAGTGCCTCTCACCATGGCCTCAAATTTCAACGAAAGTAAGTCAAATTTCTGTCGAATATCGATATCCTGTCGAAGTGACCGAAATATGGAGGCCCCGGTACAAAAAATGATCGAAATTTCGATCGAATTCGACCAAAATTCCATTTCAGCCGGTCACTGAAATGGTGACCGAACCGACATTTAGGGCCTTGCCTCTCATCATAAAAGACTACATAATGTCATTCATCCCAAATGGACCAAAAAGATCGTTAAAAACCTAATTCAGTCTATTGTTTCATATATATGTAATCGAACCCCTCGACCCTTCTACTCCTGAATTCATCCAAACGAACTCTGAGTCACAAGCATCTGTCTACCTAACCCGCCGTCTCTCATATCAAGGTTGTGCTTGGACAAAGAGGAAAATATGATCCATACCCCCCACCATATGGGGCACATACTATCCAGAAAAATTCCATGTGCCTCTACGTAACAAAGTGACCACTTCTTATAATAGTTGAGAACTATGTAACTACTCTCTTGATAGTGTTAACAAAAATTGGAGGAACCATGCCCCATCATAACATTGCGTCCCCACTTCAGCCAAAACCTCTGCAAGTGCAACCCGCCTTTGGAATCTCTTTGTCAGCACCTCCTCCTTGACTAATCATCCAAGAAAAACATGATCCTCCTCCACAACCCAATTATTGTACAAGGTGCAATGCCACAATAGGTAACATGCGCATCAGCCTGTTTAAAACATCAAAATCTTTTGGGGCAAGCCATTCCTTTCCTAAGTACAAAGGATTATGCCATAATCAAGATTGTGAACAATGGCTGACTAGGTTGTTTAGTCTTGTCGGGGTGTGGTTGACCTGACAAGGACTAATCGATCATTAGTAGGCCGATCGACTAGTCGACCCGATTAGTCGACAAAGTAGGACGATTAATCGGACGTTTTCTAAAAGCAGACTAAGTTTTTTTTCTTTTTCTATTTTTTATAAATGAAAGATGTGATAGCCATCGAGTGAGCTAAAAAAGTGTTGGTCCCCTTCTTTGTGAAAGACTTTGTCCTACACGAGGGACATTCCTCAACACATCTGGATTGTCGACTTTGGAGGTTGCAGTGTTGTTGTCGAGGGATGGTGGGGATTCTCGATTGCAGGTTGCAGTGGAGGCCTGGCATGTAGGACAGAAGCTTGTTCAAGGAGTTAAGGCTACTAGTGAAGCTTTCGAGCATGTCATTGCATCGTCAGGATCTCAACTCCATAGTGGGACCTTTGACCAATAGACGTCATGCTTCGAGCTCTCTATGATGGTCAAACCCTTTGAGGGTCCTCGAAGATGCTAGTGAAGTTGGTTGTTTCGGCAACGTTGATGCTTCTGAGGAAGGTGTAATGTTAGGTCATCTCCTTTGGTAATGGTGGAGGCTCTGTTAGAATATGCCAAGCTCGGTCGTTCCTCAAAGAAGAAGGTCAGACGGACCAACCATGTGATTGAGGGTGTTGCTAGTACGACAGTAAATGGTCCATCCCACATGGCTAGACCAAGGTATTAACATTCCAAGCCGAGACAGGAGGTGCAAAGCAGCATGGTCTCGCCGTACAAGTGTAATCCAAGCCAGGCCGTAGTCGCATTAGTTGTTTCAAATGTTGTGCCCATTCATAGAGACATGTTCTCCAACGAACTCTAAAGGTTCTCTGCCAATGTTTTCGGAGGAATTGACCACATCACCAATGGTCAACACTCCAAGGCAAATGGTGAAGATGCTTGGGAAACTTGTTTTGGAAGGTACCCTTTGGGAATGGGCCTTTGTCGAGTAAGGAGGGTCTAGTTGATCCGTCACACAATGTTGTCAAGTCAAATACTTTCCTACAAGATAGGCTTATTTCGATATCCAAATGTGCAAGAGAAGCTACCAACTGTGTAGGGGGGCTTGCAAATTTAATCCCTAGTGATCTCTCGAGGTGATTGAAAAACCCTTAAAAGCCCTATGTAAATAATATGAATTAATGTGTCGTAGTCAGGCAATCTAGCATTTCTCAAAAAGACCACTTAATTAATGTCAACCAATTCAATTTAAATAGGTCGAATTTATTTTACGAGGGCAAGTCCAAGGTCGATCACATGGAGGCAATTGTCTCCTTAAGATAATTTTCAGATCGTTTAGTTATTAGGCCTTAGAAGATCGTTTAGTTATTAGGCTTTAGAGAGGCATTTTTGGTATTTTCTATGCAATTTAAAATGAGGTAATGCAAATAAGGCTAAGCTCATGGGTGATTTTTCAAAATATCAATCAATTAAACTCCAAAAATCATGAAACTTAGCTAGAATGTGTATGATGGCAAAATTATGCTATTTTGATTGTTTTAGAATTTTCAAATGCGAAAAGAATTTAATGAATTAAATAATGCACAATTGGTAATCTGAAGCAATTTAATTTTAATATAGCAAATATTAATATTTTCAAGGAATAAAATTATCCTACATATGTCTAATTAATAGGCACCTGGGAAATTCTAAACTCTAAAAATTTTAATTTAGAGGCAATTAAAATTCAATTATTCAAATCACCAAGAATTTATTTCAAGCAAATGGTGCATGGAAATGAGATGATTTTTGGGCACACGTGCGATTGAATCTACTAGATGTGATTATTAAAGATTTTTTTAAGCCATGGTGAATTTAATATGAATTAAATAATAAAAATGGGTAAACTATGCAAATTTTATGACAAATGAATTTTACTAAATTAAGGGGAGATCATAAAAAATAAACAAATCAGCACCAGCTAGAAAATTAAATGGTCTACAACATGCAATTTTTAGAATTAAAATATGACAAAAAATGAATGCTTAAATGAATAACTGAACACGGGTCTTGTTTGCAAATAAAATAAATAAAAACTTTCATTTTGGACCTTCTGGATGGGCATCTTTAAAATTTCAATAGTCGCCTGGGTGTCCTTCGCAATTTGTCCACCGTAGGGTCTTGAATGTGAAACTCAGAAGCTATAAGGGTGTCAGCGCAATTTTCCACTAACCATGTGCGTTAGCGCATGTGGTGTGGTGCTTCATGAATTTCCAAAACATGAGGGGCGTGACGCAAATTTCCCGAGGCACGCACGTGTAGCACGTAACCCCTAGGTGGTAGTTCAGGTACCATCCTCCACGCGTCGTTGCTTCGGATCTATTCGAAGCACGAGACTTGGATAGCAGGGTTGGGGAAAATCCCATATGTCCGATAAATATTAATATGATGGCTCCAATTTGGGCAGAAACGAACGGACGTGATGGCTCCTGTTCTTAATCAGACTTAAACTGTAGGTTTTGGAGCTCCCCTTCTTTGATTCCATCTAGCGACGCCCAACCGTCGAGGGAGTGGCAGAGAAGAAGAGATCGATCGACACATGATCGGCGACTGGTGCGTGAAGCGCGAGGGTAAAGGTGATCGATGGTTGACCTGCCATATGGATTTGAGCGTGGTTGCGTAGCGGAGGACAGTGGGGTTCAAGAGGTAGCAATCCACAGGATCTCAGTACAATGAGTTTGCTTAGATCAATGAAGGGCTTGAACGGGATGATCTATTGCTAGGAGTTGTTGTAGTGATCTTCATGGCACAGGTCCAAGCATAACGGAGCTCGGTATAGGCAGTGCTCGGAGGTTTTCAGTCGCAGGCGTTGTTGTTGATCGAGTCATGACTCCCAAAAACTGTAGAGTTGTGACGTTGATTATATTTCGCGATGGATATCTAATGTGTGGCTTTTGTGGCAGGGCCTGTGGAGACCGAGGACACTCAGGAGACGTGGAGGCGAGGAGTCAAGAGCTCCCGCTTCGAAGAACCGCAAAAGCACCTCTGAAGAATCAAGGGATTAATTAGCATTTGTGTTCATTTTTGTGTTGTAATATATTTTGTAATAATTGCAGTTATAGTGGTTCTCGTTTGAGAACTCGAGAAAGAGTCATGTAGTTGGACTTTGGATTATGTGATTGTGTGGAGCCTATTTCACCCCAACCCGGGTGGAACTCCACTTGAGTGTCTGATCTAGGGTTAGGCACGCAGCTTTTCGATCAGTATTTATCTCATATATTCATGCGCTTGATCGTAGGTAGGAGACACCAATAACAACAAATAAGACTCACATCTAGTTAGATTCACGAAACGTACCATAAACATCGCTTCACTTAGTCAAATTAAATAACTTCTAACCAGTTAATAGTAGCATGTTTAGGATGCAGCTTTCCTCGACTTGCATACATGGAATGTTAGATTTAAATTTGGTCTTGCATAACACATGGAGAGAGCTAGGAAGCATTGTAAGTATCTCTTTCTCAGGCATGCATCATGTTTTCGTTGCATCGTCTTTTCTCGATTTCTCTATTTTGGTTTATAACTTAGGATTAAATGGACGGGAAGGTAGACGTGGATTGATTGATAGATTACTCACATTAATTTCAGTGACAACCTAAGCTAAAAGTGGGACTGATAATGCAAGTCGATGGAATAAAATGAATTAAAACTAAGTATTTTGGGAGAGCAAACCCCGACATTGTACGCAAGATGATTTATGCCAAGGTTCTAAATCTCGATTTTGATTTCGTTTCGAGATAATCAAAAAAAGAAACAATTTCAAATTTTTGCCAATTTCGACCAAAATCGGCCTAGATTTGTGAAGGAAGGGTATATATCGATATTTCGATTTCGATTTCAGTAGGGTGTCGAAACTGAAATTTCGCTGAAATTTCGTCGAAATTTCACGAAAATTGAAACCATGGTTTATGCATGTTGAGAGGTGAGGACGCATCCCTAAGATAGTGTACAAAATCCATATCAAACCTTGCATAAATGGACTTATATCTTGGATGATCACCAGTGAAACTGAAAAAATAAATGAACAACATTTGTTGGTCTTCATATCCGAGTTGGTGAACCTATGGATGATTGCTTGATTGGTTGGATCCTTGATTGCGTTCTCCCCAACCCTCCCGTAAAACCCTAAACTCCATCCTCCTTCTTCATCTCCATAGATTCATTCCATCTGAGAAGATTCATCTAACCTTAACTGATGTCCAGATTCCCCATACTTAGATCCAAAACAACATACTTAGGCTACTCTTCAGCCTAAGTATAGGGGGAACAAAATCTCACTGATTGTTCACCTCGGGTCCCTCCATCTTCATTTCATATATCTCTAGGCTTTTCTCATCCTAAGTATAGGAGGACCCCGAGTCCCCATCCATTTCTACTCATTTGACCCCTCTTCTTGGCCATCTTCTTATACTTAGATTATTCTAACCTAAGTATATGGGAGAGACCCAAGTTGGTTCCTGTATACCCTTTATATTTTAGCATGAGTTATGCCTTCATATCACTTTGTGCTATGAGGACATAGCACAAGATAATATAAGGGGATGTACCGTGTATATTTCATATATAATTTAGCCATAGCTCATATTATCAAAAAAAAATCAAATTTTTTGGGGTTAAGGTAAAGTATCTTTTGAACTGATTTGTGTAAAAATGCTTGTAAAATGATCTAAAAAATTTGCCAACTATGTGACATTATTTTGAAAAATATTTTACAATGATTTGAAAAATGGGGTTTTGACTTGTTTTGAAAACCTTTTGAAAAATATTTTGAAAATCTATATTATGTGACATGGTTTGTAAAATCTTTTCAAAAATGAAAGTGGGAATGAGATTAACATGTGTTTGTAAATAAATGTAACTTTATTATAAAAATCCCGCAAACTCCTAAAAAGTGTAAAAAAAGGCATGACCAGACAGACGCCCAACTTTTAGTAAGGACATCATCACACGGGCAACTGCCAAGGACTCTAAATAAACCAATACCACTACAGTAAAGTGTACTACTCGATGTAACTCCCATACCTCGTTAAAGATCTGCCTTAGGTAGAACCCAGCTTAGTGTAATGAATGATTTTGTCAAGTTCCTTCATCTATATACATACATATCCATATTGATTGCAGGTAATAAAAAACCTACTATCTAGTTCATCGTATATCAAATGGACCAATCAAAGTCGATTTAGGACAAGTTCCCACTCAGACACAGAAGAAATTGCAGTAGTACTGTACAAAAGTTTGACGTCACCATTTGCCCAACTGCCGTGGTAATCACGTTCGCTGTACCTCCTTCACGCAAAATGACTGCTCCAACTCCCCCAGTACGATCCAGAACCTGCCAACAACAAATCAAACAACGTATTATGTATCCATCGGCGTCAAAAAACTCTAACAAGAGAACGCGCACATATCTCTACCACACTGTTCTCGGCTTCCTGCTCATATGCGAGATCACGAAGAAACCACGCCGCGCTGCCCTCATCCTGGACGTCCCCCTTCAGGTCGAGGAGCTCAAACACGATGCTCTCGTCCCGGCTTGGATCTGCAAACACCTCCTGCGGCGTTGCACGCATCAGAAACGCGTGTTGAAGATGAAACAAACGTAAAATTCGCAACAATCCGAACCTGGTGATCGGGGACACCCCGGATGCTGCTCACGTCCTGCGAATTCCAGAAGAAGAACCAGGAAAGATCGTGCGAAATCCATTGCTATCGATTGGGAAGAGATGGAGGTCATAACGGGAATGGAACCTGGAATCGACGGGGGAAGCGGCTGGAGATGTCTCCGCCAAAGAGAGGGCGCTCGGGGCATTCGTCGTCGCCGGGCATCGTTGGGACCAACCCTAGAAATGGGTAGAACTAGAATGTGGAGGTGGCGCTAGGTGACGGGATGGAGGGAGTGGTGGAGGGAGGGAGGACAGGAATGGAGGAAGAAGGGGGAGAGGAGTTAGCGTTGGGGGTGAATTGGCGGGAGGGCTACGCTATGAACGGCAGGATGCAGCGGGCGCTAGCTTCTTAGTAGGATTTAGGTAAATGCCGTGGTAAATATATTTTTTTTTAGGATTTTTATCGGTTGTACTCCTCGACATATTTCATATCAATTATTTTCAAGAATATCCATTGTGCCTCCGACTTCTTGTCATTTTATCTCTTGTACCCCTCTGATTAGTTGTCATTTATACTCAATATAAACGGACATTACTGCGGGAACATCCACAATAGACCCAGTGCGCTTGACAAGATCTCCTTCTTTAATAACGGTATCACTACCAAAGATGACAATACCTACATTCTCATTCTCATCTTTGAGGATACAACAGGAATTAAATTTAAAAAATGGATAGAGAAGTCCATCATCATCCTCTTCTTCTTCCTCCTCTTTCCCCATCCTCTTACTCCTCCCCCAGCCTCCTCCTCCCCCCTCTCTGCTCGGAACTCCTCCCCCACCCCCAGTTGCTCCACCTGCAACTCCTCCCTCTACGCCATCAGCTCCTCCCCTCAACCTCCTCCTTTCCCTCGACTTCTCCCCCTCCGTTGCAACTCCTCCCCCACTCCCGATTGTTGCCCCTTTGCACGTCCGCCCGCAACTCCTCCCTCGCCCCAACTTCTCCCCTTCCGCCCTGAGCTCCCCCCCCCCCATCACCCACCCACACACACATACACCCCTCCCTCTCCGCCCACGCACCTCCCCCTCCACCCCTAGCACCTCCCCTCCGCCCCCAGCACCTCCTCTCTGTCCCCAGCTCCTTCCGTCGTCACTACACCTCCCCCTTCCTTTGCACCTGCACCTCTCCTCCGCCCCCAACTCCTCCCGCTGCCCATGCACTTGCCCCTCCACCACCAGCTCCTCTAGCCGCACTCCCTCCGCCCCTGCACCTCCCCTCCACCCCCAGCACCTTCCCTCGACCCCCGCACCTCCATCTCCATTCTTAGCTCCTCCCCTGTCGTGTCATGCCTCACCGTCTTACTGTTGCTTTGAATACTCGCAAAGGGATGAGTGGCTGGAAACAAAGCGAGAGTGGAGGAGGATGGAGAAGTGCTGGCGGAGGAGGAGCAAGGGGGCTGAAACAAGGGACTTTAGTATAGATAAAATTTTAATTAATTGATTCGTAAAAATTCATCGAAGTAATTCGATAAAATTCATTGTTTAATTCGTAAATGAGTGATATATCTGTAAAAATGCAAATTTTTTAGCAAGTTGGTGGATGCATGAAGGTATAATTAAGAGAGAGAAATTATGAAGAGAAATGAAGAAGAACAAATGGAGGGAGAAGATGAATAATAAGTCTGGTCAAATATAGCCCTCTAACTGCACCATGATTTGAAAAGTCATGGTTAAGTTCAACTCATTGACGATATAGAACAACAAGAAATCGAGGCGCAACTGATATTCCCAAAAAAGGAGGGGCATAACTGATATTGAAATATCTTGGAGGGGCACAATCGATAAAAATCCATTTTTAAAATGTGAAATAATAATAGTAAGGAATTTTACATTTGTGTCCTTTCCTCGCAATTGTACTTATATCTTTATCTTCTTTTGTAATAACATTTGTACCTCTATAATTTTCTACCATTAACATGTGTGCTCTTCCGTAAATTTAGTCATTTATGAGATAAACCAGAGCATAGTTTGTTCAAACTAAGATGTGTGTGTGTGTGAAAGATAATATTACTAGTTTGCCCTTACATTCTTATCAGCATGCCCCTCCTCTCCACCCCCTCCCTCCTCATAGAAATTGCCCTCCTCGGTCTCCTCTTCATTGTAAATGCAATGACACCAAATTCCTTAGGTCATTACCATCACAAGCGATCTCATAAAATTGCAACTTCTTAGTGGCCCACGCCATGCATTTTTTCTTTAAACACAAAGTCCCTCTCTCCATATAGTTCCTTTATCCATATAAATAATTGTCTTCATCATTAAGGACAAGAGAGATCAGAGTGCCAACTCGTATCATCTTCTTCTTCATATTTGGGAAAAATCAATGAGGAACAACCACTAAAAAATGTCTGAGAAAATAGTAACATGACATCTTTCAAGAATTTCTCATGATTGTAAGATTGCCTCAGGGTAGGACATCAATTAGAGGTCAGGCCACATCAGTGAACCCATCAACATCTTCTTCGAACACCAAAGAAGATGACCTAAAAGAGGACCCGAGTGATGGAGAAGAAAAGAACCCACCAATATCAACTTTCTCATGGCCAGCCATTGATGAACCTACAATTAGCTAATATAAAATACATACGGGTCAAACAGAGATTGAGCAAGAATCTCAGCAAGGAGTGGCTCGATCTTATTTCTCCTGGATAAGTCCAGGGTTGAACAGAAGGACATTACTGATTAAATTACCAAATCAGGTCTTAAGATGGGAGATAGGCTACACCAAGAAGCTACATAGGTCAAATATACAGAAATGCACAAAATGGATGCAAAAAAATTTATGTGGTTTTTAATGCAATTATTTCATGCTACAACATTATGGCAAATGCAATCACAACATAAGACACATCAACAAACACAAAAACTCAATTAAGCTCCTGAATTCATAATCTACAAGTGATAGTTATCAGTTATCCCAAGGTTCATATATATCATCAATTATCTAACATTTAATGGCCTACGTCGTCTTGCATCATTTATTTCAATCACATTTCATTTCAAAAATCATCTAATCATCCTATTTTAAAAGCAATCAGGAAGCAATCATCAACAAGGTCGAGCAAAAAGTCCATGATTATACCTTTAAATTACAAGGCAAAATAGGGGTGCTAATTGATGTATTAGGTTGGTTAAGCATGCACTTGTGAAGCAATTAATCATATTAAGAAATCATAGAGTTTTCTAAAATTCAATTCAAATAACACAGGTCACATCAGAGATCTAAATACATCACGAAAGAGCATAGCATAAGCTTTCAAGCAGGACTAATTTCATTAAATTTGGTTCACAAGTTATTGATCATGCAAGATAAGGTCTTAATTGCAACAAAAAACATAAGAAAACTTAACAAGATAGTCCAAAACAGGGTCCTCAATGAACTACAAGAGCCGTTGGGGTATGGAATGTAAATTGCCATGCATAGTGATGCAAAGGTAATTAAGAAAAGTCGGTAGGGCTTATCTTGCAAAAATCCCAAGCAGTACGTGCATGTGCACGTGATGGATTATTCTGCAATATCCACAAAAGTGTGGCCCAATATTTGCAAAAGTTCTCGCTCATGTGTGCCTACTCACGTGGTGTCGAGCTCGGGCAATGGATCTCAGCATCTAGGGACATGGTGAGATCTAGCGCTTCAATACTGATTCAAACCGCCGAATGTCGTGCATGATATGCTACTTCAGGTCAGGGGGCGAGATCTAATCTCGATTGTTAGATCAGATCAGGGCAATCTGATCCAACGACAGATGTTATTCATTGCATCTTCTTCCTCAACCGTATACGATGGTCCTCAACGGAGCTCCAACGAGGTATGTTATGCTCCTCCACACTTGTTGGATGCTCCTGATGATCGTGGAAAAATGTTGATCGACTGGCGATGAAGTCCCAGCTCCCAACAAGGTGATAAGAGCCATGCAGAGTCTGATCGAGCTTGGTATGCTAGAGGCAAAGCTGATGAAGGTCATGCAGGGTTAGGCACCATCCTAAGCAAAATACGAAGCTACGAAGGTTGGGATGGGGTGAAATGGGGGCTCTTCAGAGGTGGGGGGGAGATGAGCCCCAGTTTGATACGAGGTACCTGATGTCTGGTCTTGGAGGGCATGAGATGTCGTACAAGTCGGATCTGACAATGGTTGTGCCGACCGCTCTCACGGAACTCGATACCTTATAAATCCGATATTTTCCATCATTAAATAATATACTTATCTCTCTTGCTTAAGTTAATCAACAAAATTCATTGACAATTAACATTATTTACTAGTTTATGTGTTGTATATAATTGACACTAATTAATATATACTATATAACAATATTATTATGCTAATATTTTACGTATTTATTTATTATTAAAAAATCAAATAAAAATTACAATAATATTGTATATAAAAAATTAACATAAAATGAAATAAAAATGGAAAAAATGAATATATAAATAATAAAAATAAAATAAAATTATTTTATATTATTTTAATATATATATATTTAATTTTTATGTATGTACAATGACCTCTGATCTCTTTGACTTCTACATGAAAGTTGTAGATCTCCTCGAGATCTACAACTTTCATGTTTGCCACTTCTCTAATTCTCCCTCTAACTATTTATTATTTGTTTTATTCGTATTTAATGATTTGTAAATTTTCTCAACAAGCCACGTGGCGCATTCTGCTTCAGCCACGTGGCCCGCTTCATTTATCTCCATCCGCATCCAATCCCTGACCATCCGATTGCCTTGTCTTTCCATCTCATCCTTCCATTTGTGCCTATATCTTGGCCATTTGATCTTCTTAATCGAAACAATCCAAGCCACTTCCTTCTGCCTGAATTCCAACATGTGCCACCTTCAACCTCCATTTGCCTCCTTCAACAGACGCAACCCTTTGCCAATCCTCAACTTCTTGCCATTTTCACAACTCCCTCTAATGTCATCCTCCCTCACAACCACCACAGTTAATCTCCCTTCGATCTTTATCCTCACTACCTACATGGATATGCTCAATCCTCTCTTCCCCAACCGTGAGTGGTGGTTGAACCCACCACCCTAGTTCAGCAACCTCCAAATCACCATTCGGTCAAAACATCGTCTCCTCCTTCAATCACATCTGCCATTAACGAGAGCTCTCATCGATCTATTCCAACCTTTTAGTGACAGAGAGAGGGATTGAATTGAGCGAAGACAGGAGACTGATTCCGACGAGATCCTTGGGTGAATACCAAGTTGCATTTCTTGAAGCACTTGCTCGAGCATCAATCCCTAGCCCGGATTGTCAAGCAACGACCTGCAAAGTTCTCAAACTCTGCATCAGGCCAGAATCTTCTTCAAATCCCTTGATTCACCGTTCCATTTCCAGGTAATTTCCAATAATCTCATTTATCGAGTTTTCATGATTTTATTTCATATAAATTTCATCTCTAAACTCTAATCGGAAGACTCGAAAAGCATCACGACATTTCCATCATCCACGTGTAATATTTTGTTCAATCCACTCGCTTCTCTATTTTCATATCCACGTAGATCCATTCCAGGTGGTTCTTCAATCTAGAACCCATTTAGGGATCCATTCCTTCATGCATGCATGGTCCCTTCATTCATACCCACTTCAAATCCGCTTGTACCTTGTTTGCAGTTCTACTATCGTTGTAGGTCAATATAGCTTCAATGGTTGGAATTTGAGACAACTCAAGTCTTCGTCTTCTTCAATGGCGATACCTCATCGACAGAGCGATCCACAACATCTCTCATCTCCTTTAGCCATCGACTGCCTTTGCGGAGCTTGCAGGAAGGTCATCCGACCTTAATTAGAGGCTAAGGAGCACAAAGGAGCTAAAGCGACTTCACCGGACTGCTGAATGCGGAGGAATCAAAGAACAAATGGCGTACAATTGCCGTCGATTTGTCTATTGGGACATCATCTGACAGTCTAGATTGGATCGCGTCGACACCCCGAGGTAGGGGTTCAACCCTGTGGCTCGGTATCTGAACCTGCCTTCCAGCCTTGAGCGAAGCAACAGAGAAAGGTATGTGTCTCGAGCCAGTATATCCGAGCCTATACAGGTCACGTGCAGTATGCATGTGAATGTGTAATTTGCGACGTTGGCCCCTAATTTTTCGATAATTGCAGATAAGCCCTCACAACTTTGTGCCTTTTGCAATCAGCCCTTACAAGATATTTTAGTTGTATTTCAGTCCATTTCTATCATGTTTTGTAACAAAACTAGAAGTTTTTCTTGTAAAAATTCCCCTGCATTGATTGTTGTATATATTTTAATCTATATATTCAAATGAAATGATTTTAATACCATTTGAAATATAATTTGATGCTCTATCTCTTTGAGTATTGTTGCTCATTTTGACTTAAAAATCATGCTTGAATTATTCCTTGTTCTATAAGCTTAATTTGATCTTTAAATGAAGTTAAAAATGTACTTTTTGTGAGGTATTGAATGTGTTAATCACATTGAATTTTAATGACTAATTATTAGTTATTTGTAATCATTCATTAAGTTCTTAAAGGGTTTAATTGCTTGTTGAAACTATTGAGCATCAAAGTTAAATTAAAAGGTAAATTTGTGTTGAATTGCTTTTGAGACTGATTAATACTTAAAGTCATCATTGGGTTTATTTTCATGCCTTAATTAATATTGAAATAATTCAGGGAAGTTTTGTGATTAACCCAAGTTTCCTATTGTGTGCCTCATCGTATTGTATTAGACTTAATCTTATTATTTGTGTAGCATTGTCTTCATCTAATTTAAGTGCATAAAATTGTTTTAAAAATATATGTCTTTTGTTGTGATCTGTGCATCCACTAAAAATAAATCATCCTAGAAATTGCTACATTTAGTATTTGATGTTTAAATTTAATCACTTAATTTCTCGCATCCTTGTGTTCGACCCTAGACTTCTCGGTTATAAATTTAAGATGAATCCTCCTCAGGGAAATCTTCCACTCGATTCTGCATGATAAGCTAAGTGCATGTACTACAACAGATACATATTAATATATGCATTTATCACTTCATAAGTACCCGATCGAATCTTCTTAATCAACAATCAACCCATGAATAATATATATCAATGAAATCAAAAGTGAGCGGAAATTTATTATACCCCTACAAAATGTGTGTATAGTATGCAAGTGTAGGGGTCGAAACACTGAGAACAACAGAGGATAGTTATAATTATTACTGATTGTTTCTAACTAATAATGATAGTTTTTTGTATTTTTTAGCCTTTTTCCTGATATTTACATTGGTTTTATTATATTTAATTTTTTATATAGATTTTTAAATGGTTTTATATTTTTATATTTTTATTTTGCAGAATTTATTTCCTTTTTTATTTTTAAAATACAACATATAATTATATAATAATACTATTATATCTTATATAAGTAATAGATGGAGTATATATAATATGTAGGGTTTTATTTTTTAAAATATACATAAACATAATCAAAATATTTGAGGATTTTTTCTAACTTTATGTATTTTTAAAGTAAAAAAATGTATAAAATAATGCATAGATTACTTACTCGATATAGTTTTAGGTTTAATAAATAAATAAATCCAAAATTAACTTGAAACTATTCTTAATATGTAGTATGTAATATATAAAAAATTCAGATACATGAAGATATATTTTTTGATTTTTCAAGATTTTTTTATAAGGTTTTTAAGATTTGGCGATAATTAAGTTTATATTTGTATTTTTAGTGATTTTTTAATATATAAAATACATAGTACAATATAAAAAATATTTTTAGGTGAATTTTTAGAAGCATTTTATATTTTTATGGGTTTTAATAATTAGACATGGAATGACAAGATACTTTTTGTATTTTTAATAAATAGAAAAATTAGTTAAATATGCATGGAATAAAAATATGTCATCAAGTACATTAGCATGCACTTAAATCAATTTTCCTACAATTTTTTGGAGTAATAAAGATATTTATAAAGATAAATATACACAAAATTTAAAGTTATAATTTACAAGGGCTCACTTTCATTTTCTAATAATATTCTTTGCATATAATAACACATTCATGAACTACAAGTTCATCTATGCAAAATGATCAGCAATAAACAATAATATGTGCCTAGTAGGGGTATGAATGTAAATAAACTAAAACTCAAGGTTTGAGCATGAAATTTGTCCCAATTTTTTACAATGAATATTCTAAATATTCGACTAAAAATAAGTAGTCAAAGCACGAGGGGCTTGTGTGCAAAATTATCACCCGCGCCATGTATAGGGATATTGAGGTGAGTTAGCACAAGACCAAAACACAAAATCGAGGAAAGTTCAGGGTCTAAGTGCAAATATTACAAGTATTTTACTCTACACAGGATTGATCGTACTAAATAATAAATAAAAAGTACAGGTGAAAGGAATCGTAAATTACCCACCTGAATGCTCACGGATGCTGAAAGAGGTGCCATGTAGCGCCACTTAAGCTAATCTGACGGATGAAAGGCGAGCTTCATTTCATTTCGAACCAAGGGCCCAGATTATATCTGGGACGAAACTTCATCCAACGGTGCTGGATCTATCATGAAGAACACCCAAGAACATGCCTCATGGTGAGCCTCGATCTTCTATTTCTCCTCGTTATGGTCACTTCCTCCGATCTAGAGCAGCTCGGCACCGTCCTGGAAGGGATACACATCGGCAGGAGTGGTCCAAATGCATCCAGTTCCTAGCGATGGGGACGTGGAGGATCTTTCTTCTCGTCGACTTGGAGGAACTAGTCCTTCTTCGATTCCGGCTCCAGAAACCCTTTCAGGCCTTCGTTCCTACAACAAAAGGTCATAGGTCTGGAGAGTGATGCCCTCAACCCGATTAGAAAGCAGAATGGCAAGGGGGATGAAGAGGTGAAGTGCATCAGCGAGCAGCAGAGTAAGGAGATCGAATCCCCCTGATTTGAGCGAGTTTAGAGATGGAAAGCTGGTACATTCGATGGAGAAGGTGATGATGAGTGAGATGAATATGGATTTGGGGTCGAAGCAGGGGGATTCATGGTGATACAGAGATGGAGCTCCAAGCCCCAGTGTACGATTTCTTTTTGTATTTTTGATGAACTAGATGAAACTAAAAGAAACGAAACTGGACAGCTACGCCAAGAACAGGAATACAAAAAAAACAACAGAAAAATGGAAGATCACCTGACTTGGAAGGCATGGGAGAAGGCTCGAGGAGAGGAGCTCCAGTGAGGGTATGAATCACCTCAAACTCCCATCCTTCTCGCCCTGGTTCGATGGGAATTACTCCCTGTCACGAAGGATTACTCCAGATCTCAATCCATGGGGTCAAAAGTTTGTAAAGAGGGATTAAACTTCAAATCGATGGTCTGGGGTTTGTTTTATAGCAAAGTGATGGAAGGAGTTGCGTTAGGGTTTACACCCAGATCGATAAGATTTTGACCTTGGAAAAGTATAGGTAAGATTGACAATGCATCAAGAATCGATTGTGTATAGTTTGGATAAGTACGGGGTAGGGGTTGAAGTGCCAAAAAAATTGACAAATATGTGGGAAGTGCCTTTGGCGCACCATCCAGGAAGAAAGGACAGTTGACCAAGGGTCAACTATTTCCAGCTCCTAATTGGGCGGCCCAACAAGGATAAAATAATAAAGAAAAGGGAAGAAAATAAAAAGAATCAGTAAATGAATTAAAAAATGCAAAAAATGTTTATTATTTTGTAAATTATTTTAAAAAGATTTTTATTTATTTTTACAACCTAATATAATAGTATTATTATTTATAAAGTATTCGATGTGTATTTATTCATGTATGCATCATGTATTTGTATTTATTTTTAATTGTTTTTTATAAATAACACTATTTTTACTTTTTATTATTTACAATATATATGTTAGTATATATTTGCATATTTTTATTATACTTTTACAATTTCATGTACATGCTTAAATAAATACAAGTAATTAAAATATGGGTATATTATACATACATTTTGATATTTATTATTTATCTAACGATGTTTTTGCATCATTTTATTTACAGTTCTATTTTAATTATGTTTAATATAGTATATACAAGTATTTGGAATTATAAGAAGTGTTAAAATATAAAGATAAATTATTTGAATATTATATACAAATACACAGTACAAGAGGACCCAGAAAGACAGCTTTAGTATCTTAACTCCATTTTTAATGAAATCAACTTTATTAGATAGACAAATTAATTTTAAGAACAATAAAGGTGAATTTGGTTTATTTTGAGTTAATATGGAGGAGATATTGATATGTGAAGTTCAGTCCGCGGCTTTTTCATCCGTGTGTTCTAGTTACACTGTACATTATTTATTTTTGCAAATATTTTTGTAATTTCCTATAAATTAACACGAATAAGTTTCTTGTTGAATAAATATTTATTTGAGGTGTATAAAATAGAAAATAAAATAGGTGAAATAATGGATATTTATAGTTAATAAAATTAGGGTTTCTATGTCTACTTTTATACAATAATTAGGCATGTCTCCCTTGTGTTATTCCTGGTCGACCAAGTCAATATTGATTTGGTCTGGGGGTTTAGGTAATGAACCCATGATTCATCTACTTTATATAGAAATCTTACCAAAAACCTCTTAATAAATCACTAATTAAATAACCTAAAATCAAGTTATTAGCATTCGCTAATTATGTTAAAATTAGTGTTAAAATATATAATTAAATAATCTGTATTTTTGAACTTATTTGAGACTATTATTTTATCAGAAAATAATTGAATTATCAACATGTTCTTGAATGGAATATTGAATCAGAGCAATATTACTTAATTGAAAATCATTTTTGATCTTGGACAATTTTGTGAAATAACCGCTAGTGAATCTAGAAACGCTAAAGCTAATTTTATTGCATTTTTAATATGCTATTCTCTTTATAAAGATTATTTTGAGATACATTATTTTAGGAATAGCTAGACGAATAATATTCATTATGATAAGATTTTTTATTTATAAATATATTGAGAGAATTTAATTTATGTGGAGCAAAGATCGAAGAGTAATGATTATTTATTACAGAGATAAAATGATAGATATCCATGTAGTAGCATGTAGCATGTCATTCCATCTTTTAGTTTTTGTCTTCATAAAAATAGGTTTTTATCACTTGTATCCCTTTGAGATATTGTAATATCAGTTATGCCCCTCCCTTTTTTTAGAATATCAATTGTGCCCTCGACTTCTTCCACAATGATCACTTGTACCCCTCGGGTTAGTTGTTGTCCATGTCTAATTCAAACAAATGTTAACTTTAAGGATACAAGTGGAATTAAATAAAAAAGAGATTTAAAAGTCAACCCACCAACTCAACCCCCTCCCCACCCCCACCCCTTCTCCCCCCTGAATCCTCCTCCTTCCCTCCTTCTCGCACTCACCAGCCACCTCCTCCCCTGCTCCCCCTCCCACTTCCAAGCCTCTTCTTCCCCCTCCCTAGCCATTTCTGCCCTCGACTCCTCCTCCCCCTCCCTGCTACCTCATCCCTCGGCTCCTCCCCCCTCCTCCCTAGCCATCTCTGCACCCTGCTCCTCCTCTCACTCTCCAACCTCCTCTTCCCTCCTCCCAGTAACCTCTGCCCCCGACAATCCTCCCCCTTCTAGGACGTCATCACTAGAAAGGCCTCGAGATATCACTGGAAGAAACCCAGCACCCATCATGTCTCCTCACCATCGTCTCACGCGTTGGCACCACTGTCGAGCAGCGCACATGCGATCGGGAGATCAAGAGATCCTTCTGCGAGCAGTAGGAGGCTCTTCTATGGAACAAGTATTCCTGCAGACTTGGATCAATAGAAGTTTACCTACCAAGTAGAATAGATAAAGACATCAAAAACCATTAGAACACACATCTCAAGATCAAATAATCTCAAGAGCAACAATATTGTTGTGCTCCCAAAGGGCCATTGGGAGGAAGCTCGGTAGAGAAACGTGCACAAGGCAAAGCGGGCACTGCATGATGCGTGACCGTCGAGGAGATCCCAACGAGCTCTTCTTATTTCTGCAACAGTACTCAGAACATATCGAGGGTGCTCAAGAAGTGGATTAGGGAGCCGACCACGGTAACCATCCCGTGGAACATCAGTGCCGGTGGCAGGGAGGTTGTGCTAGACGATGTTTCACTACATGGGATCCATCATTGGAGGATACATCAAAGATGAAGGATGCACTTGGAGAAGGGCTTGAACTGCTCGGAGGTTGGGGAGGAAGAGGCTGGGGGCGGAGGAGTAGGGAGGACAATCATGCCCCTCTTAACCTCACTATAGTTTGAAAAATTATGGTTAAGTTAAATTTATTGACGGTTAAAGTAAAATAAGGGCACAAATACAACTGATATTTCAAAAAATGAGAGGTATAACTAAAATTGTAATATCTCAGAAGGGCATAACTGATAAAAACCCTAAAAAATATATAAAAAGTTGCATTGCTTTGCTTCTTGTGACTGCATATTTTCATCAGCATTCTTTCTTCATGCATATAAAATTATAAACAATCCACCCCATTGCATTTTTATTTCTCTACACTATGATGGACGCCAAATTTGTCTCTTTAAGAATCAGAGAATGTCGTAGTATAGGAGGCAAATTCATTTCAGCAAAAATCACAATCTTTGAATGTTGTGGAGTATTTTTACTTGGCAAGTCTACCAAGGTCAATCACAGGGACACAAGCTACTCTATCTATTTATCGAATTCCGATCAATTAAGAGCAAGTGTTAATAATTCTTAATTCAGAGGTCTTCATGTAGATGCAAGATGCATTAAGCAATAAAGCGATGTATGCAATTTTTAGTTTGATTTTTAGGCTATTCTAAAATAATGCGAGAGATAAATGCAAAGATTAATTATATCCATAATAAAAGATTACAAAATTCCCTAAAGGATCATTAAATTGAGCAAGAGAATATAGTTTGAAGTCAGGGTCATTTTGAGCACAACAATATGGTCAGTCATCAAATCAGGGTAAGTACAAGTAGAGCAAGATCATTATCTAACATTAAAAATCACTTCATTTAAAATTATATCAGATGAGAAAATTAAATATGCCATGATATAGATGAAGAAACACAGATCAAAATGCCACTGAAATCAATGCAATTTGGACCTTCGATGCTCAAGTTATGAAGAAAACAATGCAGGGGTATAATTGTAATAAAAATACAAGAAATAAAAAGGATAAGTATTACAAATAGGTCCATGGAGGAACCTACTTGCAATTAGCAAAAAGCAGTTGTGGACCTATATAACTTTTCCCACTTGTGCTCATGGGCATTTTTGTAATTTTCGAAACTTGTGAGGGCATCCCTGAAAATACCCCATGCGCGCAAGTGAGTCACGCGCCTGAGGACCAATATTTAATTATGAAAAGTAACAAGGTCATCTCTGTAATTTGCCCAAGCCCTCACATGGGGTGCACGTGAGAGGGCCATGCTCGGGATGCACAACTGGTTCGGGACACATGGCATCAGGTGAAGGCTCGGGGCAAGGTTCGGTAAACCTGAGGCTGCTGGTTCGGATTGAGGCTCGGGTCGTCCACGTGTCTTCATCACAACCGTCTGATCCAGATGATCGGACGGTAACTGCTCTCCTTGCTCTGTCGTGGGTCGCCAGAGGAGGTTGCACTCCTGCGACCCTCCATTTGCTCCACCGTGCTTCGATCATCCGTCTGAAGGTCGAGGGAGCTTGATGGTGTGCTGGCAGATACCCTGGAGTTAAGGCAGAGCTTCATCATCCTTGGGAGCCGCAAGGCGGAGACAGGTCGTCGGAGTAGAAGCTCGAGATCGGTGAGGCATCGTAGAATCCGTCCATTGATGTACTTGCAGGATTAGTATATAGCCGAAGCATGTGCGAGGTGTTTGTGTGAATAAAGTGAGCGAGATGGGGTCTCGTGGAGGTGGTCGGAGCGAGGGACCAATGTCTTCTTCTCCGGCGAGACAGAGAAGAAGGTGGGTGCGGTGGCAGGGTCATGAAGAAGGAGAATGGGTGATCAGGGTTGTTAGCAAGGATGAAGGTGATGGCACGAAGATCAGAGGATGGTCGATGGGCTGAGTAGTTTGAGGTTGGTGGTGAATTAATTTGGAGAAGAGTGACTAAGAAATACCTGGAAGTCAGTTATGCAATTGGGCAAAGTTAATGGCTTGGGATGAGGTCCCTAAGGTCCTCGGGTCATCGTTCTGACTCGGGCAGCCACTCCGAGGAACTCAATGATGGCGGGGCTGCCGCAGCATGGACAAGATTGACCGTGGGTCGACACCTGACCGGGAGACCATTATGGTCCCCTGATAATCTCAAAAATCGATCGGTCTTGTGATCCGCACAAGGCGGGAACACAGTCGAAGTGTCAACCAATCAAATCTTGAAATTAATCAACAATCAACCCACACTACAGATCATGGAAATAGAAATAAATGTGGAGTTAAAATTTATTTTTAACTCTTCACAAATGGTGTATAGTGACAAGTATGCGAAGAGTTCGAACACAGGGAGCAAACAGGGTAGTTAAAATGTGCACAAGTGAATGTGAAGCGTCTACACTAAGCAAGCAATCAAAGAAGTTTTTGTGGGTTTCTATTTTTTTTTAATTTTTTAATATTTTTTTTATTTTAATTTTTGATTTTGTATTTTGATTTTTAATTTTCTGATTTTTATATTTTATATTTTATATTTTTTGTTTCTTTTTTTCAAGATTGGAAAATATAAGCAAAGTAATAGAAGACAAGATAAAGTAATGATAAAAATATGCAAAAATATCCAAAAAATCAGAAATAAAAATGTTTTTGATATTTTTAGTATTTTTTACTATTTTTTTGATTTTTGGGGATTTTTCAAACTGTTTTTGGTATTTTTAATTAGCAAAATAAGTCAAAACAGTGACAAAGCTACTGGCTGGAGATACAATAGAAATTAAAAATAGCAAATAGCCACAAAAATTGTCCACACTAATTTTCAAATAAAGATAATAAAATCTAGAACAAACAGAAACAGAGTTTGTAGTTTTTGGAGTTTTCTCTGATTTTATATATTTTTTTGAAATTTTGAGTGTTTTTGAATTTGTAAGGTTTTTCTTTTGAGATTTTTAGTGAATTTTGGACTGACACTAAAATATGGTAAAATAGACACTAGGGAATTTTTTTTGGAATTTTTAGAGATATTTTACTATTTTTTTGGTATTTTCTAAACTAGACAGTGAATAAAAAGCATGTTTTTGATTTTTAATAAAAAATAAAAATAAAGTAAACTCAAAAGCTGGAACTATGGCGTGGAAGTACAAGTATCCAGGAGCTTAAGTTCAAAATTTGAGAAATTTTGGAATTAAAATGATGCTTCAAATAAATCCAACAAGTTCACAAAAATGAAAGGGCTGGCAGGGACCTATTGATGAGTAGAGGGAAGTCGAAGGGCCTGCACGCAAATTTCCACCAAATAATATGACTGAAATATAGACTTACGATACTCAATTCTAATACCCAAAATCTGCAAGGGTGTGCGTGCAAAAACTCCCAGGTACACGTGCGTCGCACACGCACCTGGCAGGGCACGGATGCAAATCTCAAAATAGCGGGGCCTAAAAGGAAAAATCCCAGAGAAATTATAACTGCAATGAAGATTTTACAGACAAAAGGCAAATATCCAAACCCACCGGGGGGTCCACAGCAAAATTCCCAAACTCACGTGGGCATGCACATGAGCCTAGGAGGGGAGGACCTAAATAAAATTATGACACAGTTTGGGGCTGAATCGCAAATTGTCCAAAAAGATAACGCTGCAGACGAAAGCTTATAGTTCGAATAGTAAATACGCAAAATGGCAGGGGTTGTAACACAAAATACCTATGCCTAAGTGATCCGACGGTTCCCCTTTTGTCACATATACACGTGTCGAGACGAGGGGCCGTGATACCCCTTCGTGGATGCTCGGCCCAGATTAGAGCTGTTGGAAATGCGAGCCCACGGCGAGCCATTATGCAATAAATGTTATTGCAATTCACTCCTTAATCTGAAATGAAGAATACATAATTTGCATAATAGGTCCCTTAGTACAATTAGGGTTATGTACCATGGCCATCTTGATGATCATACAGCTGTTGATTCAACTATTGAATCATAGAGGCTGGTGCTTGGATGAATATCTAAAGAGTTAGATTGAGGACTCATCAAGCACCGACAGATGATTGTTAAGAGATGATCTCCGGCCTGAGAAGGAAATGGCAATCCTTTTCTCTAAAGGCTGATATCTGACCGACCTCTTGATGCAGGTCCTCTGCATAGGAATAGAGATTCGGAGGTGTCAGATTAGTTAGGTCAAAGAGTTGACTTAACGAGATCGAGATAACCAAAGTCCTATATCGTATGCTGTCATGATATAGGCACACATCCTCTGACCGGAGACAGATGTGTTACTATATGTCTGAGTATGTACATTTGGCAGACCAATAGGTTGATGACCTAATCAAGGTCTATACACCGGCGTGCTGGTGTGCATATAAGGGCATATGAGTAATACGATCTCTCAAAGGGATCATACAGGTTCAGTTACTGAACCGGAAGACATGAGCTCACTCATGAGATATTGGGAAGAATCAAATTCCGTGCGCACGGTCGTCTCGCTTTGGAAGCTTGACTGAATTTGTAGGTTTGATATATACTTTTGGAAAGTATATGATCAAGACCTAGGTATGATATATGCTTTTGGAAAGTATATGATCGATACCGACTCCCAATGATCGAATGAGAAACTTACTGATAAAACCATGAAGTAGACAGTATAAAGTTGATCCAATACTTCGAGTTTAGTCTGAGTCTTCCAGTATGCAGGATGTACAGGTATTGGGAATACCTGAGGGTGATGTGATCATAAACGATTGTATAACCATGACGCTTCCATTCCTAGGGAGTGATGAAACGGGTCTAGATTTTAGTGACTCCTCTCATTAGAGAAGTGATCTGATCTTGGTCCAAGTGTTGGACATTGATCTGAATGTGATTCAGATACAATGAGAAGATTAGATTTACGGTCTTGATTTAATCAAGCATCTATGGGAGGCCCGCGATCTGGATTTGAGATACGATCTCAATATCCATGTCACTATACGTGGAACAATACAATCGCCCTGTCCTTATCTCCAAGTATCTGCGGAGAAAGCGCATTATCCTTGAAGGAGTTCATGGATAATTCTATTGTTGATATATGTATCCGAGCATTGAGAAAATGGATAATTAAATGTGATTTAATTATCATGAGTAATATTAATTTGATTCATATTATAAAGAGAGTTATCTTAGATAATTAAATGAGATTTAATTATCAAAGATGTAAATAATGTGAATGTGATTCATATTATTTGGACACAAGAGAATAGAGATCCAAGATGATTAAATATGATTTAATTATCATGGATATGAATAATGTGGATAGCAATATCCATATTAGTCATATATATTTTAAATGTGATTTATAATATATAAGAGAGAGCTATTTGTAATTTACATTTGTTAATTAAATGTTAATGTGAATTGGATTCACATTGGACATCAAATTGAAAATGTAATTTACATTTTGTTTTGGGTTGTGAATGTGATTCACAATTTTCCAATGGCATGATTGCAATGTTCACAAAATAAACTGGATTTATTTTTGTGAAATAATTTGCAACAAATGTTGTTGCAAATATTGGAGAGAATCATGAGATAATGTAATCTCATGTAATAGGAAAAAGGAAGCTCCCTTCTTATTGAGGAGAGGGGACGGCCACAATTCCATAAGGAATGTGGTGGCCGTCCACCCTCCTTATGGAAGGAGGCTTGCCTCCTTTCCTATCTCTCTAATGGAGATTGATTTGATATAAATCAAATTATATTTAATATATATTTGATTTTTATTAAATTATATGTTGTTGTGTTTTTAGCAACAAATCATGACCATTGAAAGAAACACAAATTAATGTGGACCATTGAATTTGTGTTGACACATGGATTGAGATCCATGGATCCCAAAACCCAAAAGGAGAGGCATCCCATTGCTCTTCTGGGCACATAAGTGAGACAACAAGTCTCTCTCTCTCTCCCTCTCTCTCTCTCTCTCTTTCTCTTTCTCTCCCTCTCATGGCCGTCCACCATGGATGCCCTAGAGAGGCTCTCCATCGCCGCGACACCGTCGTTATGCTGCCACCGTCGTTATGCTGCCCGATGTTTTGCTCGTGGAACCCCGTCTACTTCAGCATGCCTTGCTCGTGAAGAAGACTTCGGATCTCGTGTGTCGAGATCAGGAGATCCACCGCTTGGATCATCAACATGGATTGCGAGAAGCACGCGGTTCATCCCCGCGCTCGCAAGCGTCTCCTCCGACGGATCGGACTTGAGACAGGAGGTCTCTTCGTTTAGAGACTTGATCGCAACCACGTTTCAAGAGGTAAACCTAATACTGGTTGTGGTTTAGAGAAACGATCCGAGAAGTGTTCTTGGATCATGTGGTTTCGTCACATGAAAATTTTTTTAATTTCCACTGCATAGAACAACTAGTGCGACTAGTCGTTCTTCGTCGTATTCGATGCGACGCTCACGCTTCCGTGATGCGCTTGAGGATCTAATCATATCCTTCAAGTGTTATCAGATCCTTAGGTCGGTGGTTTTGGATACGATCCATAAACCGAGGACGACTTGGGTTCATTAGGGTTTGCGAAAGTTTTCTTGCATTTCATTTTCGCATCTCTATTTTGATATTATTTTCGGCACTGTTTAAATTGTTTAAACACGAAAATAATATTTGAATTTTATTCCCCATTAAATAAGGAAACCGTAGGATCTGAGTTTGCGTGATTTCGATTCCGTTTGCTCTAAATATGCTCATTTTAGTGAACATGTATCCACTGTTTCGGGAACTGCGGATCATGACGTAATTAAGATGTTAATTGCGGATTTGAAACGCCTTGAAATGCGTGCAAATCACTTGGGTTCTGTTGTAAATCAAGTTAGCAAACTTTAGAAATTTACTTTGCTTAATTTGGATTTAAATTGATTGAGATATGGTATTTTTAGTAAGTGAGGGTCACCGCTGAAAATACTTTCCTAATCAAGAACCTAGTGATTGTCATTTAATTAATTAGTGAAATTAAATTATTTAATTTCCTGGAATAATTATGCATAAATATTTGTGAAATATTTAATGATAATTATGTCCTTAAATGACTTTGCCCTAACCAACAAATGATTAGATGTGATCTAGATCAAGATTGGTTACATGATCTACATGATCAACATTCCAACAAACATGTTGCTTGAATAGGACTTGGGATTTGTTTAGCAAATCTCATTATAATGTTAATCAAAATTGTTTTGATTATTACTATATGGTATAATTTCGGTTGAAGAACCGATGATCATCTCAAGTACAAAATGATCTATTTTGCATTATCCTTTCTCGAGGTGGATATGGTGTCTAGTCGGAGAGCATTGGGGTTGCGGGTTGCAACGTATGTGGTCCGTCCCACTCTCGTCGGTACTGGCCATGACAGCGGGTAGGGTTAGTATAATGCTTAAGAAATCATGATGTATTTCTAATTATTAAAATTCGAAATAATACGTATTTGAGATAATACCATAATTCAAGTAACAATTAAAAATTTTTTGTTGGATATTAGTTGGATCATTAATTTAATATGATTAGATTAATTGGAATCCAATTAAAATTAAGACACTCTATTATAAATAGATGTGTTAATTCCCTTGGAAGAATTAATCATAATGAATATGATTCATAATGATTAATTAGAATTTGAATATGATATGGAGGATCACATAAGTGACATCCATGGTCTCCCGTCAAGGCGAAGGGTTCCATGCCAGGGATTGTATGTGGGAGACGTCTGTCCGAAGTGACAGCTCCTGTATGCAAGCGCATCTGGATCGGGCTCTTTGCTTCTCGAAAGAGTAAGGCCGTATATGTAGTGACCCCAATATCGGATCCTCATATTATTGGGGCGATATTGGATTGCGTATAGCGAGTACTAGTCCTGTTGACGGTTGGTTCAATTAACGACGGGTCAACATCGCCTTAGGGGTGGTGGGCTCGGGTGTTAAAGACCGAATTGGGAAATGCAAGTTGGACTTGCAAAGCGGAATGTGTTCCCGCTTCTTTTTATCCGAGTTGCAGATTCTCATATTATTGGGATGCAACAAAGATAAGGAAGGAGATCCCAGATCTTGTTGAGATATAATGGTAAGTATATCTCTTACATTGAAAGTGATTAAGGGAATGAACTTTCAGTGTTGACAAGACAAGACAACTTTGATATAAAAATCCTAAATCAAAGTAATATATATATATTTATATATTTATGCAAATTTCTTATTTCAGATAATCCTTCATTGAAACCCACTTAATGATATACTCAATAATAACCAGTAAAATATCATGGATTGGACTCATGATCCAGATATTGTACTTGCAATTGGACACATAATGTATGTGGTTGCAATGTGCAAGTTTCCTCATAATATTGAGGAATGACAATTAAATAGATAATAGGACTGCAACCCTAGGGTTTGTATGTCTCTATAGTCTTGATCTCTCATCGGATGTACTTTGGAAGTGACATGTCGATGATGATCGCAATTGTCAAATAATCCTTATAAAATTAATGAAGATATTCTGGCATACATATGTGCTCTTGACATTTAACATGAATGAGATGGTTCACTGCATCATGCAGAATGGTGGCTCTATGAGAGATGATGTATTTAAATTGTTTGAGTACCTACCCGAACCTATGTTTTAAGAGTTTAGATGGATGTAGATGATGAGTGTCATCATTCTACTATCTATACTCTGGTCATTCATGAAGCTTCATAATATTCATATCGTATGAATTTAGTGAAGCATGTATATTGAAATGCTCTTACATAAGAGATCCTTAGTCTTAAGCAATGGTTGCTTATAGACAAAGGGAGCGCAGTGGAAGCATGGGTTGGACCCGAGTAAGAAGTATGATCAAAGAGTTGACTATACATCTATGACTTCCATATGTCATCCGAAGAGTTGGATGAATGCCAATACTGCAATAAGTTGATGTGTTGATAGTATGACTATCAAGTCTATCTAGAATCCTTAGAGAAGGACTCAGAGTGGAGCATCGGATTAATCTACATAAATCATTGATAAGATAAAGTCAAATAATTGTATCTCAATCTTCTGATGACATTTGCAATAGGTTGCATATGTTTTAGAAGACTGGAAAATTTGATCTTAAAGGTTTATAGTTATCCACATGGATATTGATGCAATTGTTGTAACAATCTCTGTTGGATTGATAGACTTGTTAATTTCAGTGGAAGAGTCCTTAGTCTTAGAGAATGTCTTTATGACCTAGATATAAGAATACACTCATTGTTTGTTTCTAAATGTTGGAAATAAACATGAATTCTGAGGTAGAACTATCATAAAGAGTTATGATGGAGATATTTCAGATAGTAATCTAAAATCTAGTGGACTCCACTAAATTAGAAAATTGATGAATGGCTCATTAACATTTCTAAATGCTGAAATTAAAACTTAAGATCAATATGAGGATGAAGATCATTTGACAATGATCTAGCATCAAGCTTTGGACATTTGTTTATTGATTTGATCAATAGACTAGTAAGAGATGAAACTTTAGAATGTCTAAAATTTCAAAACTTACATACTTATGAATATCGTATTCAAAGTAAAATGTCCAATACACCCTTCTTAGAGAAAGGTGTAAGATGCCAAGGTATTCAGGATCTCATGCATATTGATGTATGTAGATCATCTATATCATAGTAAACATTATGGATATATGATATCTGTTGATGATTATGTATGATATGAGATTTCTTCTCTTCACCTAAGAAACCTTTGAAATGTTCAAAGATTTCATTATTTTTGGTTTAGAACCAAAGTTTGAAGGAAGATAAAATGAATTTGATCTAATCTAGGTAGCAAGTACCTGTTAGATAAATTCAAAGAATACCTTATAGAGATATGAATATCACTTCTATCTCAATCCTCCTAACACACCTTAACTCAATAGAGTTATAGGGAGATGCAATTGGATCATGTGTGACATGATCTTATCAATGATGAATTTTAGCATAATTATCCCTTAGTTTCCAGGTATGTATGTGTAGTAGAGACTACAATGTATATCCTTAATAAGGTTCCATGTATGTTGGAATCTAGCACTTGAGAGTGCTGCTTCATTAGGAAAATAAAGGATGGTATTGGATACCTACTTTATGACCTTGAGATTCTTAAAGTATCTCATCTCTGAGAATGTGATTCTTAGAGGTTGAGACTCTTGAGAATCAAGATGAAAATGAAGTGTAGGAACTCATTTAATCTTGAGAAGATAATGAGGCTCCTGAAATTGGAAACTAAAAAAAGGACAATTAATGATGAAACATTAATACCTCTTCAAATGAGTTTGAGGATGTATTCCATGTGTCAGTTAAGTCTGACAATGATCGGACTTCATGTGATGAAGCTCCTAAGGATCATGACATGGAAAGATGGATTTTAGCAATAAAAGTCTAACGTAGACTTCATATACATGTGTTGTATATGGACCCTCGAGGATCCACCTATATGGGTAATACCTGTAAAGGTATAAATGGATCTTCAAGAGAAAGGGAACCTGATGAGAAGGTGGAGACCTTCAAAGCACGGTTCGTAGCCATGAGCTACACATCGGAAGAGAAGACATTGCTTGCGATGAGACTTGCTCTTCGGTGACCATGCTTAAAAACATCAGAATATTGCTAATCTTGGTTGCACAACTTGACTATTGCATCTTCAAAGATGTAAGTCAAGATTGCATTCCTCTATAAATACCTCTCTAAGGATATTCACATGAAGTAGCCCCAGGGCTTCATGATTGAGGAAAGCAAGGTGTGCAAGCTAAGGAATCCATCTAAGGACTCAAATAAGCTTCTTTGAGATGGACCATAAGATTTGATGAAATTATAAATGTTATGATTTCAAATGGAATCTTGATGAGCCATGCGAAGCTTAGTGGGAGTGCCTATGTGTTCATTGCGCTAAATGTAGATGATATCCTGATCATTTAAAATGATATAAGGATAATAATAAGTGTTTTATAATCTGATTGTTCCATAACTTGAGATATGATCTCAAGGATACCTCTTGGATCTTAGTTCTGAAGGTATTGAGGAGCAAAGAGAAGAGGGTATTGGGACTGTCACATTAGTAGTACACCTTGGACATATTCTATTTTATGGAAAATCCCAAGAAAGGCTTCCATCCCTTAAGATATGGTTCTGACCTGTCTGAAGGGATAGCACCTCAAAGAGTTGAGGAAGTAAATGCTAGAACTACTTGCACTTGTGCATTAGTTACGAGAAGCTGAGTGTATGCTAGATGTGTACAAAAGCCAGATATCTACCATTCAGTGGGAGTAGTAAAATGTTACTAATCCTACTATGGAAATAAAACACTTAATTGCAGTAATAATAATATCTTCAAAGATGATGAAACTTAGAGATAGTGATCTCAAAGTCTTATATTCAAAAGTTTAAGACCATGTATATAGTGATCTATAAGGGTCTAAACTTTAGATACCTTAGGAGATAGAGATCTCCGGGAATGAAGGTATTCTAATAAGGATTATGCGGATACTGGTTATGATGTTAGGGACACTGTAACCAACTAGATTGAGTATTGGTTGCATGAGATGCAACATTCGCATTAGATGCGAGCACTGTTACTGGGGATATGCAAGTGCCGTAAAAGGACTTGGCATAGTCTCACGGGAACAGAGTGACTGATCAGCTTACCTAGCTATTTTCTAAATAGCCTATGATTGTCACATGAGTGTGGGTTTAAATGATTAGCCCATCAATGGCTCTTTGGGCTAATGGGAGATTGTTGGAAATGCGAGCCCACGGCGAGCCATTATGCAATAAATGTTATTGCAATTCACTCCTTAATCTGAAATGAAGAATACATAATTTGCATAATAGGTCCCTTAGTACAATTAGGGTTATGTACCATGGCCATATTGATGATCATACAGCTGTTGATTCAACTATTGAATCATAGAGGCTGGTGCTTGGATGAATATCTAAAGAGTTAGATTGAGGACTCATCAAGCACCGACAGATGATTGTTAAGAGATGATCTCCAGCCTGAGAAGGAAATGGCAATCCTTTTCTCTAAAGGCTGATATCTGACCGACCTCTTGATGCAGGTCCTCTGCATAGGAATAGAGATTCAGAGGTGTCAGATTAGTTAGGTCAAAGAGTTGACTTAACGAGATCGAGATAACCAAAGTCCTATATCGTATGCTGTCATGATATAGGCACACATCCTCTGACCGGAGACAGATGTGTTACTATATGTCTGAGTATGTACATTTGGCAGACCAATAGGTTGATGACCTAATCAAGGTCTATACACGGTGCGCTGGTGTGCATATAAGGGCATATGAGTAATACGATCTCTCAAAGGGATCATACAGGTTCAGTTACTGAACCGGAAGACATGAGCTCACTCATGAGATATTGGGAAGAATCAAATTCCGTGCGCACGGTCGTCTCGCTTTGGAAGCTTGACTGAATTTGTAGGTTTGATATATACTTTTGGAAAGTATATGATCAAGACCTAGGTATGATATATGCTTTTGGAAAGTATATGATCGATACCGACTCCCAATGATCGAATGAGAAACTTACTGATAAAACCATGAAGTAGACAGTATAAAGTTGATCCAATACTTCGGGTTTAGTCTGAGTCTTCCAGAATGCAGGATGTACAGGTATTGGGAATACCTGAGGGTGATGTGATCATAAACGATTGTATAACCATGACGCTTCCATTCCTAGGGAGTGATGAAACGGGTCTGGATTTTAGTGACTCCTCTCATTAGAGAAGTGATATGATCTTGGTCCAAGTGTTGGACATTGATCTGAATGTGATTCAGATACAATGAGAAGATTAGATTTACGGTCTTGATTTAATCAAGCATCTATGGGAGGCCCGCGATCTGGATTTGAGATACGATCTCAATATCCATGTCACTATACGTGGAACAATACAATCGCCCTGTCCTTATCTCCAAGTATCTGCGGAGAAAGCGCATTATCCTTGAAGGAGTTCATGGATAATTCTATTGTTGATATATGTATCCGAGCATTGAGAAAATGGATAATTAAATGTGATTTAATTATCATGAGTAATATGAATTTGATTCATATTATAAAGAGAGTTATCTTAGATAATTAAATGAGATTTAATTATCAAAGATGTAAATAATGTGAATGTGATTCATATTATTTGGACACAAGAGAATAGAGATCCAAGATGATTAAATATGATTTAATTATCATGGATATGAATAATGTGGATAGCAATATCCATATTAGTCATATATATTTTAAATGTGATTTATAATATATAAGAGAGAGCTATTTGTAATTTACATTTGTTAATTAAATGTTAATGTGATTTGGATTCACATTGGACATCAAATTGAAAATGTAATTTACATTTTATTTTGGGTTGTGAATGTGATTCACAATTTTCCAATGGCATGATTGCAATGTTCACAAAATAAATTGGATTTAGTTTTGTGAAATAATTTGCAACAAATGTTGTTGCAAATATTGGAGAGAATCATGAGATAATGTAATCTCATGTAATAGGAAAAAGGAAGCTCCCTTCCTAATGAGGAGAGGGGACGTCCACAATTCCATAAGGAATGTGGTGGCCGTCCACCCTCCTTATGGAAGGAGGCATGCCTCCTTTCCTATCTCTCCAATGGAGATTGATTTGATATAAATCAAATTATATTTAATATATATTTGATTTTTATTAAATTAATTGTTGTTGTGTTTTTAGCAACAAATCATGACCATTGAAAGAAACACAAATTAATGTGGACCATTGAATTTGTTTTGACACATGGATTGAGATCCATGGATCCCAAAACCCTATAAAAGGAGAGGCATCCCATTGCTCTTCTGGGCACATAAGTGAGACAACAAGTCTCTCTCTCTCTCTCTCTCTCTCTCTCTCTCTCTCTCTCTCTCTTTCTCTTTCTCTCCCTCTCATGGCCGTCCACCATGGATGCCCTAGAGAGGCTCTCCATCGCCGCGGCACCGTCGTTATGCTGCCCGATGATTTGCTCGTGGAACTCCGTCTACTTCAGCATGCCTTGCTCGTGAAGAAGACGTCGGATCTCGTGTGTCGAGATCAGGAGATCCACCGCTTGGATCATCAACATGGATTGCGAGAAGCACGCGGTTCATCCCCGCGCTCGCAAGCGTCTCCTCCGACGGATCGGACTTGAGACAGGAGGTCTCTTCGTTTAGAGACTTGATCGCAACCACACTTCAAGAGGTAAACCAAATACTGGTTGTGGTTTAGACGAAACGATCCGAGAAGTGTTCTTGGATCATGTGGTTTCGTCACATGAATTTTTTTTTAATTTCCGCTGCATAGAACAACTAGTGCGACTAGTCGTTCTTCGTCGTATTCGATGCGACGCTCACGCTTCCATGATGCGCTTGAGGATCTAACCATATCCTTCAAGAGCTTGACGTCGATCGAATGGATCTGGGCACGCGCGATCCAAAAGTCGCTGAAGCGCTGGAAGAACACCTGTGGAATCGACGGCTCCGGGTGGCGAAGGAAGAACACGGGAGGAACTGAGCTCCGGCGACTTTTGAGCTGCAAAATCTCGCCACTCGGAGCGATGGAACTCCTTCCAACAGCTTCACGAGATGCCTGGGAGCTCCCTCGAGGTGATTGCAGCTACAAAATGGCCTTACGACGGCCGGACGTCCACTGCGACGTTGGTGAAGGAGGGTAGCCCCCAGGTCGTCTTCCTTTGTCAAAAATGACTCCAGATGGGAGTCTCTCGAGCCCCTGGAACCTACAAAGAGAAATCAAGGTGGACAGTAGGTCGTTCCAGGGCTAACGAGGGTGGAATAGCGGTGCGTGTAATGGAGATGAACGTCGGAGCTCAAGGGCTCCGGCGAGTGTTCGACAGTGAAAACAAGGCGAAGGGATGGTTTAATCGACAGGATAAGAGAGTAAATGAAAAACTATAACTAACAGCTATCTAACAACGAGAAAAACAAGAAGAAAAATGCCCTCGAGTGGCGTGGAACCACGAGGAAGAAACCTCGACGGCCGAGAGGCCGGAGGTGGCTTGGAACACGCCCGGCGAGCTGTTGATGCACCTCGACAAGAGTGCAGACCTTCCCTCTGTCACAGGGGGTCCAGCAAAAGCTCTCGGAGGGATTGGCTCAGGCCAAAGGACGGTTCAAAGTGGAATGGAAGGGATGGGTTTGGTTTTGAAAGGTGGTCGAGGCGCGAGGTTCAAGGGCCGATCACGGGAGGATGAAGAAGATCTAGGAAGATCCACTAGGTCGGCGCGAATCACTGTTGTACCAGGTACAACTTTCATGAAGGAAGCGGCTGCCCTCGAGCAACGCATCAACGACGAAAAAATCGAGAAGAGAGGGGCGCAGCGGCTTCTGACAAGGCACAGGGCTAGGACTAGGGAGTTAACTGGCTGGTCAACATCCCAGTCCACCTGGTTGGTCCACGTGGACCAACCAGGAAAAAGCCCCCAAAAAATGTTTTATAAATTCGATTTAAAATAATAAATGGATTATTTAGATTTAGGTTATTTAATAAAAATTATTTATTGTTTTATAAATTATTTTATTGTGATTTTTATTTATTTTTTAGAGGTATATTTTTTTACAAGTTGCCTATTATACCCTTTATAGGTATATTACCTATATATTGCATCCTTTTATTTTTATTTTGTGTATTTTACTTTTATTATTTTTATTTATTATTTTATAAAATTATAAAATACTTTTATATACACAAATATATTTTTATTTTATTTTTCTGATATATTTTGTGTATTTAATACATTATAAGAGTATGTTACATAGGTATGAGTACATGTATTATACCTGTATGATCTATACTTGTTTATTTTTATTTTGAGTTTTCTTTGCATTTTTTATTCTGATTTTAACACCCATAATTATTATAAGTAATATTTACAACATTATAAAAATCTGAGAATGTAAAAATAATGAATAAATAATAAATTGAATATTTTAATTGGTACACTTATACAATGTGGGTCCAGAACTCAACTTTCAAACCGTAGCTCCGCCAAATGCGAAACTACCGGCATCAGATAGATTATTTTATTCTATATACAATTAAAGGTGAGTATACTGCATTTGGAGTTTTCATTTATGAGATATGGGTCTGGGAAGTTGGCATTCTGGATTTTTATTCAGACCATAACTTTTTATCTGTACATTATTTTTCAGTGAAATCAATTTTGTATTTTTCTTTATTTAATTATCTACAACTTTTATGAACAAAGTTTCTTTATTTGAAGTATAAAAAGTGGAACCAAAAATAGGTCCCAAAATGAATAAAGAATGAATAGAATGTATAGGTAACAAAGAAACAACCTCCCCCAACCTAGTAACTCTAATGCCCCGGTCTAGCAACTCTTTCCTCGAGAAGCGGGGTATTCCCTTCTAAGTTCAAGTGCAACCGGCTCAAGAAGAGGGGGATTAAGAGGTATAGAATTTTGGGAGCTCAACCAGTGTAGCTAAGTCTCCCGCTGCAAGCTTCATGAGATGTAACATGGATACCATAAGCTTTTGCTTTATTGGACTATATACACTCCGGTGGGGTTATTAAATTTTCAATCCGACCCACCACTTTTTTGGAGTTCTTTTTGCATTTTTTTGTTTTTTTTGTTTTTGTTTTTTTCCAAGTGCATCAGTACAACATATCTACATGGTTCAGCATATATACAAGAAATTTTCCTCTTGAGCCAGTAGACTATCCCTCTTTTGAAGCTTTATTGCAACCCACGGCTTCTGTCTTTAGCCTTCATCACCACTAGACCAAGTTGAGGCGCACTTCCTTCGCTAGAAGAAGTAGAGAGGTTCCGCCTAGAAGTACTACCCTCATATGCTACCCCAAGCCAAAGGAAACTGCCTCCTCACCACCTCATCCGTGGAGAGCTGTCTGAAAGGTGCAGGTGTCCAAGTTAGGTCATTATCACCAAGAGTCGTGTGTGTGCTCCGAAATACTCTACTTAGGCAGTCAAGAATACATTGAACCAAGTCCCGTGATCCTCAAAGAATTAAGTCAACTAGACCTGAAGTACCTCAAACCCAGTTCCTATAAGGTTCCTGTTATTAGGTAGATTTTAAGGTCCAATCAAGCTCCAATCTCCGGATTTTACTTAGACTTGTTCAACTATCAAACTCAATCCGAAAAATGCTCATGCTATGCTATGCAAGAAATATTTTTGTGATGCAATTTTCAAGATTTTGAAATTTTTATGGATTTTTGAAAAGATGATGCATGCATTTTTTTTCAAAAAGATTTTTCAGATGTTTTTGGATTTTAGTTTTGCAAATGTTTTTGGAATTTTTGAAATCAAAAAGTTTTGGCTGAAAGCTAGGTTAAAATATTTACACGGGAGTGCTTCTTATAATTACAAGAAGTGTATTTTAAGAATTTACAAAGGTAAGTGGTCAGTTTTAATATATAATGAATTTTGGTGAGATGTAAGTATTCCTCAAACTTATTTGACACAAACTTTTCACATAATTTTTGAAAACTATAGTCCAAAATAATTTTACAAACATTTTACAAACATGTACACACATTTGAAAATCATTTTGCAATCGGTTCTCCAAACAATATATATAGATTTTTCACATATTTTTGCAACCATTTTTCAAACCATTTGTAAATCATTTTTCAAATATTTTATTTCACACAAAGAAAATAAATTTTACAATCCACACATTTTTACAAAGGTTGAAAATATTTAACAAAATATTTTCAAAATAGTTTTCAATAGATGTTCACAAAGATTTTCAAACTATTTTTCAAACATTTTGCAAAAAACATTTTCACCTGATTTATTAATCAGTGAATACACAAAAGAATTTGAGGAACAGAACATCTTTTTATTAATGATTTTTAATGAATTTCAAAGAATTATTAGCCATATTATTAAGAAAATACGAAAGTACGAGTTATGGCTAAAGTATATACGTAGTATATACGACCCCCCTATACTTAGCTTGAGCTATGTCCTCATAGATCGGAGAGAAAAGAGAAGACATAACTCGTACTAAGTATAGGCAAGTCTAAAGAATAACAAACTAATGAAGCAATCAATGAATGAGAAGTTGACCGTCCCCCCTATACTTAGGATCAAATAATCCTAAGTATAGCAGACTGTACACAACGCAGGGAGGGTCAAGGGTGGGAATGAACAGATCGTACTCAGATCGTCTCCCCCTATACTTAGGGTAAAATATCCCTAAGTATAGACAAGAAGAGGAGACAATGGAGAGGATCAAAGAATGGAAATACTCGGGGTGTATGCCCCCCTATACTTAGGACAAAGTACGTCCTAAGTATGGAAAACTGTCTACAAGGGCGGCACCTTTTTGATAGATGAAGAAGGCAGAAGAGAGCAAGAAGAAAAGAAGAAAAGAAAAAGAGATGAGACTAGAAATGAGATCATGAGAATGTACACATCGCTCCCCCTATACTTAGGGTAAAAGAAGCCCTAAGTATAGGCAACAACAGGAGTGATCACATGAAATGAAGAATGAACACTCGGCTCGTCCACCCCCCTATACTTAGGACAAAGTACATCCTAAGCAAGGCAAACGCGAGAATGAGTGGATGAGCAATACAGGAGAAACAGAGGTGAACAAAGGAGAATGTACAACAGAGGTGGATGTACATATGATCAAGAAGGTGGAAAGCATACCTTTTTGCGAGACCGCTGAGGAATAGATCTGGTGTGGTGTATGTCGACATCGGGGTCCACAGCGGACGGAAGCCGATCAGGGTCGACACGGTGAAGGCCCTCAGTGGAATCAAAACGGAAAGGGACGAACTGATCAATGGAAGCAGTATGGCTGGGTTCTCCCTTGGTGGTCCTATGGTGTGGAGGCACAGACTGGTGAGTGGAAGGAGTACGACTAGGTCCGGCCTTGGAAGTCTCGCAGATGTCAAAGTAGAATGGGACAAACTCATTATCCTCGGAAGAAGTGTAATCGGAGTCGTCCTGCAAGGGATCGTCCAAGTCAAAGTCAAAAGGCACGAAATCATCAGTGGAAGTATACGAACTCAGATCGTCCTCAAGGGTTTTGCCCGGATCATCTTTTTCATCATGAGGCCAAAAATTGTAAAGATTCGCATCATAGCCGACCTCAATCATCTTTACCTTTGAAGGACCAGGAACGGATTTATCGGTGGAAGTAGTCAAACCATGTCCGTCCTGTCTAGTCTTACCTAGGTCATTTGTCTCCTTATGAGGTCTCTCAAAATAATGGGCAACTTCATAAACGTCCTCAATAGTCTTGGTATCTGCCCCCCGCTCAAATGGTTCAATCACATAAATACTCTGGATCTCATCAACACATCGCCACACACCAGGAGGAGGATCAGTGAGGTCCATGCTTTCCGATTGCCTCCCCTTTCGGGGGATTCATCGGGTCTCATCAGGGATCGCTAAGGAAGTATCTCTAGTAGCATCAGGTAGGTCACAAGCCTCAGAGTCAGCTATAATCGGTGAAGGTGCATCAGATGCAGATCTCTGGTCAACTGTGGGTGTGGTGATCAACACTTCGCTCTCGTCAATAGGACGGAAGTGAATTTCTCCTGATCCATAGTCAATAACGACCCTCGCAGAGGCGAGGAATGGTCGTCCCAGGATGATTGGAGATGGCTCTCCTGTGGAGTTCTTCATGGGCAACACGACAAAATCAACATGATGGCTCGTGCCCTGAATAGAAATGACGGCGTTTTCAAGGATACCCTTCGGCCTCTTGATAGATCCATCAACAAACTGAACGATCATCCTGGTCTTCTTGAGAGGCCCTAAGTGAGAGACTGTACCAGTGAGAAGGGTAATATGCTAATAGATGCACCGCCGTCCAAGAGAGTGCGATCACATGTATAGGCAGAGATGGTGCAAGTGATGAAAGGTGTAGCTGTGTTCTTCCTTTTGGGAATGGGACGGTGTGTGATGGCGAGGGCAGTGGCCATGGTCAGAATGTGACGCTCAGATCTGCTCCTCCGCTTTCTCTTCTTGGGAAGAGGAGCAGATAATTGGGTCATGGCCTGCTGAAGTGGGGCTAGGATGATCTCATGAATAGTGGCCACCACTTCGGGTTCAATCAACATTTTTTTTGATTTTTTGGACTTCCTCCATACAAGGGAGGAAGTCGGAATCAACATGTACATGAGGAGTTCCCAGAGCAGTCTGTACATAGGCACCCTCGGGGTTGGAGATGGGACAACAAGTGAGTGGATGTGTGGTCAAATGATAGGGCAATTGGCCCCTCTCCTCACAATGCGGCTCGATCGTGTGACTCCCAAAATCTTTTTGTGTTTTTGTGTTTTTCTTATTTTTTGTATTTTTGGTGATTGCAAGCTCCCATGATCACCCATAATTGAATCCGCAGCCTTGCTGAATAGAGCACTATTCTTATGTTATCTCAACATGGCAAGATTATCTTTCATCAAATCAGTGTGCTCTATCATCAGGGTCAACATGTCACTCATGGAGATCGAGGGAGGTGACTCCAACAGGTCAGACTCGGGTGGATGTGAAGGTGGAGGTGGATAATATATAGGTGGGGGTGGATGTGGGTAGAAGTCCGAGTCGTGATACTGTGGCAGAGGCGGATATGTACAAAAGTCAGAAAAAGTAGGAGGAGGATCCTCCTGATAAAAGGGAGGTGGACCGGCTGGAGGGTATGAGGAATCCGCAAAATCCGGATAAAAATCGCTCCAGGGATCCATCTCGAAACAAGAGAGAATGATCGGGAGAACACGATGGTCAAGTCAACAGATGTGTGGAGAAAGGCGCAAATGCGCAGAGATGATCTAGAATGCACACAAACCAATCACAAGCAAAAATGAAACAACCAAACCCTCAATTCACCTACTCAACTCGGTGAAGACCACAAATGCGGTCTTTTTATCTTATCTGTTTTAGAGTTAGGTGAAAAAGTCAAGAGTTTGCACAAACACTTAGGGAGCTGAAAATGGGATTTGGGCACTAACCTTAGTGTGTGCGCGAGCAATGAAAAACGAAGACAATGAGGGGATTACTCGCCCCAAGACAATGTTTTTCCTTTTTGATCGGTTTTAGGGTCAAGTAATATTAGCAGTCTCAATTTTATTGGTTATCTCTTTTTTTTGGATTTTTAGTGAGAAATACACGATCCTAACGGGGATACAATTCCTTTAAGCTCCTAGGTTGGCAAAATCAGAGGGAGAGTCGGAAAAGCAATGCAAGCGGCAAACAATGATGAATGCTAAAGCGTAAATGCTCACCTTGCCTCCAGCACTCTACATGCAAGGATGGTCAGCAGAATTGAAACCTAACTATTATGCAAATGCAAGCCGATGAAATCGTCCTAAGTTCAAAAATTGCTTTTAGCGTGAAGCACCACAAGTCGACCACTTATCTTTAACCTAAGAGTCCGGTCTTGGCTTACCCCTCCTCTTCTCGACACACTCGAGTTTAGGAGTAGCGCTTGATGGGGCTCGCTCACGCCACACAGGTTAAGAGATAAATGAACAGACTGTTTAATTTGACTAAGTCCAAACGAGTCTATAGGTACATGCAAATACATTAGGTGTTTGGCCTTAGTCTATCGCAAGCAATCCTAAAACTAGAGGCTCAATCACACAAAATAAGAAAACAAAACCGAGAAAACAAAGGGAAAAAGATGCGATGAAAATCGTAAAAACGCGGTGAGCCCCCAAGTGAACAAACACTTGGAAATTAGGCCCAGAGTGTCCAAGAGTCCAAGTACCTGTATTATTACAAATTATCCAATCACTCTCTCACAAAAATAAATGCAAGCTAAACTAATCACTCTCTCTCACTCCTCCTGCTCTCTCCTGCCGGCTTGGCTAAGGAAAAGCCGGCTCCGCTTCCCAAGGATGCTTCGGGTCACCTAGGCGATCCGCCTTGCTCCGCGGTCTATCGCAAGAAGACAAGAAAGGATGGCCAGAATAGCTCAATCAATATATGTCAAAAGTGTAAGAGAGACAAAAACTAGCAATGGTAGACAAGCAATCACAAGCAAACAAGAATAAGAACTACTCGTTGTTGCTCCCCGGCAACGGCGCCATTTGATAATCTCAAAAATCGATCGGTCTTGTGATCCACACAAGGCGGGAACACAGTCGAAGTGTCAACCAATCAAATCTTGAAATTAATCAACAATCAACCCACACTACAGATCACGGAAATAGAAGTAAATGTGGAGTTAAAATTTATTTTTAACTCTGCAGAAATGGTGTATAGTGACAAGTATGCAGAGAGTTTGAACACAGGGAGCAAACAAGGTAGTTCAGACAAATGTGCACAAGTGAATGTGAAGTGTCTACACTAAGCAAGCAATCAAAGAAGTTTTTGTGGGTTTCAAATTTTTTTAATTTTATTAATAATTTTTTTATTTTAATTTTTGATTTTGTATTTTGATTTTTAATTTTCTGATTTTTATATTTTATATTTTATATTTTATATTTTTTTGTTTCTTTTTTTCAAGATTGGAAAATATAAGCAAAGTAATAGAAGACAAGATAAAGTAATGATAAAAATATGCAAAAATATCCAAAAAATCAGAAATAAAAATGTTTTTGATATTTTTAGTATTTTTTACTGTTTTTATGATTTTTGGGAATTTTTCAAACTGTTTTTGGTATTTTTAATTAGCAAAATAAGTCAAAACAGTGACAAAGCTACTGGCTGGAGATAAAATAGAAATTAAAAATAGCAAATAGCCACAAAAATTGTCCACACTAATTTTCAAATAAAGATAATAAAATCTAGAACAAACAAAAACAGAGTTTGTAGTTTTTGGAGTTTTCTTTGATTTTATATATTTTTTGAAGTTTTTGAGTGTTTTTGAATTTTTAAGGTTTTTCTTTTGAGATTTTTAGTGAATTTTGGACTGACACTAAAATATGGTAAAATAGACACTAGGGAATTTTTTTGGAATTTTTAGAGATATTTTACTATTTTTTGGTATTTTCTAAACTAGACAGTGAATAAAAAGCATGTTTTTGATTTTTAATAAATATAAAAATAAAGTAAACTCAAAAGCTGGAACTATGGCGTGACCCAGGAGCTTAAGTTCAAAATTTGAGAAATTTTGGAATTAAAATGATGCTTCAAATAAATCCAACAAGTTCACAAAAATGAAAGGGCTGGCAGGGACCTATTGATGAGTAGAGGGAAGTCGAAGGGCCTGCACGCAAATTTCCACCAAATAATATGACTGAAATATAGAGTTACGGTACTCAATTCCAATACCCAAAATCCGCGAGGGTGTGCGTGCAAAAACTCCCAGGTACACGTGCGTCGCACACGCACCTGGCAGGGACACGGATGCAAATCTAAAAATAGCGGGGCCTAAAAGGAAAAATCCCAGAGAAATTATAACTGCAATGAAGATTTTACAGACGAAAGGCAAATATCCAAACCCACTGGGGGGTCCACAGCAAAATTCCCAAACTCACGTGGGCATGCACGTGAGCCTAGGAGGGGAGGACCTAAATAAAATTATGACACAGTTTGGGGCTGAATCGCAAATTGTCCAAAAAGATAACGCTGCAGACGAAAGCTTATAGTTCGAATAGTAAATACGCAAAATGGCAGGGGTTGTAACACAAAATACCCATGCCTAAAGTGATCCGACGGTTCCCCTTTTGTCACATATACACGTGTCGAGACGTGGGGCCGTGATACCCCTTCGTGGATGCTCGGCCCAGATTAGAGCTTGACGTCGATCGAACAGATCTGGGCACGCGCGATCCAATGATCGCTGAAGCGCTGGAAGAACACCTGTGGAATCGACGGCTCCGGGTGGCGAAGGAAGAACACGGGATGAACTGAGCTCCGGCGACTTTTGAGCTGCAAAATCTCGCCACTCGGAGTGATGGAACTCCTTCCAACAGCTTCACGAGATGCCTGGGAGCTCCCTCGAGGTGATTGCAGCTACAAAATGGCCTTACGACGACCGGACGTCCACTGCGACGTTGGTGAAGGAGGGTAGCCCCCAGGTCGTCTTCCTTTGTCGAAAATGACTCCAGATGGGAGTCTCTCGAGCCCCTGGAACCTGCAAAGAGAAATCAAGGTGGACAGTAGGTCGTTCCAGGGCTAACGAGGGTGGAATAGCGGTGCGTGCAATGGAGATGAACGCCGGAGCTCAAGGGCTCCGGCGAGTGTTCGACAGTGAAAACAAGGCGAAGGGATGGTTTAATCGACAGGATAAGAGAGTAAATGAAAAACTATAACTAACAGCTATCTAACAACGATAAAAACAAGAAGAAAAATGCCCTCGAGTGGCGTGGAACCACGAGGAAGAAACCTCGACGGCCAAGAGGCCGGAGGTGGCTTGGAACGCGCCCGGCGAGCTGTTGATGCACCTCGACAAGAGTGCAGACCTTCCCTCTGTCACAGGGGGTCCAGCAGAAGCTCTCGGAGGGATTGGCTCAGGCCAAAGGACGGTTCAAAGTGGAATGGAAGGGATGGGTTTGGTTTTGAAAGGTGGTCGAGGCGCGAGGTTCAAGGGCCGATCACGGGCGGATGAAGAAGATCTAGGAAGATCCACTAGGTCGGCGCGAATCACTGTTGTACCAGGTACAACTTTCATGAAGGAAGCAGCTGCCCTCGAGCAACGCATCAACGGCGAAAAAATCGAGAAGAGAGGGGCGCAACGGCTTCTGACAAGGCACATGGCTAGGACTAGGGAGTTGACTGGCTGGTCAACATCCCAGTCCACCTGGTTGGTCCACGTGGACCAACCAGGAAAAAGCCCCCAAAAAATGTTTTATAAATCCGATTTAAAATAATAAATGGATTATTTAGATTTAGGTTATTTAATAAAAATTATTTCTTGTTTTATAAATTATTTTATTGTGATTTTTATTTATTTTTTAGAGGTATATTTTATTACAAGTTGCCTATTATACCCTTTATAGGTATATTACCTAGATATTGCATCCTTTTATTTTTATTTTGTGTATTTTACTTTTATTATTTTTATTTATTATTTTATAAAATTAAAAAATACTTTTATATACACAAATATATTTTTATTTTATTTTTCTGATTTATTTTGTGTATTTAATAAATTATAAGAGTATGTTACATAGGTATGAGTACATGTATTATACCTGTATGATCTATACTTGTTGATTTTTATTTTGAGTTTTCTTTGCATTTTTATTCTGATTTTAACACCCATAATTATTATAAGTAATATTTACAACATTATAAAAATATGAGAATGTAAAAATAATGAATAAATAATAAATTGAATATTTTAATTGGTACACTTATACAATGTGGGTCCAGAACTCAACTTTCAAACCGTAGCTCCGCCAAATGCGAAACCACCGCCATCGGATAGATTATTTTATTCTATATACAATTAAAGGTGAGTATACTGCATTTGGAGCTTTCATTTATGAGACACGGGTCTGGGAAGTTGGCATTCTGGATTTTTATTCAGACCATAACTTTTTATCTGTACATTATTTTTCAGTGAAATCCATTTTGTATTTTTCTTTATTTAATTATCTACAACTTTTATGAACAAGTTTCTTTATTTGAAGTATAAAAAGTGGAACCAAAAATAGGTCCCAAAATGAATAAAGAATGAATAGAATGTATAGGTAATTTATCTGAACTTCTGACCTTATCTCCCCCTACTTTATTCCTTGTCGACCTATTCATCAAGATGCCTAGGTCTCGGGGTTTCGGGTCATAAAATATTTACAATATTTTATTCTTTTTCTTTTCTTTATTTATTCTATGATTTTGGCTTTAATTACAGTATTTTATACACTAATGTGATGCACATGCATGAATGCTAAGATGCTTGATTTAAGGCTATTTACAGACATTTACTAGGGTTTTTGATGCCAAAATGATAGAATAAAGATGATGAAATGTGGATTCATCACCCCCTCCACCTCCATCTGTCACAGGGAGGAGGAGAGGGGCTAGGGTTTAGGCCATTGAATGGTGGATGACGGTTCAGGCGGAGGCTTTTATAGGCGGAGGTATTCCGGCAGTTATGTGGTGGTGATGGTGGGGGGGGGGAGTGTTTGAATGAGAAGTGAAGGCAAGGCAGTAATGGAGTAGGGAGGTTGGAGGTTACGCGAAGATGACGGTTCTGGGAGCATCATGAGGGTGGAGTTATGCGAGGGAGATGTGATTGGAGATAGATTCCAAAATAGGATGGGGGTGGAGCAGTTCGCAAGGTGAAACGACTGGAGGGAGGAAGAATGACGTGGAGCCCTTGGATCTTGCGATCCAACGGCTCGGCTGGAGGCGGGGTTGAGTGGTTTAGATGGAGTTAAGATTTAATCCCACGGCGGGGGGTGAAGGGTGACGTGGAGAGAGGCTAGCCGTAGGATGTTAAGGGGATTAGAGGGCTGTGATTTAGGGGGATGCAAGTGGTTGAGATCTGATTAGGGAAAGGATCAGACAGTTGACGATGGACTGGTGATGGATGGTTGAGATGGGGGCGGGAAGGAGCAGATTCGACAACCCAGGAGGGGGTCGGGTGGTAGAAGGAGGAACGGCCGCATGGCGGCTCCAGAGAGCGCCACGTGGCTCAATCATATAATTCGAAAATATAAAATCAAAGAAAAATCATAAAGAATTAGTTAGAGGCCAAATTAGGAAAAAGTCAAAACATGAAAGTTGTTCGTCTCGATGAGATCTACAAGTTTCATGTTGGACGAAAAAGCCAAAAGAGGTTATTTATACAAAAATTATTATTTGGGGGTATTTTTAAGGGGTTTAAACCACCGATTTTTATCTTTTGAGTTGTTTTTGTATTTTTAGTCTTTTTTAAAGGTTAGTGATATAGACAATCGATCTACCTAATTTGTAGGAGTTTTTGATGAGAAAATAATTACAAAAAAATATATTAATTAAATATAGGTTAAATATATACAATATAATACAAGATAAAATGAATGAATTATTGGTGAATTTTAGTGGTTTATTTAAGTCAGGGGTTTAATTATTTTCTTTTAGCATGATGAATGGGAGATTCATCATACCCCTATACTTAAATCATGCTCGTCCTCGAGCATCTACAGAAGGAGTCAGATTAATTCCTGTCAGTGCAAGTGAGGAATTTAAGGTTCAATTTTTCGAAGACCCTCAATTTAAGTGATCCTAAAATTCTGGGCTTATCCATGCTTTAGTTGGAAGGAATCCAACTTCTCTAATTATCAGACTCTCTTTTTGTACATATAATATAAGGATATGAAATTTAGTGTACTGCATTCATGAGAGTCGAGTCGAGGCATTGCTCGAAGTTCCAATCCCAAAGACTCTCCTCTAGACCTCATCCTCAATACTAGGAATAAGTCTATTCTTGCATCAGTCAACCATCTCATTAGTTTGTCAGACTTGAAGTGGGCATAGGATTGTGTCTACTTTTCTTTCCCTCACATTGGAACAAGGGGCCTCTCGAGTGCCTTTTTACTCGACACATGTAAATTTTTAGATTGTTGATCAATGTGTCCGTCAAGAGAGTTGGAGTCGTCTACACTTATTTTTCTAGGAGTACACCGGGGTGTGTCTATTTTGAGCATCTAAGATACCTTCGACACTCAGACTTGTAGCATTTACGATGCAGATCCCTTTTTTGGTGTCAGCCCGACTCCTTGCTCCTAATTAGCGCTTGGTCCAAGTGGACACTTTGAAAATGTTTAGGAGCGCTTGTCATTGGTGGAAGCTCATTTATAATTTGATTTTGGATGATAGAGCTTTTCTTTGACATTTCTTTACTTTTGTTGTCTAACTCCACTGCTTTTATCAAAAGTTGGCGCACACTGATCAACAATTATCGTTAAGTTTCATCACCCCTTACACATAGTTAGATATCAAAGAGATAGCATATGAATCTTGTTCACATACTGGCTAGGGTTTTGCTGATGCTCAGGTTTTCTTAAGCCTTCATTAACTTTATCCCATCCTCGAATATCATTAGATCGGGTCTAAACTCAAATCTCTAGTCTTAATTCCTCAAGTGATATCTCAACTCATCTCATCAATCATGCAGTTGTGGAAGTGATTGTGCTAAGCATATTCTTTTGAAGGTAGAGATGAAGAGTACGATATAGCGCTCAAATCTTTCAAACTAGGGAAGTGTAGATAATTAAGTTTAAAAACCCTAATGACTAAGGCACGTTAACTCAAACTCTCAAGATCACATAAATCAAGTGTCCTCAAAATCCTCAAGCCTTGAGTGAATGTGAATGTGTCAGGAATACACCAACCCCTTAGTTAGTGATTTTAGTGTGATTTTTATTTTTGCAGATTCTTATGGATTTTAATTTTTCAATTTTTTATTCTTTAGGGAGACAATGACCGGCCCAGGCTCAAATGAATAAAAGAATCTACTCTCAGCCAGTATGGGTGTAAGTACGGGTCGTTAGACGGGCTCATGTTCATTAAGGACGGAGCCATATACATTGTACTCTAAACCACCCACTCTTCTAAGGGAGACCGAAGTTCCCTCACTGAAAGTATCTACTAAGCCTAGTAATCAGAGTCTAATTCAAAGAAAGGTTTTCAATTTTACAAAATTTTTTTATACGGTATTTTTGAAAAGGGGTTATTTACTCAAATTAATCCCTCAATTTTTAAGAAAACATTTTTACAAGGTTTTCCAAAACTCAGTTCACAGGATTACTAAAACCAAGCCCGAGAAAGGATTTTCAAAAAGTTTTTAAAAATACGAGCTATGGCCGCTGAAGTAAATATACAGCAATATACGGTATACTCCCCTATACTTAACTTTTGCTATGTCCTCATAGCACAAGTGATATGAAGCCATTGCTCGGTTAAATATAGAGTGATATAGCAAACTGAGGAGGAGGGTCCCCTTATACTTAGGTCAAAAATTGACCCAAGTATAAGAAGACAACGTGAGGGATGGATGACTAGGCAGGTCCCCCCTATACTTAGGCTACAAATAGCCTAAGTAACGGATCTGAGTTTGGGGGGGGGGAGGTCTATGTGTGGAGGAGTATTTACACTACGATACAAGGGCAGATGGGGGTGTTTTTATAGAAGATGACGACCGGGGAGAGAGCGAGAGAGTATTTGCGAAATATGCAGAGAGAAGGGGGAGGGATGAGTGTATATGTGCAAGTGTGTGTGTGTGGGGGGGGGATGGTAGATCATTTAGTGATCTATTTTTTTCTCTTCTTTTTTTACAACATGCAAGCCCTCTAATGAGGACTGTTAAAATAAATTTGCACATGCAAATTTTTTTTACAGTATGCAATTGCAGGAAGACTGCTAAAAATTCCTAAAATTCTCCACCAAGTCTTTTTCGGTCTCTTCAGCGGGAGCTCCCAACTCCACGTCTCCATGAAAATCAAGCGTCCTTGATCTTCATGGGCCCCTCCATAAAAGAGAAATGCTAGAAAAATGGAAAGGAATTAAATCAGCAGAAATGATGCAAAAGTAATGCATGAAAGAAAACCTGTGAATCTTGAAGATATTCAACACCAAAAATAAATAAAAAATAAATAAACAAAGGTGAACCATATCCCCGGCAACGACGCCATTTGATGAACGCAAAATCTGCCTCTTTTTAGGAGGCGAATTTCGGTCGATCAAAAATCACAATCTTTGAATGTTGTGGATTATTTTTACTTGGCAAGTCTACCAAGGTCGATCACAGGAACACGAGCTACTCTATATATTTATCTAATTTCGACTAATCAAGAGCAAGTGTGAATTATTTCTCAATTACATGCTTTCATGCAGATGCACAAGATGCATTATACATATTACAATGCAGTAAAATGATGCTTGCATTTTTTAGTTGATTTTTATGTAATTATAGGATGATGTGTGAAAATAATGCAAGATTAAGTACATGTAACATAAAGAATTACAAAAATACCCTAAAAGTACCACTAAACTGAGCAACATAATATAGTATGAATTTAGAGTCATTTTAATCACAACAATATGGTCAGTCATTATTTAAAGGCAAGGACAAATAGATCCAGATCATCATCTAACCTAAAAAAAAATAACTTCATTTAATATGGTGGCAGATGAGAAAATTAAACATGTCATAACATAGTGGACGAAACAAGGAACAAAATGACATTAAAATCATAAATTTGGATCTACGATGCTCAAGTTATGCTAAAAACAATACAGGGGCATAAATGTAATCAAAATGCAGGAAATAAAAAGGACAAATATTACATATAGGTCCCTGGAGGGACTCATTTGAAATTAGCAAAAACCTATGGGGACCTGTATAATTTTTCCACTTGCGCTCAGGGGCATTTCTGTAATTTTCAAAACATGTGAGGGCATCGCTGAAAATACCCCAAGCGTGTACGTGAGTCACGCGCCAGGAGGACCAATATGTAATTATGAAAAAGTATCAGGGTCATCTCTGTAATTTTCCCAAGCCCTCAAGTAGGGTGTACGTGAGAGGGCCAGGCTCGGGATGCACAACTGGTTCGAGACACGTGGCATTAGGTGAAGGCTCGGGGCGAGGCTTAGTAGACCCGAGGCTGCTGGTTCAGATTGAGGTGCGGGTCGTCCACGTGTCTTCATCACAACCGTCCGATCCAGATGATCAGACGGTAACTGCTCTCCTTGCTCTGTCGCGGGTCGCCGGAGGAGGCTGCGCTCCGACGACCCTCCATTTGCTCCACCGCTTCAAGGGTCCGTCTGAAGGTCGAAGGAGCTTGATGGCGTGCTGGCAGATACCCTGGAGTCAAGGCAGAACTTCATCATCCTCGGGAGTAGAGACCGGCGAGGCATCATAGAATCCTGCCATTGATGTACCTGTAGGATTAGTATATAGCCGAAGAATGTGCGAGGTGTTTACGTGAATAAAGTGAGTGAGATGGGGTCCCGTAGAGGTGGTCGGAGCAGGGGACCAATGTCTTCTACTCCGACGAGACAGAGAAGAAGGTGGGTGCATTGGCAGGGTCATGAAGAAGGAGAATGGGCGATCGGGGATGTTGGCGAGGATGAAGGTAATGGCACGAAGATCAGAGGATGGTCGATGGGCTGAGTAGTTTGAGGTAGGGCGGTGAATTAATTTGGAGAAGAGTGACTGAGAAATACCTGAAAGTCGATTATTCAATCGGTCGAATGTAATGGCTTGGGCTGAGGTTCCTAAGGTCCTCGGGTCGTCGTTTTGACTCGGGCAGCCACTCCAAGGAACTCAGCGGTGGCGGGGCCGCCACAACATGGACAAGGTTGACCGTGGGTCGACACCTGACCAGGAGACCATGATGGCCCCTCCTCCACCTCCGTTTGTCACAGTGAGGAGGAGAGGGGCTAGGGTTTAGGCCGTTGAATGCTGAACGAGGGTTCAGGCAGAGGGGCGAAGGGTTTTATAGGCATAGGTAATCCGACGGTTATGTGGTGGTGGTGGTGGTGGGGGGGGGGGGGTGTTTGAATGAGAAGTGAAGGCGAGGCAGTAATGGAGTAGGGAGGTTGGAGGTTACGCGAAGATGACAGATCTGGGAGCGTCATGAGGGTGGAGTTACACGAGGGATATGTGATCGGAGATAGCTTCCAAAATAGGAAGGGGGCAGAGCGGTTCACAAGATGAAACGGTTGGAGGGAGGAGGACGATGACGTGGAGCCGTTGGATCTTGCGATCCAACGGCTCGGCTGGAGGCAGGGTTGAGTGGTTTAGATGGAGTTAGGATTTAATCCAACGGCGGGGGGTGAAGGGTGACGTGGAGAGAGGCTAGCCGTAGGATGTTAAGGGGATCGGAGGGCTGTGATTTAGGCGGATGCGAGTGGCTCAGATCTGATCAGGAAAGGGATCAGACGTGTTGGATGATGGACCAGTGATGGATGGTTGAGACGGGGACAGGAAGGAGCAGATCTGACGGCCCAGGAGGGGGCCGGATGGCAGAAGGAGGAACGGCCGCATGGCGGCTCCAGAGAGCGCCACGTGACCCAATCAGATAATTCGAAAATATAAAATCAAAGAAAAATCAGAAAGAATTAGTTAGAGGTAAAATTAGGAAAAAATCTAAACATGAAAGTTGTTCGTCTCGATGAGATCTACAAGTTTCATGTTGGACGAAAAAGTCAAAAGAGGTTATTTATACAAAAAGTCTTTTTTGAGGGTATTTTTGAGGGGTTAAAAATACCATTTTTTATCTTTTGAGTTGTTTTTGTATTTTTAGTCTTTTTTAAAGGTTAGTGATATAGATAATTGATCTACCTAATTTTTAGAATTTTTTGATGAGAAAATAAATACAAAGAAAATAATAGTAATTAAATATAGGTTAAATATGTACAATATAATACAAGATAAAATGAATGAATTCATGGTGAATTTTAGGGGTTTATTTAAGTCAGGGGTTTAATTATTGTCTTTTAGCATGATGAATGCGAGATTCGTCACACTATCTCTTAATCTTTATTACTTTATTAAAATCAAATAAAAAGGACAAAAATCCGAAAAACACATTTGTATCAGTCTCATTTTCGCATTTTTTGACATGGAAATTATTATTGCAATAATTAAATACGTGAAATAGTTAAGACCGCATTACTAGAGAATCATCATTCCCTGAGTTCGATAGTAGTATACTTACCTAGAAAAACTGACCACACTGAAAATTGCAGAAATATGTATTCTTAAGTCATTCATTTCGATATCACTATACTATGATAGTTCGACATCTTTAAGAGAGGTAGAAATCGAGTTATCAGTACCTTATTGCATTATCACCTCACTACTCAAAGCAAGTATATTCCATGTGTTTATGTTAAGGATGTACATTGTTGAATCTTCAAATGTGAACGAGCACAAAGTTCTTGTTATTCAGTCCAACTTGAATTTCAAAAGTAGGTATATGAATTGTTGATTGAAAATGCGACCAACCTTATTGCCATTTAGTTCTTTATGGACTAAGTTTATTGACATCCTCATCAAAATAAGAATGCTACTTGGAAGCTAGAAAGTGAGTTGCAAATGAAATATCTACATGTCTTCAGTATGTTCATTTACTAAGAAATTTCGAGGATGACTTTTTTAAGTGTGATTGATTGTAACGGATGAGAGTTTTTACCCAAGCAAGTTTCCTTTTTTCTACGTTCACCACCATCAAGACAACTACAGATTTAAGACTATTTAATGGATTTTATTATCCCATTAATCATTCTTCATGACAACCATAAAAGAATCCGCCCCTTTTTCTATGTACGTCACTTTTCCCCCATTTTTCCTTGTGTGTAAGAGAAAGAGAGGCCTTGTCGGGTGAACCCTTCATCTACGTAGGAGACGATGGTGACACGTCGGAGGAGTGCATGGATTTGAGAGGTTGAAAGAGTCGCTGACGAGCAATCACAAATTCAAAGGATACACACCGGATCTAAGGTTTGTGTCGATCTAGGAGTTCGTAGTATAATGATCACATCTGAAATACGATCTCTTAAATTTATGTATCGAAATTCGCAAAGATAATCTAAATATTTTGTCAATCCTATTTGAAAAAAGAGAACTAGAATTTGTCCTATCGTGTCATACATGCTAATCCTGAATCTCTATGTAATCGACAAAATAGAAATGTATAGATCTTATGAAGTCGCTAACTTAGTTATCAATCATAAAGCCTCTGGAGCTACTATCTTATTGCATATGGTTCACCTCCATTCTTTAAGATGCTCCATAACTATTACTTGTACGAATTGTGATTGGATTAGTAAAGCTTCTCTTACAACATGTAGGTTTCCATCCTTATAAATATGTTAAGGAGCCATGTCATGTAATTGTTTGATCTACACAAACATGGTTTAACATAATTATACAATTCTACCTATAAGCACCAACGTCCATCACTTCTAACTATTTAGTTGATTTTAGACATTTGAATATTGTAGAGAATAGTCGAAAACATGGAACAGAAAGAAAATAATATTTTGTAGTTATATATATTGCTAATTGTATTCTTTACGTTTTGGGCAAGCATGGATTTTCATGGTAAAACATTTGAAAAATATATTCTACTCGTAATATTATTTATTTGATTGTCATTTTCTTAAGTGATTTGGTTACATGATATATGTGCATCTCTTAAATACGTTGGAAATATCTACAATTAATTAGGAATTGAAGAAAAAACGTGCAACACAATTTGTAAGGAAAGATGAACCCCATGTAAATACCATTATTCGTACCCAGCTTTTGATGGAGCTCCACAAAGTGAACTTGAGTATTAAAAAATTATATTATAAAATATAATGGTGCCTTTCTTTTATCAACTCCAGGGTGGTTTACATATGAAAATTATTTACCTAATTGTAACATTGGGCTTAGATTCTATAAAATCATATCTTTATCAATGGACTGAATGAATGTCCCAAATTAAATAACAAGTCAAGATTAGTTCCTTTGATCTTTATATATGAACATGTAGTCGTAAGATTTAATATTTCAAAGTGCTTACATTAATTTAAGAAATATGGATTAATGGTACAAACTAATAAAGAGTTACATGGAAAACCGCAAGAGGTCGTGTTAGCTCAGGGCAACACCGTCAAGAGGCTTATTGTTTTCAAAGAACCATAGAGGTCAAAGCTAAGTCCTCTACAGTTGTAGCTACACTGTAATTTCATGTCATGGACCGCATGTACCAACGGCTGAAAACATAACAAGATAAGTACACTAAAAGTTTGGTAAAAAATGGTTTATAAAGGTATCCCATTACAAGTATGCAAAGAAATAATTTATAAAGGTGAACCAATTCAAGTATGCAAGGAAACAATTTATAAAGATAAACCATTATAAGTATGCAAGAAACAGTTTATAAAGTTAAACCACTACATGTTATGCAAGAAAACGATTTTAATAAAAAAACAAACCATTAAATATTATACAAGAAATGATTTAAAATAGTAAACTATCATAAGTCATGCAAATTAAGTCATCTTAAAGGGGCTAACATGCAGAGTGATTTATATGAGAAAACAAACTTTACATGCCATGAATCTTATGAAATGTGCACACAAGATGGAAACATGTATGCTATATATTCCTATGCATATTATATATGTATACCCTTGTTTATGAAAGAAGCCAAAATACACAAGTTAGAGAACAACTTACACATACATAAAAACAATTAGGCATGTAATGATATTTCCATGGAAAGTCAAGTACACGCATTGTAACGAGTTAACATGCTATTAGAATTCTCATGCATGGACTCCGATACATATTAGGCATTAGGTTCATGCAAAATTATGCTTATTTATTTGGGATTTTTACCCGGCAGACCCTATAATCTTTTGCAATTACCGCTACGACCTCTGAAACATCGTAATTCCTCCCTCACCACTGTAAACTTGTTAACCTTTATCCTACAACCCCTGTGGTTAACCCCCATCCCTCTAACCGTTAAAATCAACCAGATTCTATTATCTTCTCTTATATTATACTCAGTTTATTTATCAAATTTACTAGAAATGCCATTCTCTTTCATCCTCCACCTCCATCTGTCCCTCCCTCCCACCGTCCACCTCCAGTTGAAGACATCGCCTCCCCTCCCCCGTCCGCCGCCGCCCCTGCTCGAAGCCCCCTTCTCTGTCAGCCGACCTCCCCGCTCGAAGCCCCTCCCTCGGTGACTAGCCTTCCCGCTCGAACCCCTTCTCCTCTAAGCTGCTGTCTCCCCTGGGTCCATCCCCGATCGGACACCCATCCCTGGTCCCCATCCGTTGCAAAGCCCCCTCCCTCCGATTCCCCGACCCCATCCCGCTGGTCGTCCCCGTCCGCCGCCCCTACCCCTGCAAACCCAACGCCCCTGCCTGTCACCTCCCCCTTGCAAGCACCCACCGCCTTCGCTGCAAGCCTCCCCCCCCCATCCCGCCGCCTGCCCCTGAAAACCCCACGCCCTTGCCCGTCACCTCCCCCTGCAAGCACCCACCGCCTCCGCTGCAAGCCCCACCCCCCTCACCCCCCCCCCGCCTGCACCTGCAAACCCCCGCGTCCCACCGCTTGCCCCTGCAATCCCCCCCCCCCCCCCCCATCCGCGTCCCGTCGCCTGCCCTGCAACTGCCCCCTCCCCTGCCCTGCAACTGGCCCCCTCTCCCCCTGCACCCCACGTCCCTCCGCCGCCTGCCCCCCCTCCCCGTACCCACCGCCTCAGGCTGGTTGGCTCCACAGATCCCGCCAAGCTTCTCCACGCGAGTCCCGGTCCTCAACGGAGTAGTGGGAAGGGAGGCTGTCAGAGAGGAAGAGAGAGAGAGAGAGGATTTTTTACTTTTCTTGGTTAATTCTAGCCGTTCGATCATGGACCGGTTAGATTAACTCATTTCTAACTCAAAGAAGTTAACTCTAGATGTGTCAGTTTAACGGCAGGGTTCGTAGGGTAAGAAGGAGCAACTTTACAGGGGTGAGGGAGGAATTACGATGTTTCAGAGGTCGTGGCGGTAATTGCAAAAGATTACAGGGTCTGCCGGGTAAAAATCCCTATTTATTTAGGTGCAGAACAAGGTTGACCACACAAACAGGATCATGCGGTAATTTCATCAAGATATTCGATGAGGTAATATCTATTGCATGAACATGAAGGAAATGTTATCGTATTAGTTATTTATCTTTTGGAATCATACCTTTATAGGTGATGTAAGGATGGAACTCTCATTTTAAATGAATTTTATGTATCCCTGTGAAAATGATTATTGGATGCTCATTGATTACAAAACATGATTCGGTAACAATTCAATCGTGCTATTGAACATTGCATGCTTCCACCGGTCAGCGCAACCTTTTCTATTACACTTCTCCTCAAAACAATATGGAAATGATCATAATTCACAAGCAAGCATCTCTTCTTTTTTCATTATGACCAAATACAAATATAAGCACAGTGAAAGTTCTCGCACACTATTTACTCAGTGTGAAAAAAAAGAGAGTAGCAGTTGCAGGACAAGTTTCAACCTGTTTAAGGCTGTTAGGTCTGGCTTCAGATACTGATTTCTTCCACAGGTTTGCAAGCTCGAGCTGAAGTTGGACTGACCAATTCAAAACCTGAACTTCGCGCCAGGATTTGGAGACTAACAAGATGACTTGAATAACTTTTTGCCAACACCCGTGCTAATAATAGGCTGAATAGCTGAGGACTTTTTCTCGTCATATTTCAGAAATGACGCATATTGTCAGCATTTTTTGTTGGTAATGTTTGCAACATTCACCGCGAAATGATGAAAATGGTGAATCCTTCTCCACTATAAGTAGGGTCGGCTATATCGGGGGATTTGCAACATTCACTGCATTAAATAAAAACAAAATCAAATTCTAGCAGAGAATGGAGAAGTTTTCCAAGATATATGGCATGTCACCTGTGTTGCGACAGTGCAGGTTTCAAATAAGATCTTCCCATACTTCAAATCATGTCTTCCTAAGAACATTGGAGTTTTCTACTTTAACGCGGATAAAAAATTGATAAAGTGCTCGTGGTTTTTCCATCTCTTCTGTTCTATATAGACTGTGATACAACCTAGATAGGAGAATGCCTGGGACAGACTTGACGAACGTTCTACTGCTCTATGGGTCCGTTTGGTACCGAGTTACCCCGGAGTAACCCGTTTACCCTCATGCATTCCTGGGTTGAATTCTATCATAAATCAATGTGACATCACATCACATTCCTTATTCCAACCCTCGTAAGCATCCAAACAGCTACTATTCACAGAAGGTTACCCCACCCCCACCCCATCCCAGTAACCAAACAGATGTGGTTCACATTTACCCGGGAGAGGAACACGTAGAAACAAAATCGAGGTTGTGATTAACGTTGATGTGGTGGGTTTTTTTATAAGAGATCCCCATGACAGAAAAGTGATTGCAATCAATTTGCTACTCTAGAAGGATAATCCCAAACTAATCTGAGGTACATAAAACTAGAAATTTCAATTTAAAAATGTGGACACAACCAAATAAACAAAATACACACTATATAAGGATTTATAGGGGAAACCCTTCATGAAACTACCGAAAAAGCCACAAAGCACAAGAGGAGACGATCTACTGCACATAGGCAGTTTAGGTTTTTCTTTCTGTCCTACTTAATGAAGAATGATGTGGTGTATATAGTGATTATAGGAAAAGTGATATAGGGTCCCCACAACCAAGAACGGTCCAACCCAAGTACAGACCTTCAACACTCCCCTCCAGTTGGGCATGGGTGTCGATCATGCTGTTAATCATGCCCAACTTGGTCACATTCTCCTCGGTTTGTATTTTGAGATGTCCTTCATGAATACTTCTACCAATTGGTCTTTGGATTTGATGGATGGTAAGCAGAGCTGGCTAGTGCCAATCTTTACCCATACAAAATGATGAGGAGATTGATCAAGATGCTTCCATCTTTACGTATGATATGTGCCCATAGCATTCCAAACCTCAACTGCTGGTGTGGGACTCCGCATCGTAATACTCTATAGCACAAACCATCTGCTTTTTATTTTTAAAAGAACTATATGCTTTTTAGCTTGCCGTACAGTGGGCTTCCCTTCAAGGTAAATTAAATATCCCAAAATAGATTGACAAACATTCGTAGAAACAAACCAATCAGCTTCTGTATATGCCTCAACGTTTGACATCTTTTCTTGTTGACGCATATTGAATAACTGTATCTCTTTGATATTTTATTTTCTTGTTATTCTCTTTATGTTCCCATAGGCTACTCTCCTATATAAGAGAGCCTAGGGCTATGGAATAGATCATCTCATTCTCTTTTCCCAACATGGTATCAGAGCGACGGTCCTAGACCGGAGTTCTCGAAACCCTAACCCTAACACCCCACCGCCGGCCTTCTTCTCTCTCTCTCTCTCTCGATCGGCGTGCCACCAACGTCGCCGCCTCTGCAGCACACGCAGCCCCTGCGCAGCCCCTGCACAGCCCTAGCGTGCCGCACGCGCAACCCTAGCGTGTCGTACGCACAGCCCTAGCGTGCCGCACGCACAGCACCTGCGTGCACAGCCCCTTGCGCATCCTTGCGCGCTGTGCACAGTCCCTGCGCGCACCAGCCGTGCGCTGAGCACAGCCCCTGCGCGCCTCAGCCGTGCGTCGACTTTGCCTCCCAGCGCATCTCTTGTGCGGCCTGTGCGCAACTTCTGCGTGCGTGTAGGTCTTAGCACAAACATCTTCATGGGGATAGTTGCTTGAAGTCTACACATGCAATTACCCCCATCTATGGTATTGTAGACAAAACATATCGTTTGTCAGTCGTTCCAGTCTTTATTTTGCAATATGTCAGAGAGCAAGGCAGATATCCCATCTATTGGCGCATTCCGTGGTCCGGCGCCTATTGTCAAGATGAATGGTACCAACTATGAACTGTGGGCAATGCAGTTCATGAGCATGATGAAGTCTACGGGTAAGAAGCATATTCTTACCGAATCAGAGCCTGCTGAGAAGACTGGAACCTATGCCTCCTGGGAGGTTGACGACGCGTATGCCAAGGTCTGGCTGTCTGGCACATTGGCAATTGAGATTGCCAATGATATCCTCCATCAACCCACAGCGAAGGATATGTGGGACATTCTGGCGGCCACATACTCCCAGGCGAAGAATGAGACAAAGATCCTGCAACTCCAGCATGATATCTTCACCATCAAGCAGAATGGTCGCCCGCTACATTCTCTCTATACATCACTGAGAGGGATGTTTGAGAAGCTATATAGCTTCATGCCCTTGACAGCTACGCCCGAGCAGCAGAAGACATACAGGAATGCTACTATGGTGGGTGTGTTTCTCGCTGCACTTGATCCAGAATATGAGGCAGCACGTTCTCAGATTTTAGCGGACTCGACTATTCCTCCCATGGAGGAAGCTTTTCACAGATTGAGTAGGATCACAGTGCCTTCAGCATCTGCGAGTCAGAATTCCTCAGCTATGGCGGCCAACAGAGGCCGCGGTTTTCATCACCAGGGCCGTGGACGTACTCCTCGTGGAAGGGGTGGCCGCACTAGGCCAACATGCACATATTGTCACCGAGTCGGGCACAGTGAAGACACATGCTATTCAAAGCATGGATTCCCTGCATCTGCACGAGCCGCTGAGCAGATAGAGCCGCCATCTGCTGCTACCCTGGATCAACGATTTGATGATCTAGTTGCCCGCCTTAGGGGCATCATACCACCATCTGGTCCAGCACCGACTACAGAGAGTCATACTGATGCTGCTGCCTCTGCCTCTGCTTCTGCATCTACCAGTACTTCAGGTAGTACACTTGCACTCCACAGTAGTAGATCTCATATACTGCCATGGATCATGGACTCGGGCGCTACACATCATTTATGTGGCGACCAGAGTCTACTTACAGGATACACTCAGATCCCTCCAGGACGGACAATAGTAATTGCCAATGGCACGCATTCCCCTATCACTGGTCAGGGGGAGATTAGATTGACACCCTCTATGCAGCTGAAGAATGTCCTACATGCGCCACATTTTTCTATGAATCTGTTGTCAATTAGTCAGATTACGAAGGATCTCCATTGTCGAGCTATTTTTGATCCATCTTTGATTTTTCAGGACATCCGTACGGGCAACGTGATTGGTCATGGCTATGAGCAAGGAGGCCTTTACCGTCTGAACCAGACCCCATTTGCTGGAACCACATCATCTCCTGCTGGACAAGTATCTCCTCTCCTGTGGCATCTGCGTTTTGGTCATTTACCGCTTCAGAAGTTGCGTCTAATTCTACCCTATGGTCTCTCTCACACACCTATCCAGTATGAGGCATGTCAGTTGGGAAAGCATCACAGGTCGTCTTTTCCCAGTAGTCAACGTCGGAGTAGTAACTCCAAGTTTGAATTGTTTCATGTCGATGTCTGGGGTCCGAGTCGTGTTCCCGATCATCAGGGACACAGGTTTTATATTGTATTTGTGGATGATTACTCTAGAGGGTCATGAGTCTTTCTAATGAAAAATAAATCTGAAGCAGGAAATATTATTATCCACTTTCTGAATGAAATTCAAAATGTTTTTTCCACATCTGTCAAGATTGTGAGAAGTGATAATGCCTTAGAGTTGTGCACCAACATTCTAGCCAATTACTACTCCTCAAAAGGAATTATTCACCAAACATCTTGTGCTCATACGTCTCAACAGAATGGGGTTGCTGAAAGAAAACATCGTCACCTTCTTGATGTCACAAGGTCACTTCTTATTCAGAGTCATGTTCCGTACTCCTACTGGGGTGATGCAGTCCTTACTGCATGTTATCTTATCAACCGTATGCCTTCGTCTGTCTTGAATGAACAAATTCCTTTTTCACTCATTTACCCTGACAAGGATTTGTTCATTCTTACTCCTCGTGTGTTTGGGTCAGTCGCATTTGTCCATCAGTTGTCACCTGGTACTGACAAGCTCTCTCCTAGGGCTGTCAAGTGCGTTTTTGTGGGGTACTCCAGAACTCAAAAGGGGTACAAGTGTTTTGATCCTGTGCGTCGGCGGTATATGATCAGTGCAGATGTTACATTTTTTGAAACTATTATGTATTTTCAGAATCCGGAAACATGCAGCTAACACCTATATCTCCTGATACCGTATTCATGGCACCACCATCACCATTGCCACAAACAACACCACCGTCACCACCACCGCCACCACCACCACCACCACCACCGCCACCACCACCGCCATCACTAGTATCCCCGCTACCATTCCATTACACACGCAGGCCTCCTCCAGCTCATGGTCCTGACCCGTCACCTAGCTCGCCTATGGTATGTAATGAAAATATTAATGTTGATGGATCTGACGACATTTCTCAGCAGGATGCATTACAGGAGCATGGTGATAACACAGAGGATCTGGATGTTCCAATCGCTCTACGCAAGCCGAAGAGAAGCTGTGCCGAATATCCATTATCAGCAGCTGTGTCTTTTGAGAGGCTATCTGGAGACTTCAGGACGTTTGCATTGGCCCTTTCAGCTATAGACATTCCACGGAACCACCATGATGCTTTGCAGGATGCTAGATGGCGGCTAGCAATGGAAGAAGAAATGGCGGCACTTCAGTCTAGAGGAACCTGGAGTTTGGTTCCTATACCTCCAGATGTCAGCCCGGTGAGTTGCAAATGGGTGTTTACAGTTAAGCACAATGCAGATGGCTCCATTGACAGGTACAAGGCACGCCTAGTTGCACGGGGATTCACACAGACATATGGGGTAGATTACCTTGACACGTTCTCCCCTGTGGCGCGTCATTCCACTCTACGGATCCTGTTATCAATTGCAGTTGCTAGAGACTGGCCACTCTATCAACTGGACGTGAAGAATGCATTTCTGTATGGAGACTTGCAGGAGGAAGTCTATATGCAACAGCCACCAGGTTTTGCTGTTGAGGGGGAGTGTTCCAAGGTTTGCAGATTACATAAGGCTATCTATGGCCTTAAGCAGAGCCCCAGAGCATGGTTCCAGAAGCTGTCAGACCTCTTTGAGAAACAAGGATATAAACGCTCCAATGCTGATCATTCCTTGTTTGTACAGAAGACGGCGAGAGGTATCATTGTAATCATGGTTTATGTTGATGATATCTTGATTACAGGTGATGATGACCAGGGCATTAAGCAGGCAAAGGAAAGGCTGGGGACCGAGTCTATCACCAAGGACTTGGGAGTCCTTAGATATTTTCTGGGGCTGGAGTTTGCCAGAAATTCGTATGGATTAGTCATGTCACAGAGGAAGTATGTTACAGATCTACTGAGTGAGACAGGTATGCTAGGGTGTCGACCTGCTACGACACCAATGGATCCTAGCATGAAGCTGTATGATGATGACACAGAGGAGGCGGACAGGAGAAGATATAGAGAACTGGTAGGCAAACTGTTATATGTCACGATCATTAGGCCAGATATATTATTTGCAGTGAGCCGTGTGAGCCAGTTCATGGAGCAACCACGCCAGGTGCATATGGATGCAATACATATGATACTTAGATATCTCAAATCTTCTCCAGGTGCAGGTCTGCTATTCAAGAAAGGAAAGGGGATTTCTATCTCAGCATGCGCAGATGCAGACTATGCAGGATGTCCCAAGGATAGGAAGTCCACCTCAGGGTATGCTGTCTATGTTGGAGATGCCCTAGTCTCATGGAGGAGCAAGAAACAAACTGTGGTAGCTAGATCTAGTGCTGAATCCGAATATAGGGCTATGGCCCAGGCTACTACAGAGATGATGTGGGTGAAAGCGGTGCTGACAGATTTATGCCTAGATGTACCACTTCCTATGAACTTGGAATGTGATAATTAGGCTGCTTTGTTTATTGCAAACAATCCTGCATTCCATGAGCGGACCAAGCACATTGAGGTGGATTGTCACTTCATACGTGATATGATTCAGAAAGGATTCATTGCCACATCTCATGTTACTTCAGAGAACCAGACTGCAGACATATTCACCAAGGCATTGTTACGAGGTCCATTTCAGAAGTGTGCTTCCAAGCTGAGCATGATTGACATCTATGCTTCATCTTGAGGGAGAGTGTTGACGCATATTGAATAACTGTATCTCTTTGTTATTTTATTTTCTTGTTATTCTCTTTATGTAATTTACCCATAGGCTACTCTCCTATATAAGAGAGCCTAGGGCTATGGAATAGATCATCTCATTCTCTTTTCCCAACATTTCTGTATACACATAAAGAAACGAGTAACTTGTTTATTATGAGGTCATAGGGGGCGCAAATAAGAAAAAGGCAATAACTGTTAGAAGAGAAGAGTCTTTGTTATGATCATAAGAAAACCCTAGGCTCTCTTATATAGGGAGAGGCCATAGGGGTAAATTACATGGATGTCTAAATAGAAGAGATAAATAGAAACAGGGTACATAAACATATAATAATAATAGAAACTAACTATCTCTACACTCCCCCTCAAGGTGGAGCATAGATGTCGATCATGCTCAGCTTGGATGAACATCTCTGGAAAGGTCCTCTGAGCAATGGCTTGGTGAATACATCGGCAGTCTGATCCCCTGAGCTAACATGGGCCGTGGATATCAATCCTCTCTGGATTAGGTCCCTGGTGTAATGGCAGTCAACTTCAATATGCTTGGTCCTCTCATGGAAGGCTGGATTGTTGGCAATGAACAACGCTGCCTGATTGTCACACTGAAGCTTCATAGGTAGAGATACGGCTACATGTAGATCTTCTAGTACTGAGCGAACCCACATCATTTTCGTACTGGCTTGAGCCATGGCCCTATACTCGGATTCAGCACTGGACCTGGCTACAACAGTTTGTTTCTTGCTTTTCCAAGAAACCAAGGAGCCGCCAACAAACACTGCAAACCCTGAGGTTGATTTTCGGTCCTTAGGACATCCTGCATAATCTGCATCTGCACATACTGAGACAGATAAGTCCGTGCCCTTTCTAAATAGCAGCCCTGAACCTGGAGAAGTCTTTAGATACCTCAGTATCATGTGTATAGCATCCATGTGAACCTGTCTTGGCTGCTCCATAAACTGACTCACCCTGCTAACTGCAAACTGAATGTCTGGGCGAGTTATGGTGATGTAGAGGAGTTTTCCCACCATCTCTCTATATCTCCTCTTACCCACTTCATCAGTATCGTCATCATATATCTTCATGCTGGGATCCATGGGGATGCTAGATGGTTTGCACCCATCCATACCAGTCTCAACCAGGAAGTCAGTAATGTACTTCCGTTGTGTCATTACCAGACCATGTGCATTCCTTGCAAATTCCAACCCCAGAAAATATCTTAGGGTTCCAAGATCCTTTGTAACAAACTGACGACCTAGGAATGCCTTTGCCCTTGCTATGCCCTGAGTATCATCTCCTGTAACAAGAATATCATCCACATAGACCATTATGACAACCGTACCTGCCGAGGACTTCTGGACAAATAACGAATGATCAGCATTGGACCTCTTAAATCCCTGGTGCTCAATTAGGTTGGACAATTTCTGAAACCACGCTCGTGGACTCTGTTTAAGTCCATATATCGCCTTGTGAAGTCTACAGACCATATGCTTCTCCCCCTCAGCAGTAAACCCGGGTGGCTGCTGCATGTAGACTTCCTCCTGTAAGTCCCCGTACAGAAAGGCATTCTTGACGTCTAGCTGATAAATGCTCCAGTCACGAACCACTGCAACAGACAGGAGGATACGGAGAGTCGAGTGTCTCGCAACTGGAGAGAATGTATCCATGTAATCAACGCCATATGTCTGTGTAAATCCTCGGGCAACCAAGCGTGCTTTGTACCTATCCAATGTGTCATCCGCATGATATTTGGCTGTGAAGACCCATTTGCAGCTGACAACTGAGGCATCAGGTGGTGCAGGGACCAAAGACCATGTGCCACGGGACTGCAGGGCCCCCATTTCTTCTTCCATAGCTCGTCGCCAGCATTCACTCTTCAAGGCTTCCTGGTATGTCCGTGGTATGTCCACAGAAGACAAAGCTGTGGCAAACTGCTGGAAATCACCAGTGAGTCGGTGAAAGGAAACCTGGGAAGCAAGTGAATAGGATGCACACTGTCGTCTCGGTTTCCGAATAGCAATCGGAACATCCAGATCACCATCTGTGTCCACCTGTAAGGAGTCATCCTGCATATGTACCGAACCTGACCCGTCAGTAGTAACATCATCTGAACATACCTGAGGCTTAGTGATTGGCTGAGCTGTCGTCTGAGCAGGACCTGACCGACGCGTATAGTGGTTAGGAAATGGTGAAACGATTCGCCGTGGACCGGGTGGAGGTGGAGGTGGTGGTGGAGGTGGAGGTGGTGGTGGTGGTATAGGAATGGACACAGGAGATGAGTCAGGTAAAAGACAAGTAGGTGGTGGTGGAACCAAAATATCATCAGCGGTGGTGGATGGTACCATTCTGTCTCCAGCTGGCGAGAAGTACATGACCGACTCGAAGAAAGTGACATCCGCACTAACAAAGTACCTGTTGGTAGTAGGATCATAACACCGGTATCCCTTCTGTGTTCTGGAATACCCAACAAAGACACACTTGACTGCTCTTGGAGAGAGCTTGTCAAGTCCAGGAGAAAGACGATGGACAAAAGCCACAGCACCAAAAACACGAGGTGGTAGAGAGAATAGCTCCTTGTCAGGAAAAATAAGAGAAATGGGGATCTTCTCTCCAAGGACAGAGGATGGCATTCTATTGACCAGATAGCATGCAGTAAGGACAGCATCCCCCCAGAAAGAAATAGGAGCACAGCTTTGAATCAATAAGGTACGAGTGATATCCAAGAGATGGCGATGCTTTCTTTCCGCCACCCCATTTTGTTGGGATGTATATGCGCAGGTGGTTTGATGAATAATACCCTTCGATGACAGAAATTGAGAAAGAGAACGTGTACAAAATTCCAGGGCATTATCAGTCCGAACATATTTTACTGACGACGAAAAAAACATTCTGCACTTCATTAATCAAATTTTTAATAACATCTCCTGCTTCAGACTTATTCTTCAGAAGAAAAACCCAAGAGACACGGGAAAAATCATCTACTACCACAAGATAGAACCTGTGCCCCTGATGATCGGGCACACGACTCGGACCCCATATATCTATATGCAACAACTCAAAAGGAGAGCTACTGCTCCGACTCTGACGACCTGGAAAGCTCGACCTGTGATGCTTTCCTAACTGACATGTTTCACAACGAAACGACGAACTTGGAGAGATCTGGGGCAGAAGATGGCGCATTTTCTGGAGCGGAAGGTGACCAAAACGAAGATGCCAAATGTATGGTGAAACTGGTCCAGCAGAGTGAGTGGAGACGCCAGCATAGGAATCCCGGACCAGCCGATATAGACCGTTCTGCTCAGAGCCACAACCAATCACCTTGCCCGTGAGTATGTCCTGAAAAATGAGAGAAGACGGGTCAAATATAGCACGACAATTCAAGTCCTTTGTAATCTGACTAATAGATAATAAATTCAGCGAGAACTCAGGGGCATATAAAACATTCTGTAGCTGCATAGTGGAGGATAAGAAAACCTCCCCCTGGCCAACAAGGGGTGAGTAGGAACCATCTGCTATCTGTACTGAGCGACCTGGAGAAATAGCCCTGTAGGCCTGTAGTCTTCCTCTATCTCGACACAGATGATGTGTAGCTCCGGAATCTATAACCCAGTCAGATATATCATGTGAATATATGAAGGCTGAAGATCTACCTGAGGAACTGGCTGCAGCAGATGAACTGGCTGAGGCTGTGGCAGCAATATCTGACGAGCCACCAGATGAATCACCAGAAGACTGTGGCATAATATCACGAAGACGAGCCACGAGTTCGTCAAATCTATGATCTGCAGTAGACGGTAATGGAGACTGTGAGTGCTCTGCAACCCGTGCCGATGCTGGGAACCCATGCTTTGAGTAGCATGTCTCCTCCGAGTGTCCAGATCTGTGACAATATGAGCATGTCTGACTGACTCGACCGCCTCTTCCATGAGAGCCACGGCCACGTCCACGACCACGCCAAGAAGGTGGTCCACCTCTCCCACGTGAAGCTGCCATCGCAGATGGGGGTGGAGTAGATGAGCTGGAGGAAACTGTGATACGACTGAGCCTCCTGTAGACATCCTCCACCGGAGGAATAACTGCATCTGCTAAGATCTGTGACCGTGCAACATCATACTCAGGATCGAGAGCAGCAAGTAGAACACCCACCATGGTGGCGTTCCGGAACGTCTTCTGCTGCTCTGGAGTAGCAGTCAGAGGAATGGTGCTGTATAGCTTCTCGAACATCCCTCTTAGGGATGTGTATAAAGAATGAAGAGGTCTGCCGGCTTGCTTCATCGTAAAGATGTCATGCTGAAGCTGCAACATCTTTGTCTCATTTCGCACCTGCGAATACGTAGTAGCAAGAATGTCCCACATTGTCTTAGCAGTGGGCTGATGGAGAACATCATTTGCTATCTCCATCGTCAGCGTGCCGGACAACCATACTTTTGCATAAGCATCATCGGCCTCCCATGAGGCATAGATCCCTGTCTTCTCCGCAGGCTCATCTTCGGTAAGAATGTGTTTCTTACCGTTTGATTTCATGAGGCTCATGAACTGCATGGCCCATAACTCATAGTTAGACCCGTCCATCTTCACTATTGGCGCCGGACCTTTGAATGCGCCGATGGAGGGCGAATCAACTTTCGATTCTGACATACTGCTGCTTGAAGAAGACGAAGGGATAATAGACACTGTGATGAATGTCTACACCAACTGCATTGGATTTGAGTACGTGTGTAGACTTTTACGTACTCAAATCCATAAACCGGAGCGCTTCTGGACTGCTAGAGATTATGGAAGCCCTACGGCGACAGAGAGCGGTGCCGCTGGAGCGGCTAGGGCCGCAGGGGCGGCTGGAGGATGCCGCTGGAACGGCTAGGGCCGCAGGGGCGGCTGGAGGGTGCCGCTGGGGCGGCTGGAGGGTGCAGACGGCGCCGCTAGGGCTGCGGGGAGGTCCCGCTAGGGCGGCGGGACCGCTGGTGTATGCGGCTGGAGCGGCGGGAGGGAAGCCGCTGGCGTGGCGGGGCGGCTGGGAGCCGCTGGATGCTGTAGCGGTAGCAGAGGGGGCCGCTCGGAGAGGCAGCGGCTAGACGAGAGTAGGGGAGGGGCGGCGGGCGGGTGGGGAAGGGAAGGGAGGAGAGCCCTAAGGCGGCTCTGATACCATGTTAGAAGAGAAGAGTCTTTGTTATGATCATAAGAAAACCCTAGGCTCTCTTATATAGGGAGAGGCCATAGGGGTAAATTACATGGATGTCTAAATAGAAGAGATAAATAGAAACAGGGTACATAAACATATAATAATAATAGAAACTAACTATCTCTACAATAACATATGGAATGGTAACATAATAGATAATTCCTATAACACTCTTCCTCAAGCTGGAGCGCACGCGTGCGCGCGTGTGTGTATCAGGCTCAGCTTGGAACCAAGAATGTGGAACATATGATTGCAGTCAATCTCCAATGCTAAGGAGATGATTAAGGAAATGTGGAAGGAGCTGTCCTAGATATATTCATCCACTAGTATCAACAAATCACCAATATATTTATCCAGTAGCATCAACAAATCACCGATTTATATGAGTGGACTTTTTGTTCAACTTGCTTGTTGTGCCAAGCAATTACATAGTTGTCTGAGTGGTTGTCTTATAGGTTTCTTGCACGTCTTAGTCCTTGCTACTAGACAACAATAGATCAGTTCCTCAACTCAACATCTTGATTATAATCTTGGCCAGTATGATCAACTTTAGACAACAGAGAACACAACTTTTCTCACATCATCTGGACGAGATTTTCATTATGATTTTCATGGTAGTTGAGGCCATGAATGTGGTTGTAGATGAGCATGTGGTTATCCTCCATGTATGCGATGTAACATGCCTAATCATTAGTTTGACAAGTGTTGGGTGAAGTTTAGTACATTCTATGGCCAATCAAGCCTCTACTGAGCCTTATGATTTTCTGGTTACCACTGAGATGATAGCATATAGTAGACAATCAGGCCAACTCTACTCTACAAACTACTCTCGAATCATGCAGTTGTTGTAGAGTAATCTTGCAAGCCAGGCTACTACTCCTAGCTTCGCAGCTAGGCTAGTCTTGCTATCACTTCATGTATTGTAGCCAATTGTGTCTCTTCATTATCTCCGACGTGGATTACTAATTCTGAAGCTTCTAATCATCTAACTAGATAAGGTAATTTGTTGACCTAATGCTAGCTTTCTGCACATGTAAAGTCATTTCAATTAGTTAGTAGTGCCTTTTCACCTATTACCTCTGTCGGCGCAAGGAGTTGTCTCCCAGACTTAAGCTTTCGGGAGTTTGTTGTGTACATGACTACCCTTTGAGCTTAATATATGTGTATTGCTTATATTTTGAACTAAGTTGCAGAATGATTTCTATGTGTTTCGGGATTGCAAGACGATGCATATTTTGGGTAAGGGGCGATCAAAAAATGGCCTATATTATCTTGATATTCTTACAAATTCCTAGTTTGTTGGAGCTACTTTGATCTCTGTTTACATGTTCATGTGCCATCAACATTCCTAGTTTGTTGGAGCTACTTTGATCTCTGTTTACATGTTCATGCGCCATCCACATCTTGATCACATGTCTGTAAGAACTATCTGTCTCAAAAATTCCCAGAACTGACTTCGCTAAAGTTCTTTGAATGCAAGGCTTGTCAATCTGAGAAACATAATCGAACGTCATTTCCTCGCGAGATTGAGCATCGTTGTTCTGCTCCTTTTACTTTAGGTAATTGTGATATATAGGGAAACAGTTGTCAATATGGGAAACAAGATTGAGCCTCATTGTTCGATAAGATCTTGAGAACCCAGATTGATTCTGCTGTTGCAGCGAATATCGCTTTCAAAGTCCTTCTTTTGGTAGCTTCTTGAGAAAGATCGCTAACGAAGGTCGGCACGGATTTTAGGGAAACTCTTCGGACGAGATTTTTATTCTCCTTTACCCTTTCACGGATCGAGTCTCCCCTTTGTCAGGTCGGGCAACGTTTTGCAGAGTATGTTTCAGAGTCTGATGGATTTCGGGTCAAAAACCAGGTATTCTCGGGGTCTTTTGTTAGACCCGAACCGGTACCCCTCTTTTTCGACCTTGCTTGCTCCTACAAGTTGGAATCCCTCTGCGAGGCTCGGTGAAAGACCGATGTTGTTGGAAACAAGGGTCATGTGAAAGCATCGATCTGGTGGAGGTTGAAGCAGATGTTCCCGAGAAGGAAACTGGGAGCAAAGAGCTGACTGAGAAAACTCCTTCTATGCTTCCCTCCGCAAGTTCTAGCGACCCCTTTCCATCGGTTAAAATCAAAAGCATTAAGCACACACAAATATGGAGACACGGATTTACGTGGAAAACCCTATGGAGAGGGAAAAACCACAGGGGCTCTCAATCCCTAATCTCCCTCACTAGAGATTAGGGCACTCTTCACTAAAAACTTGTTTTCAAATGAGGGATGAGTACAATATATAGAGAAGGATGAGTAAACGTTCTCTCATCCAAAGATCCGTTTACCCATATAAGTATAATAACTCAACACCCCCCTCATGTTGGGCATACATGTCTACCATGCCCAACTTGCCTACATTCAACTCAAATTGTACCGTAGGCAGCCCTTTTGTGAAGAGATCAGCAACCTGATCAATAGATTTCAGGTAAGGCAGACACAACAGTCCATCGTCAATCTTCTCACGGATGAAGTGTCTATCAATCTCCAAATGCTTCGTTCTGTCATGCATTATTGGATTGTTGGCCAAATTTATTGCAGCCTTGTTGTCACAAAACATCTGCATTGGCATACTAACTTTGATTCCCAAGTCATGGAGCAAAATTTTTAGCCATAGAATTTCTTTAACGTCATTGGCAAGAGCTCGATATTCAGCTTCAACACTTGATCTTGAAACCACATTCTGCTTCTTACTTCTCCAAATAACCAAATTTCCGCACAAATATACCGCATAACCTGAAATGGATCTTCTGTCATCAATGGAACCCGCCCAATCAGCATCAGTGTATCCTTCAATAGTGACCTCATGATTCTTCTTGAACATAAGACCTTTTCCTGGTGATCCTTTTATGTAGCATAGAATTCTATTTACTGTATTACCATGAGAGGTAGTAGGATCATGCATGAATTGACTCACCACATTTACAACGTATGTAATACAAGCGGGCACCTCTTCTTTCATTGCGGCCGTGTTCGTGCTCTCTGGGATGATCTGGGATGGCTGAATCTCTCGAACTTTGGTGCGTTCTGCGACAGCTTGATGAATTTTGGGGGCCGGTCTAGGGTGGATCTGGTGGACCCGATCGCGCGCTTGTGGAGCATCTGGTTAGGAAGAAATGAGGCACTCTTTGCTCGGCAGAGGTTTTACAAGGAAAATATATGCATCTCGGCAGCACGCTTTCTTCATGATTGGACTTCTGGGTAGCATATTACGTGTGCGTTGGGGGTATCTCTTATTTGATACATGTTAGCTTTTGTTTTGTTCTTCCATCTTGTAAGTACTCTCTTTTATACTTTTTAATGCATTGGGGCGAACACCTCTGAGTGCTTCCCCCTTTTTGGAGCGTCAAAAAAAACGTATGTAATACTCGGTCTAGTAAGAGTAAGATAGATCAACTTTCCCACTAATCTTTGATACCTACCCTTTCCTGCATCATCAAGAAGGTCACCATCCTCTTTATTCAATTTATGGTTTGCCTCAATAGGATTAGTAGTAGGCTTGCATCCCAACATGCCACAATCTCTCAATAAGTCCAGAGCATATTTTCGTTGACTTAGACACATACCTCTTGGAGATCGAGTCATCTCAATGCCTAGGAAGTACTTTAACTTCCCCAAGTCTTTCAATTCAAATTCACCTGCAAGTATTTTCTTTATCCTGAAAATTTCTTCTTCTTCATCACCTGTAAGGATCATGTCATCGACATACACTAAAAGAATATATCTTTTTTCATCATTCCTTCTTATAAACAAGGTATGGTCTCCATTCACTTGAATATATCCATTCTTAATCATAACCATACGGAGACGTTCAAACCAAGCTCTTGGTGATTGCTTTAATCCATATAAAGACCTTTTTAGTTTGCAGCACTTGTTGTCCATTTCAAACCCAGGTGGCATTTTCATATACACTTCTTCTTTAAGATCACCATTCAAGAAAGCATTTTTCATATCTAACTGATACATTTTCCAGGAAAAATGGGTTGCTAGACAAATAACAACCCTAATCGTATTCATCTTGGCAATAGGAGAAAATGTCTCCAGGTAGTCAATCCCATATTTCTGGTTGTATCCTCTAGCTACAAGCCGAGCTTTGAATCTGTCGATATTTCCATCCGCATCATATTTGATTGCATAGACCCATTTAGAGCCCACAAGGTGAACTCCCTTAGGAGCATCAACAATATCACAGGTATGATTTTTAACCAAGGCATCCATTTCTTCCTTCATAGCATTAATCCATTTTGGATCCTTTTTGGCTTCATCAAAATTTTTGGTAACATGATAAGCATCTAGAGAGGTAATAAAGCATTTATATCTTAAACTTATATTGGTATAAGCAACAAAGTCCTCCACTGGATAACTAGTAGAAGCTCGAACAACTCTAGCAGATTTTCTCATAGCAATGAGACGCTCATCCAGTAAAGGGTTGACATTATCAGTATGAATATAAGGAGGGAGAGAAACACTTGTAGAGCTTTCATGGCCAAAATCACCAATGGAAGGGTTGACGTCATGGTCGGAGGAAAGGTTGTCACCCTGGTTCGGTATCATCTCTTCTTCGACTTCCACCGCTTTATCTGATTCCTTTCGTCTGCTATAAGTCTATCCAAATCTGCATGCATTTTCACTATCTTTATCTGTATCTTCATTATTCTCCTCCACATGGATAGTCTCTGGTATATCACCAAGAAAGTAAATCCCATTCTCATTTTTCTCAACATTTGTACTCACATACTCCCCTTGAGGAAATCTCTTAGAGAAGTAGGACTCACTCTCGAAGAAAGTAACATCCTTACTTACATAGAGACGACGTACCACCGTATCATAACATTTGTATCCTTTTTGAGTTCCAGAATACCCAAGAAAGATGCATTTCGTGGCTCTTGGATCCAATTTACGCCAACCTGGTCCAGAATTGTGAAGAAAGCAAACACACCCAAAAACACGTGGGTTCAAACCAAAGGGAGAGGTATCTGGATGGATAACAGAGAAAGGAGTTCTCTTTCTGATTATAGCAGATGGTGTCCTATTGATTATATAGGCAGCTGTCAAGACGGCTTCTCCCCAAAAATTCTTTGGCTCATTTCGCTGGAGTAGGAGTGCTCTTGTGACATTCAACAAATAATGATTTTTCCTTTCAGCTATCCCATTCTGTTGAGGCGTGTAACTACATGAGGTTTCATGGATGATACCCTTCTCATCAAGAAAAGCATGTAGGGAACTTTCCATGTACTCCTTGGCATTATCAGTCCTGAGAGTTCTTACTCTTGTTACATACTGAGTGCTCACCATATTTATAAAGTTCTTTACAGCAACAAGAACTTCACTTCTATGTTTTAAAAGGTACACGTAAGTACTCCGTGAAAAATCGTCAATGAAAGTGATGTAGTACATATGGCCACCCATGCTCTTCACACTTGACGGACCCCAAACATCAGAATGCACCAATTCGAATGCATAAGTAGATTTACCAGTAGATGCAGGAAATGTAGTTCGTGTTTGCTTTGCAAATTGAGAAACCTCACATTGCAAATCATCCTCAGACAATCCAGAGAAAATATCAGGCATCAACTTATGTAGAGAAGAAAAATTGATATGACCAAGACGCTCATGTCGTTTTCGTACTAAAGTAGAATTGTCTTTTTCAAAGCGAGCTTTCATCACAGATGTAAGGGCTTGACCCACTCGAGCTAGAAGACAATATAATCCATCTTCAACTAATCCAATTCCAATCTTCTTTCCTGTTTGTAAGTCTTCTAAAACACATGAATTTTGATCAAAAATCAGCCCGCAGTGCAATTCTTTAGTAATCTTACTGACTGACAAAAGATTTATTGGGAAATCGGGGACATGAAGTGCATCGGTAAGGAGGAAACGATCAACAACAAAAATTGTTCCTTTTCCAGCAACAGTAGCTGGAGACCCATCTGCAATTGTAACTTTCTCTCTTCCAGACGATAACTTGTAATCATGAAACATTCTATGATCACCCGTCATGTGATCGGAAGCACCACTATCAATAATCCACTCAGATTTGGTAGAGCAAGCATTGCTAGTTCTCCTCATATTAAAAGCTGAACCATTGTATGTCGATTGCAAGGAGACATGTTCTTTCGTAAATGATTCCTTTAAGAAGGACTGCAACTCCATAATGATATCCTTTGTCGAGTCGGGTTCTGTGGATGCTCCGAACATCATGGGATCATTCACCGAAAAATTCGTAGCATTTAGACTTTGACTATCTCTTACAGACATTTAATTATACACCTTGAGTACAATAGGAGTAGCAATTCAGCACAAAGAACTTGAAACACAAAAGATCTCAACTAGGCTCTTTGTGGCTTTTTGTCGAACACTTGGAGGACAACAATAAACAACCCAATTTTCTCTTGCAAAAGATGGGCAGAAAATGTCCCAAGAAACGGGCTATACACCCACAACAACACTTAAGAGCGCAAAGCTCCCACTAAGGGTTGTTCCCCCAACAACCAGGGAACTTACCTCACAACACCAAAGGAGTTCGGATCAATTATAGACGCCAAACAACACCATAGCAGCAGCAGCAACAGCCTCTTGCAGGTAGATTCAGACATTCGCCACAACTCCACAACGCGTGGAGTGGTTGCCGCAACGCAATATGGTTGACCGGCGACGAGAGAAATCAAAAATCACCACCAAAAGACAGAATCCAACACAATGAAACCAACTTCCAGCACCTCCAAGCAACAGAAAACACAATCATATGCCTCAACGAGGCTCTGATACCATGTTAGAATCAAAAGAAATAAGCACACACAAATATGGAGACACGGATTTACGTGGAAAACCCTACGGAGAAGGAAAAACCACAGGGGCTCTCAATTCCTAATCTCCCTTACAAGAGATTAGGGCACTCTTCACTAAAAACTTGTTTTCAAATGAGGAGGGATGAGTACAATATATAGAAAAGGATGGGTAAACGGTCTCTCATCCAAAGATCCGTTTACCCATATAAGTATAATAACTCAACACCATCTATAAGTGTAGAGACTTGAGTCCAGAGGGCGGTAAGGGCCATTACGAAAGGCTTGGATTGTTCTGTCTCTGAATTGGAGTCCGGAAGCCTCGGGCAGACTGGAGAACCTCCACAATTGTTTATTGAGTCCGCCCCTAATGCTGGGAGTCAACCTCTCCTGCCTGAGTATGACCCCCCCCCCCGGCCCAGAGAACTACTTGAAGGGATTGACTTTCTCAGCTCAAAGAGCTCCAGTCAGCGGTTATCCGACACCTCGAATGTATTGACAGTGCCTCTCAGAAGAGGCAAGAGATACAGAGATAGGAAGAAATCAGCAAAGCCCGGCCTTGAAACTCTGGTAGTTTTGAAACACAAGTTACATATGGCTCAAATGGAAGGAATGGTTTGTACAGTGGGATCCAACACGGTTCCTAAATGAAGGTCTTAACCTGGAATATGAGAGGTCTAGGTGACCTAGAGAAAAGAAGATTGATTGGTGCACTCTTTGGTGACTGGGGTTGTGACAAGGTCATGTTGAAAGAAACCAAACTGCAAAGCATTTCAAACTTCTTGTAGAGCTCCTTGGGCCCGGGTCCGGTGACGGGATTCAGATCTATAGATGCTACGGGAAGTGCTGGGGAATTATAGTCGCATGGAAAGACTCCCCCTTTCATATTTCTCAGAGGTGAAATGCATACACGTTCTAATGATTTTGTTGGAGAATATTAGGATGGACACTATTTACTCCTATCTTGTGTCTATGGCCCGACATCTTCTAAATTGGAGCTTTGGGAGAATATCCGAGAAGCCCTATACATGTACCTGACGGTTGCATGGCTACTGAGCGACGACTTCAATGTGACCTTTTTTATCATTGATCGTCCAGGTCTGAGAGGAGGCCAAGACCCGAATTCCTTTGATTTTGTTGAGTTGGTGGACGACCTGCAATTGGAGGTTATAGATGCACTTGACACACATTACACTTGGAGGAGCAGTGGTTCTTGTTCCAAGATAGACACTTCCTCACGTCATCAGAGTTGTTGGAGATTTCCCCCTCTCTATCTCTTCAGCTAGGCCATGCTCAAGGTGTGATCATACTCCACCGATCTGGGATTCAGGGGAGGAATATGTTCCTCGTGGGTTCTTCAGATTTGAATGTGCATGGCTTCAAGAGAACTTTAGAGAGTCGGTCACTAGTCATTGTATGTCTATTGTTTGCCCGTGGTCAGCAACTGTGTGTGCATGAGTCAAAAGCTGATTTTCCCTGCAGATGAAACTATGTTCGTTTAAAAAGGAGATTAAAGAAGCTAAGAGAGTGGCTCATGTAGATATGGAGGCAAAATCAGGGATCGCCATATTGCGATATATCGTCGATATATCGGCGATATATCGGTATCGACAGGTCACCGATATATCGTCGATATGGATATATCGGGTATCGACTCTCAAAATAGAACAATGGATACAGGATGTCGACGATATGCGTCGATATATCGCCAATATATCGGCGATATATCGGTATCGACATTGTATCGATATGATGTCGATATCGATATGTCCTTCCTTGGCAAAAATGTCTAGATTGGATGGCTTAGAAGACATCAGAGAACTCAACCCAGACAAGCAAAGAGACAGGGTAGTGGCGCAAAAGAACTGCAAGATGAAGATAAAAAGTGGGTGACAGACTGGAAACAAATATCGTGGCAAAAGTGGCTTAAAGGAGACAAACATATCCTATTTTCACATAATCGCTAGTGGTAGACGCTGTCACAATCTGATATGTTCTATTGTCATTGTGAAAGAAGAATTAAAGGTGAACAGGATATGAGGTGTGCCATTGCGGTTCACTTCCACGATTTTTCACGTAGATCTGCATGAATGCCTTGGAGATGGGCAGATCTAGGACCTTCCCAACTGATAGAACATCATGCAAACCATGTAGTGCAGAGCTTTACGATAGAGAAGGTAGAAACAATACTCTGGAATTTAAATACATATGGTGCACCGGGACCAATTTTGTTCCCAGTATTTTTCTTCAAAGAACTCTGGGATGTGGTTGGCAAGGAAACGTTTGATATAGAGGCTGAATTTGCAAGAACTATGCATGTTCGAAAGACTGAACAAGGTGTTTTTACTACTCCTACTGAAGAAGGAAGTTTCATAAAGGATGGAAAACTTCTATCCGATTACATTGTCGAGGGTCATTTATTTGATTGTGGTTGAAGTCTAGGCTATTAGATTGAACAGTGATAGCTTGGCTATGGCAACAAAGATCATAACATATTGAAAAAGACGGAATACTATGGGTCTTCTGTGGAAGGTTGACTTCTCCAAGGAATATGATACAATGGACTAGCGTTTTCTTTAGATGGCAATGGTATGTAGAGGTTTCTCTGACTTGTGGATCACGTGGATGAAAAGATGTATAACCATTGCTTCTTTCTCGATCCTCATCAATAGTAGACCTGAAGGGGGTTTCTTCCAGCCACAAAGAGGGGTGAGGAAAGGTTTCCCCTTAAGCTTCAATGCTCTTTTTTATAGCAACGGATGTCCTAATTTGCATGGTGGAACATGTATCACATAACGTTGTGACGAAAGGTTACTCTTTGAATGATATTTATATCCCTTTACTATAATATGTAGATGACACTATCTTGTTCATTGAGGGTAGGCTGGAGGAAACAAGGGGTATGGCATTGACTATTGAGATTTTTGGTGAGCTTTCTGGCCTTAGGCTGAATTTTAACAAATTTGTTGTTATTCCCTTTGGACTTGCGGAGGATGTTGCTCGGGCTTGTAGCGAGGCAACAGAATGTGGGTCTCTTCCCATATGATACTTAGGTCTGCCTTTGAGATGTAGGAGGCTTAGGATTTTTTGATTGGTTTCCTGTGATTGAAAAACTCGAAAGAAAGTTAGCAAGGCGGAAGGCAACAATTCTATCCTGAGGAGGTCTTCTGGTTCTAGTAAAGGTCGTGCTTGCAGCAACCCTGGTTTTCTTCTTGTCTGCACGCCTACTCCCAGTCGGCATTAGACGGTGGCATGAACCGATCATGGGATTTTTCTGAGGAAAGACAAGATAAGAAGGTTTGAGAATTTACCTGGTTAACTGATAGACAACTACTCTTCCGAAGACTGGTGGCGTCTTAGGAATCTCTAACCCAGAGACAACAAACAAGGCGCTTCTATTGAAGTGCGTGAGTAGACTTTGGGACAGAAATGATGATCTTTGTTGCAGACTGATAGAAAATAAAGAATGTGGAAGCTTGATCAATGAAATAGAATAAAGAACAATGAAGAACACAAGATTTTACGTGGAAACCTACTCCTAAAGAGCGGGATGAAACCACGGGATAAGGTCTGGGGCTTCTTATGTAGTCTCCACAGACCCTCCAAGTCAGCTACTGGTAGATGTGTGACTAAACAATGGATATGGTAAAAATACATAAGTGCTCCTAGTGAGGATTACAAAAATAAATAAGAACTAAATGTTATATTACTAACACTCCCCCTCAAGTTGGAACATATTTATCAATCATGCCCAACTTGGAAAATTATCCATAGAAGACGCTTCTTGGGTAAAGCCTTTTTTTTGAAAAGATCTTGGGTAAGGCCTTAATGAAAATATCCGCAAGCTAAAGATCAGTCCCAGTGCTAACAACATCCCGAACAAAATGGCATTCTATCTCTATATGCTTAGTCCGTTCATGGAACACGGGATTCATGAAAATGTATGTAGCGGAGTTTGTGTCACAGTAAAGTAGAATAGGAGTGGTAACAGCACCCCAAATTCTTGTAAAAAATTCAATACCCATGTGATCTCACAAGTAGCCTGAGCCATTGCCCTGTACTCGACTTCTGCACTGGATCTGGAGACAACAACATATTTCTTACTTCTCCAAGTAATAAGATTTCCTCCAACCATCATAGCATATCCTGTGGTGGAGCGGCGATCCTATGGTGAGCTTGTATAATCTGCATCAGCATAGGCAATAATATTGGTATAGACGTTTGCCCCAAAAAAGAGACCACACCCTGGTGATTCCTTCAAGTATCTCAGAATTTGGAGGACATCCTGCCAACGACTGTAACAAGGTTGCTCCATGTGTTGGTTGTCTCTACTCACCACATCATATATATATCCGGTCTGGTGATAGTGAGGTAAAGATGTTTGCCAACCAGGCTTCTATATCGAGTAACATCTTCGAAGACAAGATCCCAGGATGTGGAGTGTTTCTTCGGATCTGCAGGAATACCAAAGGCTTGCATCCAAGTAACCCGACTTCAGTAAGGATGTCCAGACAATATTTCCTTTGTGAGAGATGAAGTCCCTTTGTATTACGTAGTACTTCAATGCCCAAGAAATAACATAGTGGACCAAGATCCTTGGTGACGAACACCTTCAAGAGAAAGGCCTTGGTCTCTAGCACTCCTTTATCATCATCAGTGACAACCATAACATCCACATAAATAACAAGTATAACAGTACCAATTGTTCGTCTTCTGATAAACACATAATAGTCAGATGTTGTTCTCTGAAAGCCAACAATGTTGATTTCTGTAGTAAGTCTGTCGAACCATGCCCTTGGGCTTTGCTTCAGACCATAGATTGCCTTGCGAAGTCGGCACATACTCCCCCTCGACTTCATAACTTGGAGGCTGCATCATGTATACCTCCTCGTCGAGATCGCCATATAGGAATGTGTTCTTCACATCTAGCTGAAAGATAGGCCATGCCTTATTAGCGGCAACTGAAAGTATAGTTCATATAGAGCTCACCCCTGCAACTGGTGAGAATGTCTCGAAGTAATCCACCCCATATGTCTGTGTAAAACCTTTGGTCACAAGACGTGTTTTCAATCTCTCAATGGACCCGTCTGGAGACTACTCGGTTGTGAAGATCCATCAACATGCCACAGGTCTAGTCTCCTTTAGACATCGTACTAGTTCCCATGCCCCTCTCGAAGTAAGAGCATCCATTTCTTCATTCATGGCCTGTTGCCATCCTGAATCCTGCAAGGCACTATGATGGTCTCTTGGAATGGATATAGTCATGAGGGCATCGGCATATCTCCTGTCGGTGGATGATAAAGTAGCAGCAAAAGTAAAATAAGACATGGGATGAAGAGTACATTGCCTCTTAGTTCTGTGTAGAGCAATGGGAAGCTCCTGAGGACCATACGGGACATCAACAAAGGGGATACTTGAAGAAGTCATTATCATCCTGTAACAAGGAAACATGTAAAGGAACATCTGATAGTGAAGATAATTTCTTGCGCTTGTAGACTATGGGTAGAGGTGGAAAATCTAGAGGAATGTCAGTAACGGATTGAGTGAAGATGCTGGTCTGCACAAAAAAGGTCACATTTGCAGAGATATGATAGCGATGTCCAGTAGCGTCATTACACATGTAGCCTTTTTGAGTACGAGAATAACCTAAGAAAACACATTTGATTGCACAAGGAGAAAGCTTATCAATGGTGTGAAAATTATGGACAAAGGCCACACATCCTAAATTCTCAGGGGTAGAGGAAAGGGTGACTCACTTGGGTACAACATGGAGAACGGGGAGGAGCCATGTAGGGAAGTAGAGGGGACTCTGTTGATAAGATGAACGACGATAAGAACAACATCCCCCCAACAGATTTTAGGAACTTTCATCTGGGTGAGGAGAGAGCAGGCATAAATTTAATAGATGTCCGAGTTTTCTTTCTGCTACCCCATTTTGTTGTGAAGTATAGGTACATGAGGTTTGATGAATGGTGCCTTGGGATGCAAAGAAGTTTGTTAGATCATGTTAGGTAAATTCCAAAGCATTGTCAGAGCGAAAAACTTGTACATCGAAGGAGAAAATATTTTGACATAATGGAAGAAAGTTTTGACAATATTATTAATCTCCAAACGCGCTCTTTTAATAGATAGACCCAAGATGACCTATTGTAATCATCAACAAAAATAGCAAAATACTTGTATCCACTCATAGTACAGATCGGATAGGATCCCTAAATATCACAATGGACTAAAGAGAAAGGAACTTCGTGACGTGGCTCAGTTCGAGTAGGTAATGATGCTCAATGATGTTTTCCGAACTGACACGCCTCGCATTCAAAGGGCTTGAGCGCAGAGAGTTTGGGGAAAATTAAAGAGAGGGCTTTAGCTGATGGATGACCGAGGCGAAGGTGCCAGAGAAGAGAATCTTTGGAGATTGGCGCGACACCAACAAAACTAGAGTCAGAAGGGATATCAAGATAATAGAGGCCGTTCTTCTCATGTCCCCCACCAAAAATCTGTCTCATCTGGATGTCCTGTAAATAACAAAACTCATCAAATATAACTCGACAGTTAAGCTCCATACACAATTTATGAACAGATAAAAGACTAAGAGGAAATACAGGGGCGCAGTGACCTCGAGTAAGGTGGAGTTTAGATGAAAACTCCACAATGCCGACAACACTTACAAGCGAATGTGCCCCATTAGCAACCCGGACAGTCTTCACAAAGGAAGACGATTGTGAGGAAGTGAGAATGCTACCTTCCCCCGTCAGATGCGTCGACGCTCCAGAATCAATATTCCAGGCAGGGCTAGATGTAGAAGCAGAGTTGGCAATTGTACTTGAGGTAGTAGCCAAACTAGCAATAGCAGTACTGGTGTCACCGGTTGAGGAGTTCTGCAGAAGTTGTCGCAGACGAACATATCCAGAGGCAGTAAATGGTGCCTGACTATCCCCAGAGTGCTGATCATGTGATATCTCAGTAGCGTCATATGGGCCCTCATATGCAACAGTCTCTAGAGCATTGTTGGCATTGGGCGACATGCCAAACTTTGCCCAGCAAAACTCAGAAGAGTGATTCCAACGTCTACAATGTATGCGGGCTGGATATCTAGCAGCAGTAGGATCACGTCCACGCCCACGACCAAAATCACCACCACGTCCAGGCTCGCGATCTTAACCACGAGCAAAATCACGATCGCATCCTCCCTGGTAGCTGTACTGTCCCCGAGCATAGTGGGTTGTAATCTCCACTGATGGAGTAGTGGTAGGACGTTTAGTCGGAGAGTTCCTACAGGCGTCCAAAGATGGTCTCCAGTGTGGGTAATACATCAACGGTTAGAAATTGATCCTTTACAGTTTTGTATCACGAATGCAATCCAGACAGAATGCGATAAACCTGTCATTCTGTACGTTCTCCTATCTGCTTATCACAACAAGCAGGTTGAAAAATGAGAAGCTCCTCGAACATGCTTGTGAGAAGCCTGTAGTATTCAACCAGTGTAGTGTCTCCCTGATTAGCATACCAGATCTGTGTGTAGATGTCAGACAGCCTGGACTTGGTTGTCTTCTGGGCGTAAGTATGCTCAAGAGTCTCCCACATTGCCTTTATCGTTTCTTTGTAGAGAAGATTTGATGCTACATTTTGATCGACGTTGTTGGTCATCCAAGTAATGACCTGGTAGTTGTCCACATACCATGTATCATAGTCCTTGTCCATCTCCTTGGACGGATCTTGAGTAAGAGCATAGTTCTTTTGTTGACCACCAATAAAAACTTTGAAAGATCGTGACCACAAAACATTGTTTCTGGATCCCTTGAGCTTGATAGTCATGCCCTATACCATTACAGAGGAAGTTGGGTACAAAGGCTTGAGCTCTATAGATGTCATGGTGGTCACACACGACTAGAGAAGTAGACTTAGAAAGTTTTGACTCGTTCAAGAAAGCATAATATTAATGAGAAAACATTGAGAGAAGCATGGAGTGGCTGGGGTGTTTTGGCAGTACCGAATGTTCAGGCGGGAGAGTCCGGTGGTGTTGCCCATGTCGTGGATGCTGGTGCTGCGAGCGATATAGGTTGTAGTAGAAAATTGAGGTGATATGGCATAGGGGCTGAAGGGTTGTACTGCTGAAGATCCTGGGGTGATGGGATATAGATCTAGGGCGACATTGATAGGTGCAGGGGTGGGCGATGGGATAGCAAGGGTGGGTGATAGGTTCTGGATGATTAGGGTTGTGTACTGCGTACAGGGCTGGGCGATGGGGTTGGGTATAGGTCTGGGCAATGAGTTCTAGGAAGGGCGATGAGTCTGGGCGATGGGTTCTGGGAAGGGGGGTTTTGCAGGGCGATGGGATCGAGGCTGCAGGGCTGCAGGGTCGGGGTCGGGGCGATGTGTTCTGGGCGATGGGTCAAGGTCGGGGCGATGGGGTCGTCGACAGTGATAGGGTTGCGGCTGCGAGCGATAAGGTTGGGGTTTGAGACAAGGGAAACGGGGTTGGGGCTCGGGGGTTGCAGGGTTCGAGGGGGAACGGGGCGATAGGGCTGTTGGTTCGGGGTAACGGGGCCAGGCTTCAGGGATGATTGCATGAAGAAACCTTGAGAGCTTGGCGACGCCGTTGGGAGGAGGTGCAGTAGAACGACGCCGTTGGTTGGGGTTTGAGAGTAGGGAGGAGATTAGGTCGGAGTTACGGTTCTACACGGTGGCTCTGATACCATGAGAAAATGAGAAGATAATGAATATTGCTTGATTTATTTAGGAGGTGTAGGGGTCCTTATATAAGACAAAACCCTAGAGAGCTTGAAAGGGAAAAATACATAAGTGCCCCTAGTGAGGATTACAAAGATAAATAAGAACTGAATGTTATTTATATTACTAACAGAGAATCTGACAATCTGGCCTATAGAACTCTACACAATACTCCCCCTTTCTTCCATACTTGTCGGTAAACAATGACATAGACAAAGTTGGGAGAAGACAAGAAAAAATGAGGTAAACATGAATTACATAAGTCGTCTATATTTTTTCTTGGCTTCTTAAAAAAATTTCCAATTCATTTTTGTCTCGGTTATTCGTTCATTTTTTTAATAGTTGTCACATTTTTTTAATAAGCCATTTCATTTCTTTATGGCTTTTCTTTCTTTTTTTCCAGCTATTTCCCCCTTTTTATTAGTTGTATATCTTTTTTCGCATACGGTTGTTTTTTTGTATGCACCTCTCTCTCTCTCTTTTCTAAAATAAATTCACTGTCCAATTAGACCCTTGAAACTTAGCCCAAACAGGACTTACAAACTACAGCAGAGTCCAATTAAGCTTACAAGAAAAACCGTGGCTTTTCCTTTTTTCAGTCCTTTTATCTTTCTTCCCCATTTTTAAGTACACTAGCAGGCCCATTGGGCCAAATCTCATCAGAAATGATATTTAGGATTCCCTACTGGGAACCCCTTTCACGAAAGGAGTCGCCCCTGATTGGGGCTTCTTCTCTTGCACCATCGTCAAAAGGAGGGAGAAGGAGAGTTGCTGGAGGGGGGTTTCTGCCTCAGATCGCAGCCGCTGGAGGGCCATCATGCGCCACCTAGGATTGTGGAAGAGCTGCGATCGACCCTTATAGATGCCCGAGCCGCTGCTATCATGAGATGGGACTCCACTTGTGTAATATGCATGTGCTGGAGGAGTTGTGCGTGAGAGGATGTGCCACCTGGAGATGTGCATGAAGATCGTTTCTCATTGGAGGTGTGATAGGCTGAAGATGGAGGCGTATGGCGATGGGGTTCACCACCCTGGAGATGGGGCTCACTGCCCTCTGATCTGCGTGGAGAGGAGTCGTGCCTCATGCACGCCTCTTATATTGCCTACATGAGATGTTGTGGCACCATCGACTTGAAGAAGATGAAGTGGAATCTGTCACGGTTCCTGGAAGAACCATCTGAATCTTGCTCGCATATGCAAATTAGGGTTCCAGTAAAACCCTAATGCCTGGAACATGGCAACGACAGATCTTGCGCATTTGCGCTGAACAAACACTAAACAACAACAAAATTTTTCGGACAGATCTTATAGATCCAAGAACATGGACATAAATCTCCAGGAATAAATTCAAACTCGAATAAAAAATCCAAGAACGAAACCTGCTCTGATACCATGTTAGAAAATAAAGAATGTGGAAGCCTGATCAGAGAAATAGAACAACGAACAATGAAAGGCGGGGGATTTTACGTGGAACCCTACTTCCTATGGAGAGGGATGAAACCACGGGAGGTCTTAAAGGGCCATATGTGTCTATTAACTTTCTCATTTGATACAGGAGGTTTGAGGCTTCTTACATAGCCTCTACAGATGCTCCAAGTTCCACCACTGGTAGATGTGGGACTAAACAATGGATGTGGTAAATGGATCTTGGAAGGATCCATTTACCCGTTTAACATATAATTCATATACTCCAACACATATTAATTCATGATATCTATAATATCAAAGCCCGGCCTAATTCTTCTACTCAAGGTACCTTCTTTGCATCTGCATTCTGGAAGTGCATAAAAGCGGTCTCGCCACATTTTGAGGATATTTTTTGTCAGGTGCTTGGAGATGCCAATTCCTTTTGTTTTTGGACCGATAGTTGGCCGGGAATGGGTACTCCGTCCACTAGATTTTTGCGTCTATTTGCTCTATCTGCAAATTGCGTGACGCGTGTCAGATTATTGGGTTGATAGTAGCTGGATGCCCTCTTTCCTTGCGGATTTCTCAGACTAAAGGCTAGAGGATTTCCTCGGTTTGTTGAACGCTATACATGACATGGAGGGACTGACATTTGGTCAGGACCATTACGTGTGGAAGGATAATTCGTTTTCAGTAAAGCATGCCTACAAAGCTCTCGCTAGAACTTTAGAACCTCTATCAGATGCCCTGTTTCGTGATTGCAGCTTCATCTGGGAAGCAAAGATTCCAAACAAAATCAGAGTATTTTTCTGGTTGCTATGAAGGAAGCGAATCATGACGAGGGACCATTGTGTTAGAATCTTCACAGGGGTTTCGAACTTGTGCCCTCTTTGTAACATGCAAATAGAGACAATGGAACATCTCTTTTTCCACTGCGATAAAACCTCCCGATTTGGGATGAACTCGGAGTGTTGTGGCCAAATAGGCAAAGCTTAGATTTGTCTGGGAGTCCTTAGTTCAGGCGAAGCGTGGCCCATGAGAAGTACTCCTACATATCATAGCTATTAGGAAAATCAAGTTACCAAGAACTTGGGCTCTCTCTAATTTCCAACGCTTTTACTATGAGAATGTAACCTTTCATACCAGGACTCTTGTGGAGTTGGGCTTCTGTAAGTTTTCTTGTAATCCTTTTTAATAAATATTAACGAGGGGCGGACACCTTAGCGTGTTTCCCCTTTTTTGGATCAATACATAGGGAACTTGTTTGATCTATAGTATGGGTTGTCATAAGTATTTTGATGGTATTGTTGATGATTATAATAGATTCTCTTCGGCGTATTCTTGTCATAGATCAATGATATTGTCAATTTTATTTGAGTTTATAAAAACTTTACATTTTTTAAATGTACTCAAGTTTTTAGATTCAATAATGCTCTTAAGTTTATTCAATATGACTTGACATGTTTCTTAGCTACACAAAGTACCCTACTTCAGACTTCTTGTCAATATGCCTCACAGTAGAATGAAGTGGCGAAAAGGAAGCAATGTCATCTTTTGGATATAGATCACACTCTTCTTACTATGATGAATGTCCTTTACCTTCTAAGGAAACACCATTTTCAATCCACGTACAAGATTAATTGGGTCCCTTCATCTATTTCTGCTATGGTTATCCTATTCTCCTTACTCTCTGATGGTAACGAAGCTTTTGTGCTCCCATTGTGGATTTTTTGATGCATTTCCTTTGTCCATAACTTTCATACCAATTATAAATTAACCATGCATGCTATCAAGTGTGTTTTTCTTGAGTACTTTCGAGCACAAATGGGTATAGGTATTATGACTCCATTGGTCACCGATATTATATTTCTGCGAATGTCACTTTCTTTTAAAAAACTATTTTATTACATGCATTTTTAATGGAGGCATTCCCTTGGAATTCCCTCATCTACACCAAGTCTTTCAAAAAAAGGCACACCAAATAGTCAGAGTTTGTCCCCATATCTGTTATTACTAAGCACAATGATGCTTTGGTGTGGTGACTCCCGCCTCAGGAGGGCTCCCCCGTATTTTTACTCAAAAAAAATTTACTAAGCACGATGATGAGCTTCCTTCAAATGGCTTCCCCTGCAGGCTCGAATGGTCCTACTTTATCTACAAATTTTTCTATTATTTTGAGGAAGTTGTAGAAGAGAATACTTGTGTTTTCATAGAGCCCAAGGGTTCTCTTATTTACAAGAGAGAAACCCTAATGGGTAAATTACATATTACGAATAAAAGAAATAAATAACTGTTAAACAGTGACATAACATAAAACTCTTCAACACTCCCCCTCAAGCTGGAGCATAGATGTCAATCAAGCTCAACTTGGAACATCTCTGAAAGGGTCCTTTGCCTAGAGTCTTGGTGAACACGTATGTTGTCTACTCACTAGAATTAACATGGGATGTAGAAATGAGGCACTTTTGGATCATATCTCGAGCGTAGTGACAGTATAACTCGATATGCTTGGTTCGATCATGGAAGGATCGACTGTTGGCTATGAACAGTGCGACCTGGTTGTCGCATTGGAGGTGCATAGAAGAGGCACCTCAATGGCTAGGTCAATCAAAATTGATCTAACCCACTCATCTCTGTACTGCCTTGTGTCATAGATCTGTACTCTGATTCAACCCTTAATCAGGCGACAACTGTCTGTTTCTTGCTCTTCCGTGATACTAATGAATTCCCTACAAATACTGCAAACCTGGAAGTTGACTTCCTGTCTTTGGGACATCCTGCATAGTCTGCATCTACACAAGCTGTAACAACAAGGGATGTCCCTCTGCTAAACAAAAGACCAGTGCCACGTTAGGTCTTCAGATACCTCAAAGTCATATGGACTGCATCCATACGGGTCTGTCTTGGCTGCTCTATGATGTGTCTCACTTTGCTTACTGCAAATGATATGTCTGGACTAGTGATGGTCAGATATAACAGCTTCCCAACTAGCCCCGTGTATCTCCTCTTGTTGACCTCATCAATGTCCAAGTTGAGCCTGAACGACCTCATCACAGAACTTCATGCTCGGATCCATGGGAGTAATGGATGGCTTATAATATGCCATATATGTCTCTGATAGGAGATCTGTAACATACTTTCTCTAGGTCATCACAAGACCCTCTGGTTCCTGGCGAACTCCAGTCCAAGGAAGTAGCATAAACTGCCAAGGACCTAGGTCACAAACTGCTAACCTAGGAAAGCCTTAGCCGTTTGAGTCCCTGATGAATCTTTGATTTATCATCATTGTACTCCTTAATCATCTAATCTTATATAAATCAACAAAAATCACCAATAATTAGCTTTAATTAGCAATTGACCCTTTTCTTGGAAATAACCCTAGTTATTGTACAAAAATCAACCCTTTTATTTTCCTTATTTTTCTTATTTTATTTCTTTTTAAAAACTCCAAAAAATAGATTAAATCATTTAGATATTTATTTTAGGTTTTAAAAAGAAATTAAAAAGATAAAAAAATTACAAAACCATTAAAATAAAGTATTTTTATTCATTTAAAAAACTTTCAAAAATTTTATATTGTTTGTTTGATCTCTTTTCGCTTTTTGTCCAAATAAAGCTTATAGATCTCCTCGAGATCTACAAGTTTCATGTTTTGACTTTTTCCTAATTCTTCTCCTTTTTATTTCTTTTGATTTTCTCTCTATTTTCCTATTTATGAATAATTTAATTGGGCCACGAGGCGCTCTATGGAGCCACCACGCGTCCCATCTCCCTTCGTGCCACCCAGACATCACCATGGCCGTCTGATCTTCTATGCCCGCCCTCATCTCCGTCGCCCATCTCCCTTCATCTCTCAGCCCTTGGACTCGTACCCCTTTGATGCAATCTCCATCATTCCATCCGCCTTTAACTCACCCGTTGGATGGCTTCCCATCCAACTGCTATAAGCCCTCCACTTAGCCTCTTTGTTTCCCATTTTCAGATCCTGCTCCCGGACTCCATCTTGACCGTCCCCCAATGCTTCTCTCTCAACCCTCGGATCTGATCCTCAGATCAGATCACAACCAACCATTCTCGCCTCTTCTCCAACCGTTGGATCTCCAGATCCAGCGGTCATCAAATTGTCTTCCTCCTCCAGGAACGCCTCCCCTTTTCCTCGCCCACCTCTCTGCTCACCACACTTCTCCCATTTTCCTCCCTCACCCCATGACCGTTCACCACTAGCCATCACTTCCATTAAGTCTCTCATTATTCCCTCTCTCATGTAACCCTCAACTATTCAATGCTGAGCTTCTAGGGCTTCTGTTGACCATTACATCCGCAGCCACCACTGTAACAGTCGGACACCACCACTTATAAAACCTTCCCCTTCGGCCACTTGTCTCGAGGTCCACCATTTCTCCGATTTAGGGGTAGGCCCTCTCCTCTCTCCTATGATAGAGGAGAAGAGGATCGAGGGCCGACGACCACCTCTGCCGCAGTGTCGACCACTGGCTGCCATGGCCAAGTGACAACGCCTTCGATGACCGTACAACTCCGAGGAACGGATGTCTTCGACGAGTGAAGACCGGAGGTTCCATTGGAACCTCATCCCAAGCCAGACTCACGTTGCCATCTTCAATCTCCAAGTAAGCATTCTCTTGCTTTCATCTTGTTTTCTTTTATTTTTTTTCTTTTGCACATACTCATTCTCACTATCAATTGATCTTGCCATTCACTTCACCGAACCACCCGCGCCTTCGTCGATGGTTCCAATAGCCCTCGTCCTTTTTCCGCTACCTATCCCACTCCAGGCATTCTCCTCCGCCAAAGGAGGAGAACTCACTCCGGGGACCCCCGTCTTTGCACCCGGCACCCGCCATTTCACTCACAACCTTCGCACAAGCATACCTCAGCTATTCTAACCATTTGCAGGTCCATGTCCCCTCATTGGTCGGATGCCTCGACCAAGCTCTGTTCTAGAGCATCATCTCCAGTGATCCTCCAACGCCACACCGCTTCAAGCTGTCCTGCTGACCACCCAAGCCACTACGATCTTCTCCAACGCTCTACGGAGTTGTTTGCATCTTCCATACAACAACACAACGGAGGTGGTGCCATGGAGACGTCACCGGAGAGCATCCAAGTTTGCCTTGGAAAGGTGGAGTGGCGGAGGATTGAAGACGTACAAATACTGTTCGATCGCTTAGATCGAACGACACAGAGGATGCTCGAACCACGCAACCTAACCTCCACGCTCGACGGAACCAAGCCTGGCAGAAGCTACCCGGGCCACCCCCGTTGCCCGAGCCTACCTGCACCGTGCCTGATCCCTGCCCGAACCTCATAGTGCGTGCAGAGCACGTACGGGTGGGGGGGATTGCATCCATGCCCACCTAGTTCACAATAATTGCAAAATGGTCCTTCCCATGCGTGCATGCCTCATATGTGCACCTGGAAAATTTGTATTGGACCCTGTCGGCTAATCTTTATTACATTTATACACCTGCAAAGGACCATTTTGCACATTTTATGTGTTTTATCTTCATATTTTATTGCAATTATGCCCTTTCACTCTTTTGGTCATAACTGAGCATGCGAACTACAATTGAATGATTTCAATTTCATTTGATTACTAATCTGATGTTCTTCTTATATGCTAAATTCTAGACATTAATTGTGGCATTTGCTCATCATTTTATGCCATTATTAGAGTTGAAACATATTTTGGTGCTTCACTTGATCTTGAAATGGGGACTATTTTTATTGCTCAATAATCCAATTATTTTAAAGGGATAATTACGTGCATATTCATTCTATTTGCTAGCACCATCATACAACGTTGCATACATCTTGGATGATTTTACATTGCTAAAAATCAAAATAAAAATGTCATATTTCTCATCATTCAGTGCATTGTATTTCATTATACATCGCATGGTATGTATTCTGCATACAATTAAAAATCAAAATAAAAAAGGGTGTTGCATGATGTTTCTTCTTCATTATGTTAGCATCATATTTTAAGTGTTTAAAAATATATAAAAAAAATGTGTTTTCTCTGCATGCATCTTATTCATCGCATCCTTCTCATTTCGTGTATTTTTGTCTTTGCAAGATTGTTTTGTGCATCTTTGTCTGCATTGTTTTGTGTTGTGAATTGTGTCTGCATAAAGAAGACATAGATGAATGAATTTTATTGATGAATGTAACCATTAAGATCCGATTAATTGACTTGGAGGCTCGTGTCTCTGTGTTCGACCTTGGTATGCTTTCCAAGTAAAATATCCACATATTCCAAAGTGTGGTTCTGTATAGATCCAAAATTGCCTCCTACAGTACGATAAAAATGACTTGTTATGTAGGCGATTTTGCGGTTTATCAATCCACTGTGCATTGTCCCCTAGAATGATGTTGTCATCAACGTATACCAATGTAGCAATGGTGCCCTTCTGGGACCTCTAAACAAACAAGGAGTAATTTGCAATGGATCTCACAAATCCCTTCTATTCTATCACATATGAGGGCTTCTGAAACCATGCTTCGGACTCTGCTTAAGGCTATTGATCATCTTATGAAGTCTACACACCTTCTGAGACTCCCCCTCAGCAACGAACCAAGGTGGTTGGTGCATGTAGATTTCCTCCTGAAGATCACCATGGAGGAAGTAATCTGTCACATCAAGCTGGTATAGAGGCCAGTCCCATTTTACGACAGAGAGAAGAACCTGAAGAGTGGAGTGTCGAGCTACTGGAGAGAAAATGTCCTGATAGTCCATCCCATAGGTCTGGGTGAACCCACGAAGTATGAGTTGTTCCTTGTAGCGATCAATGTTGCCATCTGCTTGATGCTTTACAGTGAACACCCACTTGCATCCTACAATAGACACATCTGCAGGAGTTGTAACAGTACTCCACATGACATGAGACTGCAAAGCAACCATCTCTGCTTCCATGGCCATACGTCATTCGCTTACCTTGAGTGCCTTGATATGTGCGCATGATTTCAAACAGATAATCCCACAATAAATTTTCAGAAGTTTGGTGAAAGCCACTCCAGAAATACCTGACCTACCACATGATATCGTGTACACGAACATTTGCCATTCGTAGGCAATGGACCACCGTAAATCGTTCTCTGTTGGTCGTACTAGCTCAACCTGTATATATGCATGCTCATCATGTACATCATGCACACCACTAGTTCCATTAGTCAAAATCAAGTATTTGAAATTTACTTGGGCATGTTGTATGTTGGGGAAGGCATTGGAACATGAAGTGCAGGTTGAGCTATATATGTAGGTGGAGGTAGGGGAATAACAACATCCTCAGACTCAGAGGGACTCATCATGTCACCTGTAGGAGAGTAGTACATGATGGACTCAAAGAAGGTGATGTCAGCACTGACATAGTATTGTCCCTGTACAGGATCAAAACACCGATAACCCTTCTAAGTGCGGGAGTAACCAACAAACATACATTTGACAACTCGAGGAGCGAGATTGTCATGGCCAGGATGTAGGATAAGGACAAATGTCATGCACCCAAACATTCATGCGATAAGAGAGAAGATGCCTTTATCAGGAAAAGCAAGACTAAATGGCCTCTTTTCACCCAAGATTGTGGACGACATCCAATTTATGAGATAACAAACTATCATCGTAGCATCACCCCAAAAAGAATGTGGAGCCCGACTCTGTATGAGAAGAGTCCGGGTGATATCTAGAAAATGTCGGTGTGTTCTATTGAGATGTATTAAGACAAGAAGTCTAATGAATGATGCCACGTAAGCTAAAAAATTGTGATAAATGTGCAGTACAAAACTCAAGCGCATTATCTGAATGAACGTATTTTATTGAGGCAAAGAAAATATTTTTATTTCAACCACAAAATTTTGATTGATAGCTCTTGTTTCAGACTTTTGCTTCAAAAGACAGACCCACGACAGTATGGAAAAATCATCAACACAAACAAGATAATACATATGTCCCCGATGATTAGGTACATGACTTGGACCCCACATATCTAAATGAAATAAATCAAATAGTCCATGACTACTATGACCATGACGACTTGGAAAGCTAGACCGATGATGTTTTCCAAGTTCACATTACTCACACTAGAAGCTAGACTTGATAGAGACGTCAGGTATAAGGCGACAAATTTTCTGTAACAGTAGGCGACCAAATCTAAGATGCCACATGTAGGGGAAAATGGATCCTAAAGAAAGGGAAGTGACACCAGCATACAGAGACTGAGACAACATGTATATCATACAGAGACTGAGACAACCTGTATATACCTTCATATTCACGACCACATCCAATCACCCTGCCCGTGAGTATATCCTGAAAAATAAGTGAACTAGGGTCAAATATAGCACGACAGTGTAAATCTTGTGCAATCTAGCTAATAGACGGCAAATTCATGGAAAAGACATGTACATGAAGCGGAGTTTCAAATTTCGTGAAATTTTGATTTCGACAATCTACCAAAACCAAATTTGAAATCTCGATATGGGCCCTTCCTTCACAAATGCAGGTCGAAATTGGTGAAATTTCGATGAAATTTCAAAATTGTTTCATTTTTTGCCATCTCGAAACGAAAACGAAATCGACATTTAAAACCTTGGCATGAAGAACATTCTGTAGGTGTATGGAGGGTGTCAAATGAACCTCCCCCTGTCCAGTATTTGGGGATTGAGTCCCATCAGCAATCACTACCGATCTACCTTGTTGTGTTAGACTGTATGTGCCAAACTGCAATCTCTCTGTAAAGATGGTGTGATGCTACAGAATCCATTATTCACTCTGAAGGATCTGGTTGAAAGCGACTAGTAAATGCATGAGTAATACCTGAGCTACTAGTAGAGGTCGAGGCTAGGCTACAATGTTTGATGGATCGGTGCTGGAAGATCCAGTGGCTGGAGGCATGATCTCTCACTATCAAGCAACAAAATCAACATAGCAATTATCAATGAGACTAAGAGCAGTCTGAATCCGCTCTGCAACACGAGCTGATGGTGGGAATCCATGCTTGGAGTAGCACATATCTTCTGAATGACCTGGACGGCTACAATATGAACATGTCTGATATGGGCGTGAACCGCCTCTGCCGCATGTGCCTCATCCTTTGAAAGGAGTAGATCCATCCACCTCTACCACGTGATGGAGCCATAGCTAACAATGTCTGAGAAGGTGTGGTAGAGGAGATACTCAATCGGCTCAGCCTGCGATATGCTTCCTCCGTAGGAGGTATGGTAGCATCGGTAAGAAGCTGAGAGCGAGTCGAATCATATCAGGGTTGAGGGTAGCCAGAAATACACTAGTCATAACAGAATCTCTATAGGCCTTATGTTGCTCTGGAGAGGCCGTCAGGAGTATGTAGCTCTGAAGTCGCTTAAACATACCCCTTAGAGATGTATACAGGGTGTAAAGCAGACAATCACCCTGTTTGGTTGTGAAGATATCGTGTTGGAGTTGAGGTATCTTCGACTCATTCTTCGCCTGAGAGTATGTCCCTGTGAGAATGTCCCACATTGCTTTTGATTTGGTTTGACTAAGGATATCATTGGTTATCTCCACATAAATGATACCAAATAGCCATACCTTGGCACATGCATCATCAGCCTCCAATGAGGCGTTGGTCCCAGTCTTGTCCACTGGCTCATCTTACGTCAAAATATTCTTCTTGCCATAGCACTGCATCAGATTTATGAAGTGCACCCACAACTCGAAGTTGATACTGTCCATCTTGACAATAGGTGATGGACCTTTGAAGGTACCCGTAGATGGTGTATCAACTATGCTTTCTGACATCGTGAACAATCATTGAGATCTTAGACCAATTGTGCTGCGTATAAACAGACATGAAACAAGATGATTGTGATCTTAGACTTAAATTACAACTATCTACAGAAGAGACATGGTCTAATTTCAATAAAAATTAGGTAAATCAGACCCTAAATCATTGAAATCAAACTAAAAATCGTGATTTCAGGGCTTCACGAGAATCTGGACAGCAGTGTGCCAACGTGCAATTAGCCACTAGGCCCACATATGGCATAATCGGGGGCTATTGGCAGCACCGGGATGTTGTTGATAGTGCTCAGAGCCGCTCAATGGTAGTGCTAGAACCAGTGGATGACACTGAGCTGCTGTGCGGCAGCACTGTGTGCCGCTTGCGGCAGCGCACGACCCCGTTGGAGCATTGGGCGGTGTGCGGTGTTGCTAAGGGCGACGCACAACCCTGTTGGAGGTGCTAGGCAGTGCGCGAAGATGGGTTGGAGGTAGGGTTAGGGTTTTTTTTCGACTCAATGCTCTGGTTTAGGACTGTCACTCCGATACCATGTGGAAGATAATATTTGTTGTTTTTATTCATAGAGTCCAAGGGCTCTCTTATATAGAAGAGAGAAATCCTAATGGGTAAATTACATATTACGAACAAAATAAATAAATAATTGTAAAACAACGACATAACATAAAACTCTTCAACAAAAGTCTATCAGAAAATAACCATATGTCACACTACACTTCTGTTGATGGTCAATCTAGTTGTTATAGGTTTTTCAGAAACGTTCTTATGGGTATGACTTTTCCACATGATTATCATACAACTCTTTAAAATACCAATTAGAAACATGTTAGGGATGAAGAAAAGGGTATGCTTGTTTCTAGAGGCACTTGGGACCTTACGGCATGTCCTATATGTGTTGAGAGTTTCATGTTACTCTGTTCTATGTTTTATTTTTTGTCCCTATTATGTATTTTCCCATTAGGTTTCTCTCTTCTATATAAGAGAGATCTAGGGCACCATTGAATGATATGTTCTTATTTTTCCTCAATATGGTATCAGAGTGACGATCCTAGACCGGGGCCATGTATCCCAGATCCTGCCCAATGACACCCTGCTGTTAGCGAGGAGCCACTCTTGCGGCATCCATCCACCGCCCAGCGGCCCCAACAACCGAGCGCACCCCCTCGCGCTACATCCAGCCATCGCCCATTGGCTCTAGCCACCACCAAGTGGCCCTGTATTTCACTTGTTGCATCATCCGTTTGGTCTGATTTTGGACTGAAAAGAACAAAATCAGATCACTACAGTCTTCGTTGGACCCAAACGCGGATAATTATTGGTTAGGAATGGTTGTGGCATGAGTCTACACCCACAACCACTTCTCTAATGCTCGTATAGATACTCTATTGTCCGTTGACAGTCCCGGTCTTTTACCAATCTAGCAATATGTTAGAAAATAGAGTTGATATCCCTTCCACTGTTGTGTTTAAAGGTCCGACACCTATTTTCAAGATGGATGGTACAAAATATGAGTTATGGACAATGCATTTTATGAATCTATTGCAAAGCCATAGAAAGAAGCATATTTTGGCACAAAAAGAGTCGACATACAAGACTAGGACCAATGCCTCATGGGAGGTAGATAATGCCTATGAAAGTACGGTTTTCCGATACCGTTCCTGTGGAAATAGCCAATGACATCTTGAATCAGCCTATAAAAGCAATGTGGGAGATCCTCGCAGCTACGTACTCTGAAGCGAGGAATGCATCGAAGATCTTGCAACTCTAGCATGATATTTTTATGACCAAACAGGGTGGTTGACCTCTCCATACCCTATACACATCTTAGGGATATGTTTAAGAGACTTCATAGCTGCATACCTTTGACAGTTATACCAGAGCAACATAAGGTCTATTGGGATTCCGTCATCACTGGGATCTTTTTAGCAGCCTTTCGCCTCGAATATGACTTAACGTGCTCTCAGCTACTTACATATGCTACTATACTACCTATGGAGGAGGAACATGTGAGATAAGTTGTCTTCTTCCTGATGGTCCCAGGTGAAACTCCAGAAACACAAAATTGATGATCCATTCATATACTTGGTTATCATAAGATATCATTGCTCCCATATCGGATCTAACCCAAGTATAGCCAACATGACCACGATCATCGATCTCCACCTTCATAGAAACATTCCAGAGGATGTAGTTATCCTTTGTGAGCTTGGAAGAAATGATATGAACACTTATGTGGCCAAGGTAACTTTGTGGAGAGGACCTTGTCTTCTCTAGTTGTAGTTTTGTTGTCCCCCAGCGCAACAATTACTAAGAGAGAGTGATTGATCACAGAACTTCCAGTGACAACGATCAATCAATGATCTTGGAGGAGGTGATCGATTATAAAAGGCACCTTTATAAAACACAAACAAATGGTGATCGATCAATATAAAGTCGTTATCGACCATAAGACCTTGGAAAACAACTAGAAGTTATCAACCACTTGTGGGGACGTGATTGATCACAACATTGAGTTACTCGATCAAAGAGAGCAAACCACGGGTAGCAAAAATGATTGGTCAGAGGTGAAATATTGATCAATCAAAGACGATGACGACATCAAATAGGAATCCATCGAAAAAATCCTTAATGCACCAATTTCCATTAACATGCTTCTGAAAAGAAAGGTTTCTCTTATTAGAGATATCTTGATACGCTATGAAGATATCAAACGATGACACCTCGGAAAAATCGTGGGAGCCATGTTCAAGAATGTCCTTGCCATGTGCCCTATATATGCGGTCGCATATTCCTATATGGTAGGTAGGTCGAACCGCATTGTATATGCAGTGCATTATGCAATTTACACCGCATGCTCGGTTTGCATAGTCATCTATTCACGACTACTTATTCAATAAGCATTCGAGATAGAGTTGATATGTTACTTAGGCATTAACTTTTTATTAGTTTGCTTATAGTTTGTAATAATGAGAATAATACTTATACACAAGCAATGTTTACATGATTTTATTATCAAAAATTATGTTAAACCTACGAACTTAGCTGAACTTTATATGAATCCTGGAAAATTCTCTTTATTCAGAAATAAAACATTAATAACAAATCACAAATTTTTTTTTAATTTAAAAATATAAACCGAACCGCATACTTTTTCTCCTACATTTTTTTATCACTACTCGTTACCACAGTCGGGACTTCGCCTTTTATTTTTGCCTCTGATCTCCCATCTTATTTTAGCAACTTCCCCAACCTATGCAGGGGTTAAATGTCACAAATCATGGAGAGAAAATGCCCAACTTACTGCAAGAGTGGGTATCACCTTCATGGTCCTCAGGGCAATATCCCATGCTTTGATGGCAGTACCCTTTCCAACTTTGAAGGTGAAAATCAAGTTGTCACTGCGAGTAGTGTCAAAAACCTCACCAGTCCCAGCAAGGACTCCTTCGTAATGTACCGATGTTAATATAAAATTTTAATCAGATTTTTCTAATGCAGCAAAAATTAATTATCTCAACTATATTGAAGCTACTATCAAATTTCTGTTCACATGTTCAAAGCATTTCATTCAAAAGCACCAACGACAATTTGTTTGTTTTCTCCTACCACATATACATCGCATTTTACAGCTACATTTTTTATATTAAAAATTATGTATAGTAAATATTCTAAAATTAAATAATTGCATCATGTTGAAAGCAATACATGCTACAGTTTATTTAAATACAGTAAAAAAAGTTGATGCGGATTTCTTAAATATACAGTGTTTCTAATTCTTTAATTTTTTAGCGCTGCAGTTTTCTAAAATATTGTTATTATAAGCAGCCAATAATTAATTACATGGATTCCTAAATCTAATTATTTTGAATATAAATAATAACTTGTTTACGATTATTTCTGTCATTTCTTGGTATTTAGTACTTATATATAGTGATTACCACTATCACATGCTAGCTTTATTATCATCAGAGATTGGTCTAAGCTTTACATGAAAGCATGTAACTCCACTTTATTACATAGACACAAAAGACGTAAATATATGTAGCTATTTATTTATAAATTGAATGGTAAAAAAACCGCATACAACCACATATACCCTGCATATGCCCCACATTTCGCCTATACACTATGCGGTGACATGTCGGAACACATATGCATACCGCATTCCTGAACCTTGCGGACACCAAATACAGGGAAAGCTTCCTCAAAAGTACTCATTCCTTGATTTGACTAGCTATGGTATCATGTGCAAAAAAAACAACCAATTACAAGGACTTGTGTGGAAAACTCTTATCGAATGAAGGAAAAACCATAGAAGGATGCAACCTAGCGCACGTAGGCGGTGAGATTATTCTTTCAATTCAACTTAGTGAACCACCATGAGGTATATAATTTAATTATAGGTGAAGGGATAAACTACTCCTAAAATCTGTATACCCAAGTACACTCCAACAAAAACATTTAAAGTAGATTCAACAAGTTACTTACAAACTCATGCCGGCTTCTGTAGATTTCTAAGGTGTACATGCAAGCAAAATTACAAATGGCCTCCATATGATCATACAACCGAGGGAGGTGGATATTCAAATCTGTGACGAAACAATGTTGCCAAAGCTCTTCTCTCACAGTCCTGCGAGAATGAAAATATTCAGGAAAATATCATATGTCAACCGAGGGAGATTATGCACCTATGATAAGGGGTACTTTATAATAAACTATATTAACATGTTACTTTCTTAGTTCATTCTGAATTTTAACTACCGGTAAAAATGAAGAAGATTACATGGCACAAATCTTGATGAAAAGTGCATTACATTTTTGGCAATGTACTGCAAACATTAAAACAGAACTCAAAATTTTAAACATCTAAAGTCATAAAGTCAGATTATCATTTGAAGTACCATTTGCTGTTAATTACATTCTATACCATTTTTTGTACTTGTCAAGAATAGACAGAGCAAGGCTACATCAGCAATGCTCACAAGCATTCCACTGAGTTACGCCTTATCAAATACTTGATTTACAGTATCCATCAGAAGGATACACCGATTTGCAGGCAAATGTTGGTTTGCATTTTTTGCCTCAATGTGTTTTGTGGATTTTTCAACACCGATTTGCAAGGGTTGTGTCAGGTAGTCGACGGCCAACATAAAAAATAGTCGAATCTTTCAACATGGATTTGAGCAAGAATCCATGTAGCTGGGCCTACTTATAGTGGGAGAACGCTTAGTACATTTTTATTATGTGTTTTGTGGATTTTATGAACAACTATTTAGATATCTGAATTAAGCTAGATGCACATCTATCATGTGGAGCAAGTCCTCGGATATTGCCTGACCACAGTAGGGACTAATGTGCACCCCTTTTTTATTTCGCTAAACTCCAAAAAAATCCAACCTTATAGATTTCAAGTATGTATTTTGTTCCATGTATATGCCAAATTTCATGTTGATACGATGTGCGTAGCTCAGTGATCTGAAGAGATCGATGTTAATTATACTTTACAACCATTTTAGAAATAGTTGATTCTTGACCTCTTAAGATGAATGGAAAAATGGACATCAGATCTTTTAAAAATAATACTGGATCCTCACATCATGATCTTGAAATGTGATAAATCCGCTATTGTATTTATTGTAGACAATCCAGCCTTCTATGAATGTACGAAGCATGTGGAACTAGATAGCCATTACACTCGGGGCATGCTCAGGAATGGGTACATCACTACTGAACCGGTTATCTCAGAAAACATGACTGATATATTCACAAAACCCCTGAGCTATTCTCTCATTATGAAATGCATCTCCAAACTGAGCATGATGGACATTCTATGTCTAGCTTGAAGGAGTATATAACAGTTGCTTTTCATGTTTCTTTTTATGTTTTAGCCATAAGATTACATTTAGTCCCTCTCACTACTTATATATGGAAGGGTAACTTCACTTGAACAAACGAGAAAATCATTTCCAAAAACCATTGACCAAAAAATAATCTTCATTTTCTCCTAGTGCAATCACCGAAGGAAGATCAGCATACAAGCTACAACAGAATTGTCAGATCCATGTTGGAATATCTCCACCTATAGGATCTTAGTCTCGTGATCTTGAGATGTGATAACTCTATTGATGAATTCATTGCAGACAACCCATCATTTTATGAGCGCACCAAGCATGTGGAGATATATTGGCCTCACTTGGGACATGCTCTGGAATGAGAACATCAAGACTAACTCTTTGAATTAGAAAGTTGATATGTTCACAAAACCCTTGAGCCATTCTCTCCTCACCAAATGCATCTCCAAGATGAGCACGATGGACATCTATGCTCCAACTTCACAGGGAATATTAACATTTGTCATTTCATCATTTTCTGTGTCTCTTTATGTTATAGCCATAAGGTAGGTTTGCAACTTTTGGTTCCCCTCTTTACATATATATGGCAGGGGTAGTTCCACTTGAACAAAGAAGGAAATCATTTCCAAACACTTAAGAGAAATCAAATGTCATTTTGTTTGTAGTGCAATAACCAAAAGAAAAATTATCACTCCCAGTATTTCTTCGAAACTTCAAAAGCTGTACATGCTCATGAAGGCCTGCCAAGAAACCAGCATGTCGTTTGGGCACACACCTATATGATGGAGGCCCTTTTTTCTTTTACTAAAAGGAAACTGGCATGTCGTTATGTGTGATAGGTTGGGCATGATTGATACCTACACACCAGCTTGAGTGTTAATTTGTTGTGTTATTCATTTTCTTTTTATATTATGATATCATTTGGGCCTCCTCTTCCAAGGATTAGGGTTTCACTATGAAATAAGAAAAGTCACTTCTGACAAATATAAATTTATAGCATAACATAACGGAACAAGTCCTCTATAAGTAATTTGAGTGGACAGGGTGAAAAGAAAATGCATCTACAAATGTATTTAATTGACCTATCCATCTGTTACCCAACTACCCAAGAGGAGATTTAATTAAAATACAAGAATACCAAAGTCAATAAACCTATAGAATTTATAGGGCATGACACTTTGGACGAGCAGAATATATCAGGAATCGAGTCAAAATCCCTTCATATCAAGCATCTTAAAGTTCCTACGTCATAGCTATTCTGAAGCAATCTTTAGGACTATACATGGTTTTAAAATGCTCACGAGGAGACAAAATAAGGTAGTAAAAATGCATCCTCTATGAAGATCAACTTTGCATCTCTTCACCTCCTGCATGTTCTCCCTGATAACATACTTCTTTAAACTTGCATGTTTTCATTGTTTAAGGGGAGATGGAGGGAGAGACCTTGGAGAGAGAGAGAGAGAGGGAGAAAGCATGGCTTCAGCGGACAGCCTGTGAAGGTGTGAGATCGTGGGTGAGGGCTATAATGAATGAGGATAAGGTGCGTAGGAACACCACCCAAGATGTTGTGATGAAGGATAAGGGTTGGAAGGTGGTGAGACCAGAAATGTGGTCCGCATTGTTATAGATGTGGTGTACATGGCCACCTATGGTTGTCGATGCCGCCACGTTGCTTCTGCTACGGAAGCGTGGATCATTGTCGAATTGTTTGTCCGAAGAAACATCCCCCCGAGCTTTGATTTCTTCCCCTTGTGCGCCTTTGGATCATCCTCTTCTGAGGAATTTGCCACAAACCCGCTCTTTTACGAAGATTCTTCGAGGTCCTGACACTACTTCAGAGTCAAGAAGAGGCAGAATGTTGATTGGTGTTTTTGGGGAGAAAGGGTTAGACCTACAATCTTTGACCGCAAGGATGCAAAGTTTCCTTAGAGTATCCTTTTCGAATGATTTTGTGCTTCTGGAAAATGACAAGGATTGTGCAAGGGCCTTGTCCTTCCGGGAGGCAAACCTTCTTCTCTTGAGAGTCGTTTTGGCCAGGGGTCATAGGAGGCTTCTGCTCTTTAAGTGAAGCTATAGTCAAAAAGATTGGTACAAATTAACAGAGTTCCCTACATGTCCAGAACGGTGGTGATGTTGAAACCTTTGAGGGAGTTTGGAGTTGTTTCTAAGATTATCTCAGATGTTCGAAGTCCGGGAATGGATGCAGCAACTTAATCGGCGGTTGTTATTGGTTCGGATGTTACTCCTACTGTTGGGAGAAAAATAAATCATACTTTAGAAAAGACCAAGGCTCTCTTATATAGGAGAATAGCCCTTGGGTTAATTACACGATAAGTACCCAGAGAAAACAGAAATACATGAACTAGACAGAGAAACATATTTATCTCAACTTTCCCCCTCAAGATGGAGCATATATATCTATCATACTCAGCTTGGAACAACACTTCTGAAATGGACTTCGAGATAGACCTTGGTGAAGATGTCAGCCGTCTGATCTCTTGTTGAAACATGGGAGGTGGATATGAGACCTTTTTGTATCATGTCTCTAATGTAATGACAGTCCACCTCAATATGCTTTGTTCGTTCATGGAATGTTGGATTATTGGCAATAAATAATGCAGCTTGATTATCACATAGAAGTTACACAGGAAGAGGAACCTCAATGGTAAGATCAGTCAACACCGATCTAACCCACATCATCTCTACACTCCCTTGCGCCATGGCCATGTATTCAGACTCCGCACTTGATCTAGCCACCACTGTCTGCTTCTAGCTTTTTCATGAGACAAGTGAGTTCCCAACAAACACAGCAAAGCCCGAAGTAGACTTTCTGTCCCTGGGACAACATGCATAGTCAGCATCTGCACAAGCTGACACCTCAAGAGATGCATCCCTGCATAATAAGAGACCCGAACCAGGTGAGCTCTTCAAATATCTCAAAATCAAATAGGCATCATCCATATGAACCTTTCTGGGCTGCTCCATGAACTGGCTAACTTTGCTTACTGCAAACATGATATCCGGCCTAGTGATTGTGGCATATAACAGCTTCCCAACCAGTTCTCGATATCTCCTACTATCTACCTACTCAGTATCATCATCATACAATTTCATACTCGGATCCATAGGAGTATTAGCAGGCTTGCATCCTGTCATACCTGTCTCGGAAAGGATATCCATAACAAACTTTCTCTGGGTCATTACCAGACCACGCTGGTTCCTGGCAAACTCTAATCCCAGGAAATACCAAAGAGTACCAAGGTCCTTAGTCACAAACTGTTGACCTAGGAATTCCTTGGCAGTCTGAATGCCTTGGGCATCGTCTCCTGTAACAATAATGTCATCCACATAAACAAGGATGGCAACCGTACCTTTTTGTGTCCTCTGAACAAAAAGTGAGTGGTCTGCAGTAGACCTCACAAACCCCTGGTTCTCAATTAACTCCGATAGCTTTTGGTACCAAGCTCTCGGACTTTGTTTTAGGGCATAAATTGCCTTGTGTAGCATGCACACCTTTTCAGGCTCATCCTCAGTAGCAAACCCAGGTGGCTGCTGCATGTAAACTTCCTCCTGAAGATCCCCGTATAGAAAGGCATTCTTCACATCTAGCTGGTATAACGGCCAGTCTCATGAAACAACAACAGAAAGTAGTATCCGTAATGTTGAATGTCTGGCCACGGGAAAAAAAGTGTCATGATAATCCACCCTATAGGTTTGTGTGAATCCTCGTGCCACAAGCCTTACCTTGTAGCGATCCACGTTGCCATCTGCTCTTTGCTTGACTGTAAATATCCAGTTGCAACCTACAACCGAAGTACCTTGTGGAGCCGGTACAATGCTCCACATCCCACGTGACCTCAAAGCTGCCATCTCTTCTTCCATTGCAAGGCACCACCTGTTGTCCTGTAGTGCCTCCTTATATGTACGTGGGATAGTAACGACAGAGAGTCCCACAACAAACCTCATGTACTCGTCTAAAAGGTTATCCAACGAAATATGTGCAACAAGTGGATACGTGGCACACTTTCGTCGAGGCTTCCTTAAGGCAATAGGAATGTTCAGATCATCATCCATTATGTCTTTTGAACCTAACTCATCTTGTGTATCATGTAGAACTCCAGTACCATCAGTAGAAACAATGTTATCATGACATACCTGAGGCATGGCGGATGATGTGGATGACCCATGAGCAGAGGATCGAGTAGAAGACCTGCGAGTATAAACCAGGGGTAAGAATTTTGACTGGATAGCTGGAGGTGGAGGTGGAGGTGGAGGCGGTGAAGGTAGTGAAGGTGGAGACGGCTGAGGTGCATCATGGGGTTCATATGGCGGAAGATAGGGAGGAGGAGGAACAACAACATCCTCCCCAGAATAGGGATTGGATAACATGTCACCTGTAGGAAAGTGACATAATATCAGCACTCACATAATATCATTTGCCAACAAGGTCAAAACATCTATACTCTTTTGGGGTATGAGAATAACCAACAAAAACACATTTAACAGCTATGGGTGAGAGCTTGTCACGACCAGGAGTGAAATTGTGGACAAAAGCCACAGATACAAAGACTTTGGGTGTGAGAGAGAACAGTTCCTTCTCGGGAAATGCAATCAAGATCAAGAAGGGAACCTTCTCTACAAGAACGGTATACGGCATGTGATTCACTAAGTAACAAGCAGTTAGAACAATATCCCCCAGAAAGAATGAGGTGTACGACTCTGGATCAACAATGTTCACGTGATATCAAGAAGGTGACGATGTTTGCGTTCAACTACACCGTTTTGTTGAGAAGTGTAACTGCAAGACGTCTGATGAACAATTCCAAGAGACATGAGAAATTCAGACAAATGTAGTGTGGAAAACTCCAACGCATTATTATCAGTACGAATAAATTTCACATTGGCCGCGAAAATAATTTTGACTTCAATCAGAAATGTTCTAATGAAAGTACCAGCTTCTGACTTATTCTTTAACAAGAACACCCAAGACAGTCTAGAGTAATCATCCACAGCAACCATATAAAAACGATACTCCAAATGATCAGGGACACGACTCGGACCCCAAATATCAAAATGAAACAACTCAAAGGACTGACTACTGTGACGACTCGGACAACTCGGAAATGAGGAGCGATGGTGCTTCCCAAGTTGATAGGCTTCACAATCCAATGTGATACGAGTAGATATTTGCGGTAGCACATGACACATCTTCTGAAGAGGAAGATGGCCAAAGCGAAGATGCCACATGAAGGAAGAAACATATCCAGAGGGAATAGTAGCAATGTCAGCACATGGTACAACAAGCTTATACAAGTCTCTTTGCTCACGGCCATGAGCAATCACCCTGCCAGTCAGTATGTCCTGAAACACAAAAGAAGAGGGATCAAAAATGGCACGACAATGTAAATCTTTTGTAAGTTGACTAATGGACAAAAGGTTCGTTTGAAAGTCAGGAGCATATAAGACATTCTGAAGATGCAGAGAGGGGGTTAGAGCAATCTCCCCCTGATCAACAATAGGTAATTGAACCCCATTGGCAATGACAACGGATCTGCCAGGTGAAAGTGCTTTGTATGAAGTAAACTGTGTCTGGTCGCCACACATATGATGGGATGCCCCAGAATCCATAATCCAGTCAGTCAGATCTGAATTGGTAAAACTGGTAAACACACAATGAATACCAGTTGAACTATTTACTAAACGATGCCCTGGCAAAAGCTGCAGCATCTGTGGAACCTGGAGACGGAGTCGTAGGAGTGCTTATCATCTCACGAAGTCTGGAGACAATGTCATCAAAGCGAGTATCTGGAGTAGGCGCAGAGGAAGCCTCAGTCTGCTCAGCAACATGTGCAGACGCTGGATAGCCATGCTTCTGAAAGCATGTCTCTTCAGAATGACTTGGACGATGGCAATGTGAACACGAACCACGATGTCGACCTCCTCCTCGACCACGAAGTCCACGGCCATGAAACTAGGACTGCCCTCCCCTGCCTCGAGTAGCAGCCATAGCAGAAGGAGTAGTATGTGGTGTAACAGTGGATGTAGTAGTAATCCTACTCAATCGCTTGTAGACCTCTCCCATTCGTGGAATGGTCTCTCTAGTCAGAAGTTGGACACGAGCAACATCGTACTCAGAGTCAAGGGATGACAAGAAAATTCATGTCATCGTGGCATTCCGATATGCCTGTTGTTGCTCTGTACTGGTGGTAATGGGCATGAAGCTGTGTAATCGCTCAAACATGCCACGTAGATGAGAGAAGTGTACATGGAGCGGTCGGTCATTCTGTTTGGTCGAGAAAATGTCGAACTGCAACTGAAGAATCTTGCTTTCATTTTTCGACTGTCCATATGTGTCTGCCAGTATATTCCACATAGCCTTTGCAGTTGGCCGATTAACAATATCATTAGCGGTCTCCGTAGCCAATGTCCCGGAGAGCCATATACGAGCATAGGCATCATCTTGTTTCCATGACGCATTCGCCCTAGTCTTGTCCGTCGGTTCTGAATCAGTCAGTATGTACTCTCTATTGTGGCACTGCATAAGGGTACGAAACTGCATGGACCATAGCTCATAGTTGGTCCCATCCATCTTCACGATAGGGGCTGGGCCCTTGAAGGCACCAGAAGAGGAGAAAACTTCACCCTTGTTCTCTGACATTGTATGAATAAACTGAAACACGGAACGACTGAGGGATAAATAAAAGAAAGTTTGTCTACGGAATCATAGGAAGGATAGGTTGTATCTGTAGACTCATACAACCATCCCTACTTCTCGCGTGATGTCGAGAGCCGCTGAATTTGATAGAAATCAGATGTTGTTACCATGCAAGAACCCCAACGGATCTTTGATGCAGTCACGAACCGCCCTTAATGACGCACATGACACGCCAGGACCCTAGCAGGTGCTGGACAGTCATCGGCAGCCTATGAGGCGGCGCATCAAGTGACTGGGCGTGGAACTACGGCAATGCAATCGGCACGTGGAGGCGCGGATGACGTTAGGGCAATCCTAGAGCAGCACCTGGAGGTAGGGATGGGCCCAGGCCCAAGCCCATCTAAAAAACTCGGGCTTTGGGTCGGGCCTCGACCCGCGAATTTTTTTGTGGTCCGGCCCAAGCCCAGGCCCGGCCCAATTTATTTGGGCCGGGCTTGGGCCGGGCCGGCCCATCCTTAATTGTGTCATGCTTCTCTTTTTGCTCTTGTTGTTGATGATGCATTTTCTGGTTGTCCCTGTTCATGCAATAGATACAGTTAATGCTTATTTGTTATATATATATATATATATATATATATATCTAATAAAAATGTAAATTATGGATGATAATAAAAGTTGTATATATCTACATCTGCAAAATTTAGATGCAAGTCTGTCCCCAAAATATGTGTGCACACCCTGACGTTTTTAATCACAATTAAATTAGTGGGAATTGTGGTTTGTGACAATAGGATGTGCAGGGAAGATGAGGCATATACTACATGTAGAGATCATATATAAATATATGCTTGTAATTGAAGTAGTTTTGACAGTAAATTTTCATTCAAGATAAATACAGCAAAACTAAAGTAAAAATTGGTGGAGGCATAAATGATAAATACTAAAGATGCTAGAAATAAAGATTTACTATAAAAGATGGAGAAACATTTGGCAAATCAGAGTTGTTGCGGCTAAGACAGACCACCGTCCTCGTGTAGGGGCTTGTCGTGGCTCTTCTTCTGCAGTGGGAATGTCCGACAGAAGGAGAGAAGGGATAGAGGGAGAGGATGGTCGGAAGAGGTGACGAGCAAGGCTGTTGAGGAGGGGCGGCTATCGGAGAGAAGAGAGAAGGGGCGTAGGGAATGAGAGAAGTGATTCCATGGGAAGAAGGATGGTAAGGTGTGCAAGTGGGTAGATCTATTGGGCTATATATCAGGCCACCATCCGGGCCTTACATCGGGCCCCCAAACGGGTCGTGCATTGGGCCGGGTCGGGTTGGGTCGAGCCAAGCCCGAGTCCGGCCCAAAAACTTTCGGGCCGAACATTAGGCCCAGGCCCGACCCGATGATATTTTGGGTTTGGGCTGGGCCGGGCTTTTTGGGTCGGGCTTCGGGTTGGGCTGGGGCGGCCCAGCCCAATGCTCATCCCTACCTGGAGGTGCTAGCGCAAGGGCGACACTAGGGCAGCACGGTTTAGGTTCCTGGAGGCGCAGGAGCATGCCTGGCGGGGCGAGAAAGGGCGTCGATTGGCTGGACCGCGCACGCGGTGGTGCCGAGGGAGGCGAGTGGGTGGGCGGCAGTGCCAGTGGGGGGGAGGGCGGCGACGGGTGTATGGTTATGTTTTTCGGGTGGGATACAGGAACCCCAGTCTAAGATCGTTGCTCAGATACCATGTTGGGAGAAAAATAAATCATACTTTAGAATAGACCAAGGGCTCTCTTATATAGGAGAATAGCCCTTAAGTTAATTACATGATAAGTACCCAGAGAAAACAGAAATACATGAATTAGACAAAGAAACATATTTATCTCAACACCTACCAAAGGTGTTTATTCCCTAATGGTGGGCCTAACATGCTTCTGAATCTTGGTAGAGGTACTGCTTCGACATCGGAAAGCTCACAAATCGTGGATTCCGCGACAAATGCTCAGTTTTCGTTTCTGGAGCCGCAAATCGTAGAAGTCAATGGGGGCGCAAAAGATATATTTTCAAATTCAAATCTAACTACTTTTGGATGGCAATGATCAAATCCTCTGTGAGCATTTTACAGGAGAATGCAGTTGTTCCAATCATACCAGCGCTTTTGGGGTGTCAAACACTCCTATCAACGTCGACGAGGGGTTTTGGTATTGATTCTCTTGCGGCATTGGATGTGATATATTTAAGTGATCTTCCTATGATTGCAGAGACTCGAAACAGTAAGGTCTTTAGACCCGAACCCGTCTGGTATTGGAAGGACCCAGAGCCTTTGTTACTGAGGCACCTCTTGATCTGGTTGTTAAACTCGATTTGACAGTTTTTTTGGAGGCTAGAACAGGTCAGTAGTATAATGCTTTACTCTCCATGTCGACAAAAGAAGAGGATGCACTCATGACTCGAGTAGTGGAGGAGTCCCTTTAAGCTACTGCATTGGCAGTTGTCGCTCCTCTTTTGGAGTCAGATGATCCAGTCGAGGCCTTGAAGTTGGAGGTCCTGGTCCTAGCTATGTCTAACTCCTTTGTGCTTTCGGCTCCTCTGATTTATCTGAGATGGGGAAAATTAATAACAAGAAGGTGAAACGATACCATAAAAGGAAGAAACCTTGCTCCTGCAGGATCCTAAGCCCACCACGATCTAAAGTGTCATTGTCGCAAGACAAAAAACTTACAGTGGCTCGTGTTGTATGGGTCGTTTCGACCTCAGGAAATAATTTGGTCTCTAAATGAAGATCTAGAGAAGCAAATAAGTATTGGATCGCTTTTGCAAACAGGGTTTTGTAATGTGGTGCTGCTACAAGAAAATAAGATACCGAACTGGACAAGTGTGTGATGGAGCTCTACATGGATGCAACTAGAAGGGAAAGTAGGATGGTTATCGCGTGGAAGGAAACTGCCTTCTCCTTTTTGTCTGAGCACAAGGGGAGTTATGTTCAATTGGTACTCCATCGCTATCATCTCACTGACATGCCATTGGTGTTTTCATGTATCTACGGTCCAGGTACACCATCCAAAAGACATGATATGTGGTCTGAACTGTGTGATGCTAGAGAAAGATATCCTACGCAGGCGTGGCTGGTGGGGGGGGGGGGGGTCAACAAGTTGCTTCTCTCGACTAATCGCTCTCATCTTCGGGCTGGGCATAATCTGGGTTCCGATGAGTTGCAATTAGGGATGAAAATGAATGTGAATATATTCGTACCCGATCCTCTATCGTATTCATTTTATACATATTTTGACATCCGTATTCGTATTTGTTTTAAAATAGATGTTGATATGGATATCACTTTGACATTCACTAATATTCGCATTCGTATTCGTATATTCCTTTTCGTACATAAGAAAAGTAATAGATTTATTTATAACTGTGCATAACAACATTTTATGATTGCATTCACCATTGTTGATATAATTATTATGAAAGTATTATATCTGGCATATCTATTTTATGTGTAAACCATCCTAAACATGTATATTTTAGTTAATCTGTTAAAAATGTACGTTATTATTCGTATCCGATTCGCATTCGTTTTACATTCATATTCGTTTTTAAGGATATGGTAACATATTGTTTACATCGTCAATATTTGTATCTGCATTCGTATTCGTCTTTTAAAATGAATAAGGATATAGTTATAGCTATATTTGTATCTGTATTCGAACGTTTTCATCCCTAGTTGCAATTGGAGGTTATGGATGCAACCGATAAACGTTATACTCACGGAAACTCGGGGTCACAGTCAAGGATCGATCGTTTTTTGGCATTAAATGAGCTAGTTGACGTTTCTCTTTGCCCACCGCGTCATCCTGACCGAGGTCTAGATCTTACCACACTCATTTGATCTAGGAGCATGGAGAGAATTTAGTGCCCCAATATTTTTTAGATTTGAGAGGTGTTGGCTTATGAAGGACCATTTCATTGAATTAGTTTTGGAACGCCGGTCTGATACGGTTTGTGTCGGCTCTGTAACATCTAGTGACGCCCAAAATTGTCTTCCTTGCGTAGAAGATTATGCTATTATAAGAGAGAGATCAGGGAGCTTAGAAGAGATCACCGCTTCGATGTGCAAACTGAAGTTACTAGGATGGACAAGATTAAAGGCACCAGGGACCTTTCCCTCAAGAAACTGGAGGAGAGGGCAACCTGGTAAAAAATTATTTTATTGGAAGACAAGAAGCAAGTTATTAAATAGAGGCAGAGTGGTAGGCGGAGGCACAATTAGATCCATTCGGTGGTGGTTAATGATGGGTAGATGGAGGACAATCAGGATATGGGGAGAGCTCTTATTGGCTACTTTGGGATTTTCCCGTAGGTCTGAGGACATGCGATGGAGATAGATGGGCATGGAGGTTGATTGTTTATGTAAAGCCTTGAACTTAGTATCTCTCGGATCCTATATCGTAAGATCCAGCTCGTCAAGGGGTAACTAACGGAATTTGTTTCGTGTAAATCGGACTTTGTTTCGAATTGTTATAATTTTCAGAAGAAAGAAAAGGAGGCTTAAGATGTCATTAAACCTTAATGACTGCCATTAAAATCGATTAATTGTGATTAAGGAAACTAATGCTAGATCAACGACCGCTAATCAACATTAGCAAATACTAATCATAGATCAGCAGAAGTTAAGCACAAGTCATGAAAGATAAATTACGATTAACGGGAGTTAAATCGTGATTAGCGAAAGTTAATCACGATTAGCGCTAATTAAGCGTCATTAGCGAATCAAGAATATTCTAGAAAGTTCTAACCTGAGCCCTAAGTTTCGGATAAGCTTTGGTCAAAACTATGGGCCAAAATCATGGGACGCTAACCACAATTAAGGGCTAAACCATGGTTAAAGGTTTTTCGGAGCCTATAAATACCCCTACCCATTCATTTTCTACAATTTCCACTACCACCACCACCTCAAGGGCTAGGGTTGAGAGGTCGAGAGAAGGAGTGGGAGGCGGGGAAAGAGCACTAACGAAGTGTTGTCGGGAGAACGAGAAGGAGAAAGGTACAATCCTCTTCTAGTAGGCTTCGTTTCGATTCATGTTCTTTTTCCAACTTGGTTTTCAATTCATCTTCTTTCCAATTCATTTTCTGTTGTGGTTCGAGGAGAATCTGTACAACACCCTATTTAGGTGCGGGCGGCTATGCACGTTAGTGAACCCTGTGATTCGTCACACCTTCACTCACCTAAGACACGTGATGTCTACCGATTCTCCATTTCTTATGGTTTTATTCTTTATTTTCCGCTTTTATAGTTATTTTGATGGAGAAATCTATGTAATACCCTATTTAGGTGCGAGCGGCTATACACGTCAGTGAACCCTGTGACTCGTCACAGATTCACTCACCTAAGACATATGGTGTCTATCGATTCTCCATATCTTGTTGATTGATTATATCCTTTCAGTTTCATTATTGTTTTCCTCTCGGTGATTTTATAGAAGAAACTCTTTTCGTTTTTTTTAAAATGTCCCGATATAAGGGGAAACTTTGCTGAAATTTTTCTAGAAATATGTCCCAGTATAAGAGGAAACTCTGCCGAAATTTTTCTAAAAATATGTTCCAGTATACGGGGAAACTTTGCCGAAATTTTCCTATAAATATGTCTCGATATAAGGGGAAACTCTGCCGAAATTTTCCTAAAATATGTCCTGATATAAGGGAAAACTCTGTCGAATTTTTTCTAAAAATATTACCCTGTATAAAGGAAGGCTCTACTGAAATTTTAAGAGAAAAATATGTTCTTCACGTTATTCGTGTGTCCTTCGTGTTATTCATTCGTTCTTCGCGTTCTTGGCACGTTCTTGATGTTTTTGATATGAAAATGAAATTCGATCGTTTCAAGAGCCGTAAATCATCCTTTCTGAAAACAAATCACGATAAAGTACTACATACACGAGAGAGATCTCGATTAGGTAATGAAATTCTTCCTTTTTGTTGTTGAATTTTCATACGAGATTATTGAAATTTCTGATTTTATGTTCTTCGCTACGAAGAACCATAAGTTTAGCTATTTTTGAGAAAATATGAAAAGTTTCTTTCTGATTCCCACTAAAATAAGGTTCAAGCATCGAATTGATGCAGTGGCTTGGAAAATTAGAGTTCGGGATTTAAAATAAGCATAAATACGAGTATATATACATATGAATAATATATATGTGAGTTTATACTAAGTCTTGATGATTATGCAAATCGAAGACTTAACGAAACAATTACATCATGGGATTTGATGTGTTTTGAGTTGGATCCTGAAAAGGATTGTGTCGTACGTCAAGAATGACTTGGAGTGGAACTACAGGTCGGGCATGCAACTTGTAGGTTTGTCAGAAGGAACTTGTATTAGCGTTGCCCTACCTAGGTGGTACACGGTTGCCTGTTATGATAAGTGCGCACGATATGAATGATTTGCAATGCGTGGTACCGGGAGTCAATATCTTCGGGTTGAACGACAGAAGATGTAGTCGTGCCATGTGGAGGCATGGGTGGTTGGATAGAGGATAGGTCACGATAATATGTATTTAAAGCTGCTAGGTTATATGATTAAACTTTAGCCTGAGGTTTTAAGCAACCGAATCCTCGAGGACGATGTGCCCCTTTATCAGCCAGACTGAGGGTTTGAGACCCTGATTAATAAAAGAAAAGGAAATTGTCATGGTAGTATTAGAGGATTGGTTGAGGCGACGTGTGGTGGCATAAGCTAACCAAAACAATGCAATCTCCAATCCCGAAGTGTCCACAACTTCGGAGTCCATATAGTGGTGAGGTAATTCCTTGGACTAATACCTGACGTGGAATAGAAAGGAATAGGACTTGGATTAATGAGAAGGAATGTAACTTTTAATGATAATAAATTTTGCAAAATTACACAATTTGTTTGTTTTTCTCTTCTTCGTTACTTAGCATGCGCTAATTGTTATTATATGATTTATGGAAAACCCAACAGGTACCGACGAACCATCACAAGGACTTTAGCCATCCAACCAACCACGGTAACTTACTCTATAAGGTAGTTGGTAATCTTTTTGTGTATTTCCTTCTAACTGATGTACATGTAAATGGTAATGGTGGGATAATGTATCATGTAAACTTTATTTTGTGAATGGAAAAAGTGTTGAAATACTTCCTTTTGAGTATTTTGTTTGCAGTCTATTTCTGAATATCAGTTGTGATTGCTGAATAAATTATTGCTGAGTAACTAGATCCGGTTATGGGAGGATCCAACGGTCCGTAAGTGGGTTCGTGACAGTTTATTTGAGCAGCTCTCTGACCATCTTGTGAGGGGAGTCGTGATCATGGAGGTAAAGGCAGAAGTATAGGGTTTGAATGTAGATGAGGCTCCTGGTCCGGATAACTTCCTCGTCATCTTCTTTCATGAGTTTTGACTCTGAAAGACTATGGGGAGGAAAGTTTTGGCGGTTGTCGAGGAGTTCATGAGAGAAAACTCTAGCTTTGACATGTTCAATAAGGCACTCTAGTTTCTCCTCTCTAAGAAGGAAGTCTCTGAGAGGGTGGAGGATTTTTGCCCTATTGCCCTATCTAAAGCTCCTTACTTGATGATTGTAAAATTTCTAGAAAACATATTAAATGTGGTTATTGTGGAGAAGAGAATGAGTTGTGTTTATTCCATGGATCTTGGGCCTCTTATATAAAGAGAAACCCTAGAGAGCAAAATAGGGAAAAATACATATATGGCCCCAAAGGGATACATGACTCAAATAAAATAGAAAACATAATAACTCTAACACTCCCCCTCAAATTGGAGCATATTTGTAGATTACGCCCAACTTATAAATCAAATACGAGAGGCGCTTCTCTAGTAGTGCCTTCGTGAAGATGTCTGCAAGCTGAAGTTCAGTGGAGATGCATGGAGTGGTCATCTTTCCTCCTCGTATTGCATCATGAATGAAGATACAATCAATCTCAATGTCTTTGGTCTATTCATGGAAAACAGGATTGGTGGCGATGTACGTAGGAGACTTGTTGTCACATTATAAAGGTACGGGAGTAGAAACTGAAAGTCCCAGCTCCTGTACAAAAGAGACAGGCTATGTGATCTCACAGGTGGTCCGGGTCATTGCTATGTATTCTACCTTTGCACTTGATCCATAGACCATTGTCCGCTTCTTGCTTTTCCAAGTAACCAGGTTGCCCCAAACGAGCATGGTGTAGCCTGTAGTGGATCGATGGTCCTCAAGCGAATTGGCATAGTTAGCATTTGTATAGGCAAAGACATCGTTGTGACCATTGATCCCATAGAAGAGTTCATGTCAATGAGATTCCTCCTACTATCGAAGGATCATAAGAACATCTCGCCAATGACAGTAAAGGGGTCTTTACATGTGCTGGTTGGCTCCGCACACAACATATGATATATATGGCCTAGTAACAATAAGATAGAGAATTTTACCCACTAGGATTCTATACCATGTAGTATCCTCAAATATAGGATCAGTAGATGTGGAATATTTCCTCAATTTTATGGGCAGGTCAGATGGCTTGCATACAAGTAGTCCAATCTCAGTTAGATTGTCAAGGCAATACTTCCTCTGTGAGAGATGGAGCCCCTCTGTAGTGCGTATCATCTCAATGCCAAGAAAGTAACGGAGTTGGCCAAGATTCTCTCTAAAATGCCAGTTTCTCGTCCAATGTTGCAAAAGTCGATATTCAGTATTTAGTCGGAGGGATCACTGAATAGAGAATAATCGGTATTCGGGCGACTATTCGGAATTATTCGGCTTTATATTTTTTAATTATTTTTAATATAAAAATGATTTTTAATACAAATATTCTTATATATTTATACATATATTATCATCAACTAACAAGAATCCAACATAAACATATCCATTAACAACATACATATTCAGAGCTTTGACATTTTTGGTAATATCATGTCAAATGGTAACTCTTGATAATTAAAAAAAATAAAAAAAATCCAGCATTTAACTACTAATCGGCCGAATAGTCGGCCAGTCAGTCGAATAATCGGAGCGACTATTAGGTCAGGCTGACTATTGCCGACTAGAGGTTGTTCAGTCAGGGACTCTCCCAAACCTCATAGTCGGACCGAATAGTCGGCCTAGTCAGTCAACTATTGCAACTGTCTCCAGTGACAACCATATCATTAAAATAGACAACAAGAATGACAATGCTAGTAGACCGTCATCTGACGAAGATAGAGTAGTCAAATGTCATCCTTTGAAATCCAAGAGTGTTGATCTTAGCAGCAAGTTTGTCAACCTGTGACATAGGGCTCTGCTTTAGGCCATATATAGCCTTACGTAGTTGGTATACACGCTCCCCCTCGACTGTGTAACCCGATAGCTCCATCATATAAACCTCCCTTCGAGGTCACCATAAAAGAAGACATTCTTCACATCAAGTTGAAAAACTAGTCAAGCCTATTAGCAGCAATAGAACAAATGGTGCGTATGGACCCCATTCTGGCAGCTAGAGAGAACATCTCAATTAAATCAACCACACAGGTTTGTGTGAAGACTTTTGCAAATAATCCGGTTCAATCTGTCAATGGACCCACCAGGCGACTGTTTGGTCGTAAAGACCCATATACAAGCTACGTGTCGAACTCATGGGGGGCACGACAGAAGACCTCGCATGCCTCAGGAGGTAAGGGCATCCATCTCCTCATCTATGGCATGTCGCTAGCCATGGTCTTGTATTGCACTATAATGAACTCTGAGGACAGAAATGGCCTTCAGAGCATCTGTAAACCTCTTGTCACATGACTCGCATCTAGATAATCAATCAGTACAAGGCAAATGTGACATAGGGTGAAAAGTACATTGCCTCTTTGCTTGCGGAGAGCTATCAGAAACTCCTCAAGTACATCCATGGCAGAAGTGGTGGGAGCACTTGAAGAGGGCATATCATCTAGCAAAAAAGAAATAGGAAAAGGAATAGAAGCGGGTGTAGTGGTGTGCTTACATGTATAGTCGATTGGTAGAGGTGGAAGATCTAAATGGATGTCACCTACAATCTGTGTAAAGAAGCTAATCTGCTTAAAGAAAGTGACATCCACGGAAATATGGTACCGATGTCTGACAAGATCATAGCACCGGTATCCTTTCTTAGTACGAGAGTACCCAAGAAAGACGCGCATGATGGCACTAGGTAACAATTTGCCAGATGCATGGGAGTTGTGAACAAATACAATACAATAGCAAAGCCTTATCCCATTATAATCAGGATCGGCTACATTGATTCTTGCTCAAATCCATGTTGAAAGATTCGTCAATATTTTACGTTAATTCTAGGCTACCTAATGCAACCACTACACAGAGGGCATTGAACCCTGGTCCTTTGTGTCATAGGCATGCTGCACACTGAACAAATGCAATGCACCCAAAAGTTCTTAGAAGTAAAAGAAAAAGAGACTCAGTGGGGTATAGTAAAGAGAAAGAAGTGGCCTCTTTTAGGACAAAAGATGGAACCTTGTTGATGAGATGAACAACAACAAGGATGGCATCCCCTCAATAGTACTTGAAAACATTCATCTGAGTGAGGAGAGACCTAGCAATATCAAGCAAAGGTCAGAGTTTCCTTTCCCCTACCCTATTATGTTGAGAGGTATATGGATAGGATGTTTGATGAACAATCTTCTAAGAGGCAAATAAAGATGTCAAGTCCCATTGGGTGAACACAAGTCCATTGTCAGTTCGAATACTTTGAACACATGTAGAGAAAGAAGTTTTGACATATTAAAAGAAATTTCTGATAAATTTATTGATCTCTGAACGTTCCTTTATTAGGTAAACCCAACAAGATCTAATATAGTCATCCACAAACACAATAAAATAATGATGACTACTCAAAGTTCGGACCACACAAGGTCCCCAAACATCACAATGAAAAAAAACTAAAAAAGAGTGGTACGACATGACTCAGCAAGAACTGAAAAAGAAGCTCGATGATATTTCTCGAACTAACACGCATCGCACCAAAAATGTTTCATAATAGAGAGTTCATGGAACATCATGGAGAGAGCCTTGGTAGAAGGATATCTAAGGCATATATGCCATAGGAGAGGGTCTTCAAAGATAGATGCAACACTAGCAAACTTAGAATATGATGGTATGTCAAGATAATAGTCATTCTTCTCATGGCCCCACCAATAATCTGTCTCGTCCTGATGTCCTAAAAATAGCAACAGAATTCATCAAATATCGCATAACAGTTAAGCTCAATACAAAGCTTATGAACAGATAATAAGCTGAGACAGAAATCAGGAGCATAGTGAACCTCATAAAGTCAAAGCTTGGAGGAGAACTCCATGGTTCCGACAATAGTAACCGACGAGTGTATCTCACTGGTAACTCAAACCGACTTCACCAAGGAAGAGGGTTTGGAGGATGTTAGTAGACTACCTTCTCCAATCAGATGGGTAGAGGCTCCAGAACAATGATCCAATAAGAAGCAGTAGGGTCGCAGAGTTGGCTACTGTACCTGATGGGGTAGCTTAAGCAGCAGTGGTAGTCTCACTGGAAGAAGCGGTTCCAAAAGTATGGAGAATTTGCATCAAACGGGGATAATCTATATCGTTAAGATTTACCATATTTTTACTAAGGTTTGCAGTAGGAGACGTCTCTTCTGCATCATGGGCATCCTCATAGGCACTATTAGCTTGATAAGGAGGTATGCCCAAATTTCTGCTAACATTGTTTGTACGGATGGTTCCAGATACCACAATGAGTGCACTATAGATACTGAGCAATAGAATCTCGTCCACGACCACGGTCAAAGACGCATCCACGTCGAAGATCTCGTCCATGACCTCGTCCAGAGTCACGTCTATGACCTCCACAAAAGTTATGTCGTCATCCTCTCCCAAATGATGCGACGTGACTAGAACTCTTTGCGGGAAGTAATTAGGAGGCCATGCAGCAGATGTCTCTAGTTCCTCAAGACATCCAAAGATGACCTTTATCGTTGGCAGTGTATCGGATACCAGAAATTGTGCATTCATTGCATGATATTTGGGATGCAGGCCGTTAAGAAAGCGATACATCTGCAAATCGAAGCCCTCTTATACATGTTTGGTACAACATGAGGGCTGAAGATTGCGAGCTCCTCGTACAGGCTAGTGAGATGCTTGTAGTACTCAACAAGGGTAGATTCACCCTGCGATGTAAACCAGATCTGTCTGTAGATGCTAATAAGTTGGGACTTCGTTGTCTTCCGAGAGTATGCCTACTTAATTTCATCTCAAATCTCCTTAGTCGTATCTTTGAAAAGCAAGTTTGAGGCAATATGTACCTCAACATTGTTGGTCATCCAACTAGTAACCTAGTAGTTGTCTGCGAGCCAGCTATCATATACTTTATCTTTCTCATCTGAAGGATCTTTAGTCAGGACATAAACCTCCCACTGACCACCAATGAACACCTCAAGGAGCGAGAGAAGAGCATATAGTTATCGTTTCCCTTTATTTTAATAGTAGTGCCTTGTGTCATCATAGAAGATGGAGTGGACAAAGACTTCGTCTTAGTAGAAGTAGATGTCATGATGGTCAGATAGAGAGATCAAATTTCTATTGTTGATAAAGTATGCATAGAGGGGTGGAAAGTGCCCTAGAACTCACGCATGTATGCGGAAAGAGATCTGGATTTTGAAGAATCAGCATGCAGTAGGTGCTGGAGATAGCAGTTGGCAACACCGACAGCACCTGAAGATGCATGGAGGCACTACGGTAGCGCATGGGTGACGTTGGGAAGCGTTGGGGGACGTGTTGGGCAGCTCTGGGCAGCATTGGGCGATGCACTGGGTAGCTCTGGGCAGTGTTGGATGATGTTGGGTAGCACCTAGGTAGTGCCCGGGCAGCATATAATGATTGGAATAATTGATGGAGACTCAAATGATGGATATACGAGCATGATAACTTGTGTATTGTTATATATCTCCATGAATCTAGGAACTTTGCTTGCATTGTATTATCTGATCTACGTACCAGAACTAATAACATTTGAGATTATGCATGATTATACCTGAAAGATCCTTTTTTAGCTCTCTCTTCAGCCCTATGCCTCTTATCCCTAGGGGGTCTTCCTCCACTAGCATTTTTTTTTGGAAAAACACTGAGCATCAACCAAGTAGCGCTCGGGCGATGCTAGGTATCGCCTAGGAAGCGTTAGGATAGTTTTGGGTAGCGCCTAGGCGGCGCTAGGACAGTATTGGGTAGAGCATGGGCAGTGCTAAGGTAGCGTTGGGGAACCCACCAAGGCCTCGCACAGGACCCTAGAGGAGGAAGAATTGTTTGCACAAGGCTCGAGGATGGAGGCTGGTGGTGGCAGTGGGTTCCTAAGTATAATCTCTGATTTAGGACACTTGCTTTGATACCATGTGGAGAAGAGAATGAGTTGTTGTGTTTATTCCATGGGTCAAGGGTCACTTGTATAGAGAGAAAACCTCGAGAACAATAAAGTGGAAAACACATATATGGCACCAAAGGATTACAAGACAAATAAAATAGAAAATACAATAATCTATCAGTTATGAATGGCACTGGTTCAATCTATCTCCATTCTCGGGAGCCCAAATCAGTAACAACTTGGTTAAACTGAGATTAGTGCAATATGGAAAAGTCGCAATCTAGTGGTCTCCTTTGGATCATAGATTTCTCCAAGACATATAACACCATGGATTGGTGGTTCCACTGATTAGTGATGGCAAGACATGGATTCCCAAAACTCTGGATCTCATGGATGAAAAGATGCGTGACTACAACATCTTAATATGTACTTATGAATCGATGCCTGAAGGGAGGTTTTTTCCATCCTCAACGAGGAGTTCAGCAAGGTGCTCCCTGGCTCCCATGTAATTTGTTGTTGATGTCCTGGCATGTATGGTTGCTCGTGTAAACCGAAGAGGAAGTCATTGTTGGCTACTCTCTAGGTGACATTTTCAGAAAATAGAAGAATGCGGAAGCGAATGATAAACAGAGCATAATGACAGAAAGATAAACATGGAACACCATGATTTTACGTGGAACCCTACTCCGTGAGGAGCGGGATGAAACCACGGGAGAAGCCCTCAAAGGGGCATGTTATGCATTGCACTTTCTCAATGGTTGCAGGAGGTCTGGGGCTCCTTATATAGCCTCCATAGAGACTCCAAGTCCCACCAATGGACAATGTGGGACTAAACAACTGGATGGGGTAAATGGATCCTGGAGAGATCCATTTCCCCTCCTACAACACAATAGGCGTACATAACAAGTACTCCAACAGACATCTTTTGCAATGTGCAGATGATACATTTTTTTCATCAAAGGTGGAAAAGAGGAGGCTACTGGAATGGTTGTGGTTCTTGAAATGTATGGCAAGCTCTCTGGTTTAACAATGAATAGAAACAAGTCGAGTATGATCATGTTCAGTCTAATCAGAGGTCGATGTTGTAGCTTGCAATGCAATGCTGGACACAAATTATGGCTCCTTCCTGATTTGTTATCTTCGCCTTTCTTTAACTTATGATATACTTGAAACCTCTGATTGGTTACCGACGATTGAGAGAATTGACAAAAATTTGGCAGATTGGAAAGCCTCTTTGCTTTTATGTGGAGGACGCATGCTCCTCCTGAAGGTTGTTCTTGTTGCTTTACCTATTTTTTTCATGTCAGGAAAGATAATCCTTGTGGGTGTTAGGCATCGTCTTGAGATAATTATGCGGAGATTTTTCAGAGTAATCTAGGGCACGTGAATGCTGGGATTCATTTAAATAACTGGGATACAGTCACGCTCCCAAAATCAAAGGGCTGACTTGGGATCTCCCATGTAGAAACTTGGGATCTCTCATCTGAAAATGTTGAGTCTTTTGGTGTTATTTATGTATTTTCATTTCTTCATGTACCTATCGTGTTATTTACCCAAGGGCTTTTCTCCTGTATAAAAGAGCCCTGTGGTCCTACGAATATCAAGTCATTCAGTTTTCCCAACATGGTAACAGAGCAACGGTCCTAGACCAGGGTTCTTGTATCCCACCCTAACCCTAACACTAACACTAACCCTATGCTACCCCCCCCCCTGCCCCCATATCTCCACCTCCCTCCTTGTGCGTCGCCCCGCCCCCCTACTTCCTCCGCGTACGCCGCTTGCACACCCCTCCATGTGCACCGCGACCCACACCCCTCCCTGTGCACCTCCTCGCGTAGCATCGCCTAGCGCCTCCTGTGTGCCTTCTTCGCGCAGCAACGCCTGTGTGCCTCCCTCGCTCAGCAGCGCATTGCGTTACCGCCTGTGTGCCTCCCTCGCACAGCAGCGCATCGTGTTACCGCATGTGCGCCTCCCTCACGCAGCATCACGCACCACGTACAGCAGCACCTCGCGCATCCAGCGCACAGAGCATTGCACATCTAGCGCATTGTTTATCGTACACATCCAGTGCACAAAGCATTGCACATCAAGTGCACCAGCGCACATCTGTGCAACTGCGCGTATCTGCGTGCACTTGTGTATATTTGATGTGCATCTCTAGTGCATATGTGTGTGTCGCTGCTCCTTAAGCCCGTACGATCTAGCCTACAACAACAGGAGATGAGGATGGTTGTATGAGTCAACAAATACAACCAATCCTCTATATGTGATTATGTAAACTCATTTATAATGGTATACTCCTTAATTTTGTTCTAGATTTCTACGTTCTTGCTACCATGCCAAAGAACAAGGGTGATGTTTTTTCGTCCGGTGCCTTCAAGGGCCCGGATCCCATCATAAAGATGAATGGGACCAACTACGAGTTGTGGTCCAAGCAGTTTCACACCCTGATGCAGTGCCATGACAAGGAGCACATTCTGGCGGATCTAGAGCCGGAGGACAAGAATGGGACTAATGCTTCTTGGAAGCAAGATTATGCCTATGCCCGAATTTGGCTCTCCAGGACGCTTACCATATAGATTGTCAATGGTATTGTCAATCAACCCACAGCAAAGGCTATGTGGGATATCTTAGCAGCCACGTATGGGCAAGCCAGAAATGAAAGCAAAATCTTACAGTAACAGTTTGATTTTTGTTCGACCAAGCAGAATGGTCGACCTCTTCATGCACACTTCTCGCGTCTTAGAGGCATATTTGAGCGTCTGCATAGGTTCATGCCTATTACTACGAGCACTGAGCAACAATAGTCGTATCGAAATGCAACTATGATGGGAGTATTTTTTGTCATCTCTAGACTCTGAGTACAATGCGGTACGTACTCGACTTCTTATTGGAGAGACGATACCTCCAATGGAGGAAGTTTACAAGAGACTGAGCAAAATTAATATATCCTCTACTACTATGGCAACCTCTCATGGCAGAGGGAATACTTCGCAGTTCCGTGGCTGGGGACCATGTGGTCGAGGAGCAAGTCGTCAGCGAGGTTCGTGTTCGCATAGCCATCGTCCTGGTCATTCTGAGGAGACATGTTGTCATAAGCATGGGTATCTAACCTCCACCCGAGTTGCTGAGAAGATAGAGCCTACTTCTACATCTTCTTTGGCTCATGACGCACGCTTTGATGATATTGTCTCCAGGCTGCGAGAGATGATGACTACTCCAACTACTTCGCCTGCAGGTTCTTCAGATGTCGTACATATTGCTAGAGCCTCTTCGAGCTTGTTAGGTATTGCTTATGACCTTACTAGGAGCAGCAGTTCAGATTTGTCTGATTGGATCAAGGACTTTGAAGCATCTCATCATATGTGTGGCGATCGAGTGTAGTTTACTTCTTATAGGTCTATCCCTCTAGGTAGATAACTGGTGATTGCCAATGGGATTCATCTACCCATTGTTGGACAGAGGGAGATTGTTCTAGCTCCCTCAATGCGTTTACAAACCAACATTTCCGATGAATCTTTTGTTTATTAGCTAGATTACAAAAGATTTACATTGTCGTGCCATATTTGGTCCTTTTTCTCTTGTGTTTCAAGACATACTCATGGGCAGAGTGATTGGATGTGGCGGTGAGCAGATGGGACTTTACAGACTTGTCCAGCCTCCTTGTGCAGGGCTGCTACTATCCCTTCTGGACCTGTCTCTGTGTTTATATGGCATCTTTACTTTGGACACTTTTTTCTACAGAAACTGTGTCATGCCCTCCCACAGATCTCTACTCGTACTAGTCTGGAGTGTGAGGTGTGTCAGCTTGGGAAGCACCATCGTTCATCTTTTCCAAGTCGTTACAGTCATCACAGTGGTCAATTGTTTGATTTGGTCCACTTAGATATCTGGGGCCCTAGTCGCGTTCCTGATCATCAGGGACATCGATTTATATGGTCGTTGTAGATGATTATTCTAAATTATCTTAGGTATTTTTGATGAAGAATAAGTCTGAAGTTGGTGAAGTTGGTCCTGTTATCAAATCTTTCGTTAGTGAGATTAAAAATATTTTTTCTACTAATATGAAATTTATTCGCACTGACAATGCCTTGGAGTTTTCTACCTTACAGTTATCGGACTTCCTCAGATGAGTCAGATCTATTGGTGTTGTTCATCAAACTTCGTGTACTTACACTTCACAGCAGAACGGTATTATTGAACGCAATCGCCGTCATTTTTAGATGTCACAAGGACTCTTTTAATTTAGATTTAAGCTCCTCATTCTTTCTGTGGTGATGGGGTTCTTGCTGCATGTTACTTGGTGAACCGCATGCCGTCCACTATGCTTGGAGACAAAGTTCCTTTCTCGATTGTGTTTCCCAAAAAGGACTTATTCTCACTTACCCCTAGAGTCTTTGGATCTGTGGCTTTTGTCCACAATTTTACTCATGGTCGTTACAAGCTCTCTCTTAAAGCTGTCAAATGTGTGTTCGTTGGCTATTCTCGTACCCAAAAGGGTATCGTTGCTTTGATCATGTTGGAAGAAATTATTATGTGAGTGCAGATGTCTTCTTTTTTAGTCTATTATGTATTTTTCTCCTACAAGTGATAGGTTGTCTAATGGTAACTTTGGTGAGGATATCTTTGTTCCTCCGCCTCCGATATCTCCACCAACAAGTTTTCATGATGAGTCTCAATCACCTCCACCACCTCCTCCTCTACCTCCGTCTACCATGACTCGGTTCCTACCTCATTTTTACATTCGCAGGTCCTCTACTCGCTCCTCTGCTCCTGCACCTTCCCAGTCATCCAGCACGCCCCAGGTATGTAGTGAACATACTGCTGATGACACTGGTACTATGCTTGATCCACAGGATACTACACAGGAGAATCTGATAGCAGCAAACAAAGAAGTTGATGACCTCGATGTACCTATTGCCTTGAGGAAGCCATGTCGCAATTATGCTATGTACCCTTAGCTGTGCATGTTTCCTTGGACCATCTTTCAGAGGAATACAGGAGGTTTGTTACGGGCCTCTCAGCCATTTTTATACCATGAGCATATCAGGAGGCCATACAGGGTAGCAATTGACGACTTGCTATGGAAGAGGAGATGGTCGCTTTGCAGTTTCGTAGTACCTGGAGTGTTGTTTCTACACCTCCAGGTGCATCTGTTCTGGGGTGCAAATGTATATTTATGGTGAAGCAACAAGCGGATGACAATGTGGATCTCTACAAGGCAAGGCTTGTACTAGCACGTGGATCCACCTAGACTTATGGGGTTGATTATAAGGACCTTCTCTCCAGTAACCAAACACTCGACATTATGCATTCTCCTATCAGTTGTTGTTTCACGTAAATGGCCTCTTTATAAGCTTGATGTGAAGAATGCATTTCTATATAGAGATTTACATGAGGAAGTTTATATGCAGTAGCCACCAGGGTTTATTGTTGAGGAGGAGTCTCAGAAGATACGCAGGAGCCACAAGGCGATTTACGACCTGAAGCATAGTCTTAGAGATTGGTATCAGAAGCTTTCAGAGTTGATAGACCATCAGGGATTTTCTCATTCCACTACATATCACTCACTTTTTGTTCAAAGGACACGGAGAGGTACACTTGCTATTCTTGTCTATGTTGATGATATTATTGTCACTGGTGATGATGAGCAGGGCATTCAGGCAACCAAGGAGTTCTTAGGTCAGCAGTTTGTGACTAAAGATCTTGGCAATCTCAAATACTTCCTTGGATTAGAATTCACTAGGAACCAACATGATCTTGTGATGACCCAAAGGGATTTTGTTACTGATCTATTAGAAACATGTATGACAGGGTGCAAGCCTGCTACTGCTCCTATGGATCCAAGTATGAGATTATATGATGATGATACTGAGGAGAAAGATAAGAGGAGATACATGGAACTAATAGGGAAACTCCTATATGCTACCATCACTAGGCCAGATATATGCTTTGTTGTTAGCAAGATGAGTTAGTTCATGGAGCAGCCCAGGAAGGTGCATATGAATGTTATTTATATGATATCTGAAGTCTTCACCAGGTACTGGTCTTTTATTCAGCAGAGGCACGTCTCTTGACATCACAGCATGTGCAGACGCAAATTACGTAGGATGTCCTAGGGATAGGAAGTCCACTTCTGGTTTTGCTACATTTGTTGGCAAATCACCCGTGTCATGGAAAAGTAAGAAGCAGGTTGTAGTTGCCAGATAGAGTGCAGTGTCTGAATACATGACCGTGGCTTAGGGATGCACAGAGATGATTGGGGTCAGGTCAGTTCTAACTGATCTTGTTGTTGATGTACCTCTTCCTATGCAGCTTCTATGTAACAATCAGGCAGCACTATTTATTTCAAATAATTCTGCATTCCATGAGCATACAAAGCATAAAGAAGTAGATTTCCACTATACAAGAGACATGATTCAGAAGGGTCTCATATCTACCTCTCATGTTTCTACTGACGATCAGACTGCATATATATTCACCAAAGCACTTACTGGAGGCCATTTTCAAAGATGTTCCAAGCTGAACATGATAGACATATATGCTCCACCTTGAAGGGGAGTGTTGAGATTATTATTATCTTTTGATGTTATTTATGTATTTTCATTTCTTCATATACCTATCGTGTTATTTACCCAAGGGCTTTTCTCCTATATAAGAGAGCCTCGGGGTCCTATGAATATCACGGCATTCAGTTTTCCCAACATAAAACAATGAACAAATCACTCCTTCCTAAGTGGATTACGAAAATTTGGGTAGAGACATTGACTGTTATTCAAGTTGATCCATACAATTTATAGCATGTGTGCACAAGACCGCCCGATGCACCACTATTCTTACACCTCGAGTTTTTGGAAGGGAATCTGCTCCTTGATGCCATGGTAATTAGTAACCTGATTCGTCACGTCCATTTTTCGGAGATGGGAGTTCTTTTGCTTTCCGGACGAATAATGGTATGTTTGCATCACACTTCCCATGTCTTTTTGCTATGTTGGTGAACTGTGAGGCTCTGGTAGTGGATTGTTGGGATAACGGTATGTGGATGCCAATTTTTCTTCAAACTTATCGGATCACCGGTTAGAGGATCTTCTCGAGTTACTTGATTCTACTAACTATATAGACAGACCAATGGAGGGGAGAGACCACTGGATCTGGCGAGATGGTGATTTTTTCGTGAGACGAGCCAACAAAGCATTGGACAGCCTACCAGCCCTTGGGTCTGCACAGCTAGTACGTGACTGCAAGCTTGTATGGGAGCTTAAGATACCAAATCAAATCAAGATTTTCTTGTGGCTAATGCATAGGGGGCGAATCTTGAACAGAGATCGTTGGTCGAGGTTTTTTTCGCAAGGGACATATAGATGTCCGCTGTGTAAATGGATCAACAGATACTGTTGATCACATGTTCTTTTTTTGCGAGAAGAATAAAGCAATGTGGCGAGAGCTAGAGAATGGCTAGGTGAATTCAGAGAATGGCAAGGACTTTTAAGACTCAATTTACAATGCAAGAAACCGCTCCCCCAGTGAACTTTTGCTCCCTTTGGCTGCTTTATGGCTAGCAAGAATGGGATTATTTTTTTCTGATCGCCTTAAGGTAGAAAATGTTACTTTCTTCGCTAGGAATATCCTTGAGTCATGGCTTCGTAAGGTAACCCTTTATCTTTTCAATTTCCTATAAATATAATATTTCTGAGCCGGGACACCATAGCATGTTTTCCCCTTGACAAAAAAAAAAGTTTTCATTTTAATCCCCTTCCCCACACAGTGAGAAAGAGAGAGACACCATCACATATGCATATTTCAGTCCCATACTCTTTATTTATGAATACCAGCATCATCTCTCCCTCACCTAATTATTGACAAGGATTCTTCATATAATACATAAAACATCTACTCTTCCAATAATCCAAAAAATATAAACCTGAAAAACCAAGCTGCCTAGTAGAAAAAGGAGTAAAGAAAATATTTCTGAATCAGTCCATAACCATCTACCAATTGAATGAATGGTGACCTTGGAGGTGTTCATGCACCAAAGCAGGACTAACCTGGAACATGTTTAAAAAGAATGATCTCCCTGGATTCATCCTTTTTAGCTTCAAATAAGTATATGCAAAGCTCAATTGATCACGTGATGTAAAACGATCAACTTCATTGAACCAAAGGCAAGAAAACAAATTTGACATTGGTGTGTGGGCACGCACGATAAATGAACCTTCTGGTACATCTGGATATCAAAATACAGTAGCAATCAGAGAAAACAGAATATAGAATTTCTTTAATTGTTGTAGTGAAAACATGCAGCGGACACATACAACTTGGTAGAGGAGTGCTCAAATCTGATTCATTGAACTTCCTGAGACCATCAGATTGGTAAAAATTGAACTGTTCATCAATAGCAGAATGATTATACTTGTTCAGGCGCTTGTTTTGAAGCACCTCCTCCCAAACACAATGACGGTCATAATGGTTAGAAATGGCATATTCCGAGCTTTTCCTCCACAAAAAATATTCAAGAATCAGCATCGGATCAGCTTTAAGCCTCAATTTACTGTCGATCCATATCGAATAACTGGAACACTAAATAACAACTAATAAGTTGCTACAGAATAGTTAATAAAATTAAATGATCAATAAAAGAACTTGGAGTTATTGTACACAAGTACAAAGCTTGTGACAGTTAATTCTCCGTTTCAATAAACGTGCACCTACAGTCAATTTAAGAGGCACCAAAAATTACTTGAATGGGAATGTGAATGCAATTCAAACTTATTGCATGTCAGTCAACAAGAGGACGAAGTGACGATGTATCAGCCAACCAGTGGCGGACCTAGGTTTATAGATTAGGAGGGGCACACAAATTGCATATGTCAATACATTGGAAACTTCATAGTAGGAGATGTAAACAAATACTAATATATTCATATCTATTTGTATCCGCATTCGTTAAATGGAGGATACAAACACAACTTTTTAAATTTGACAAATAAGAATGCACATATGTGTAGAAATTCAACACCTGCGAATACAAATACAAATTGGATCTTTAATTTTGACGAATACGAGATACAAATGATAACATTTTGGAAGATTATAATATAGATATATCTGAATATCCGCTTACCGTATTCAAAAAAATACAGAATATGGATATCTGTATGCACTTAATGGTCTAGTGGCAGGACAGTGTGTCTACTACACAAAAGAGCAGGGTTCAGATCCCACTCTTGCAGGGGTTGCGTTAGGTAGTCGACGGCCAGCGTAAAAATGGTCGAATCTTTCAGCATGGATTTGAGCAAGAATCCATGTAGCTGACCCTACTTATAGTGGGAGAAGGCTTAGTACGGATATCTGTATGCAGATATTAATCGAATATGGATATGGGTTGTAAAAATTTCCAGATATGGATAGTAATGGCTTGAATATCTAGATCCGAACATATATATAAATACAATATTTTAATATTATTTTATATATTAGTTAATTTACTATAAGGAATAGCCTGTTCTATTATATTAGTATTATATATTATATAATATAATATATTAATGATATTAATAAACTTCCGCTTGTTTGGAGATGGATACGAACAAAAGTTATGAAACTGCATCTTCTTACTTCCGATAAAGAACACGTCACCTCGACGATACCTTTTATTATGGTGCAACCTATTTATAGTCCATTGTCATTTTTTTAAAATCATTATGAACTTAGATAAAAATTCAATTCATATTCGTATGTAGTCTTTATTTGATCCGTTACTATAAAAAAATTTGAGCTATAGTGATGGTTTTTTTCAAAATTCATTGCTAAATTAGCCGTTGTTACATATATAACGACTATTAATTAGAAGTTTGAAAAATAGCAATGAATAAGCGTTGTTATGTGGACCGTTGCTAATGATATAACGACATATATGATATTCGTCGTTAATTTTGAGTATGAAAAATCATTTCACAACAAACAATATCGTCGTTATATATTTAACAACGGCTAATTTAGTGACGGATTTTGAAAAAAAAAAGTCACTATAGCTCAATTTTGTTGTAGTGCATATTTGGATTTTCTATTTATTGGATCCATATTTGTATGCACTCTTTATTTAATTCATATTTGGATTGGCTCTTTATTCAATCCATATTTGGGTCCACTTTTTAATCCGTATTCGGATTCGATAAATATCTGATTTAAATTCGTACTCGTATTTTCAAGGATATGGTTTCCTTAATGCATATCTGAATCATATATGTATATGTATCCATATTCGACAGAGATGAAACGAATATGGGTATAGGTATATCCGAGATCAATATTCCATCGGTTTTTATCCCTAGATAGGGTACGGTGGTTTAAATTGAGAGGGTAAGGCACAAATGAACATGGCGAGGGAGGTGAGGGGCACAATTAGGGATAGATAATAGGTTATTAACAATGGGAGGGGGGCACGTGCCCCCTTACCCATAACTTAGGTCCGCCCATGCAGCCAACCATAAAAATTCCCCATATACAATGGATTTACCCCACATTCAACAGATTTACTGTTTATACGCTTATCAAAAGCTGCATTTAGCGGGCTACTACAAAATAATGTGTAGGACAAATACACTACAGTGCTTTTGTACATAATGGTATTTTCATGCCATCAAATTATCATACTTTAAAGAGACCCTGATATCATATTATGTAGCTGTGGTAGGTTATGAATGTAAAAACAAGTAATTTTGCTTATTACTAACTAGGGAGGACAAGTGATATATTCCACGTGATAACAAAGATGTGGGATCTGGATATTATTTTTAAAATCATACTTTGATCGCTATAACAAAGGCAGAAATTTGCATAATCATCAACTTCTCAATAAATTTTAGAGGGAGATGCAACTGCTGTGAAATCATAGACAACAAGGTATGGTAAAATGAAACATTGCGTCATTTTTTCGACATAAAGTTGAAAATTAATATCCATTAATTTTAAATAAATATAAAAAAATCAGAAAACTCGTGCAAAAAATAAGTATAGGGGAAGAATTAGGGGGGAAATGAAGAACAGAAGTAGCCTTTCAGTACCTGGATGATGGAAAGAGCCTGTGTGACAGGAATTTTGGAACTTTCCCACTTTTCCTCATGTCCATGTAAGGTAATCTTCTTACGACTATTATTCTCCATATACCAATAAAACCGCTACTATCAGGAACTTGTCCGTCCGAATACAGTTTGGACAGTGTTAGTTGATCCACAAAAGTCACAAAACAGACATTCTTTTTGGAGTAATCACTAATCTGCAGCATGGAGAATAAAGTAATCAGTATAAGAAAAGGTAGTATATGCAAAGCAATGTGTGTATGTGGCAGTTTCTAAATTTCCTTTAAATGGGCAAGTTCTGCTAAAATAAATGTTGGCATTGACTTTTTTAGCATGGGCCTATTATCAGCTAGAGTTATACTTATTAGGGCAATTTGGTTGACTGCATGGCTATAGCAAAGAAAAGCTCACACCACCAGAAGCTCAACAAGCAATGGCTAATGTTAGTATATAATGTAATTATGTAAGGTGACATCGTCCGTAACTATGATATAATTATTAAGATATAATTATTCCTTGTTTCAAACCACCAGTTGTGTTAACAATGGGTTTTATCTTGAGTGGCAACCCTAGGAATTTTGGCGCGGCTTATCCTTTTAATTGCTTAAACTTCCTTCTAAAAATATTCTTGACTTGCCGATTGAAGGTATGAGAAATAATATTTGTGTTTTCTTATTTCTTTCCTTATTCTATTTTTTATTCCAGAGTATTTACGTAACCTTCTCATTAACTCCAGACGCCATTTCTTCTATATAAAAGATGTCTAGGTCTCATCTCTTCTCACTACTTCAGAAAAAAGTAAGTTACTCATTTCTCCTAAGTCCTAACTAGGAGCAGCTGTCCTAAACCAGTAGTCAGACACCCAATGCAAATAAACCTTTGTTCCCCTCCACCAAAACCATACCCCTAATCGACCTCCGCCATTGTTGATGATGACCCTCACTATTACCGGCCTCCACTTCCATTGTTATTTTTTTTAGGTCAAAAAGGGAGGAAACACGCTATGGTGTCTGCCCCAGATATATTAGTAAATGTAAGAGAAAAATGCTTACGAAAGCAAAGATTCAAATAGAATCTTAGCATGGATAAACACATTTTCTGAAAAAAAAACGATCCCCAGCAAAGATTGTACCATTTCTATCTAACCAAATGGACCATAAAGTAGCAATCGGTAGAAGGAGATCTTCACAGAGACTCAGTTTTGCAGCATTCAAAGAGTCCCAAAAAGTATCAATTCTTTGTACATTCAACCAAGTAAGTTAGTCTCGCCAGATTGTGGAAGTTCTACCACAACGGAAGAAAAAGTTCACTTTCAGTGTTGCAAAGAGGACAAAGATCAGTAGCACTGGCGAAGTATCAAGAGCATCGATCCCGGGTCAAGATACGCCTTCAACGAAGTAGCCATAAGAAGACGCAGATCATGCTTTGTAATTTAAGTTCCCAAATAAGTTTGCAGTCATGAACAAGGATGGCATCAAACGAGGCTTGTGGTTCATCAATTGAATTGTAGGCGTGCCTAACTGAAAAATCTCTACCTCTCCACTTCCAATGATCTCGACCACCTGCAGAGTGCAGACCTTGGGTCTTAACTCATAGAATTCAGAACAATCATAAATTCCTCTATACGTTGGTCTGAGAAATCTGAACGGAAAGCAGGCTTCCAGACCCCACCATCCCAGCAATCCATCATCTCGCATCATGTGAGAAGAAAAAAGCAAAAAGTCACGGGAATCTGGATGCCAAAGTACCATAGTCTGTCCAATTGTTGATCCAAAAAGCAAAAGAAGCTCTATCTCCCAAAGATGGACAGAAGAGTTCACAAAACTGCTACATCACAGAGCGAATGCATTTCCATAAAGTAGAACAGAAGGCTGGTTAATTATGTATCAGGTTCTCCAATACCTATATATCATACATTTTTCTAATAAGTCTGCAACAAAGATCTTCCCCCTCATCCCAAATTCTAGCGACCCACTTCAGAAGAAATTCCTTGTTCATTGATTCCATGCGGGAAATTCCTAGTCCTCCAAGAGGAATAGGAAGATTAGCAGTTTCCCAGTCAACCATATGGATTCCCTTCCCAATCTACCGATAATTGGACCAAAAAATATATTTATAATTATCTCTAAAAGTCGTCAGATCCCACATGGCAAAAGACGGGAAGACATAAAGAAGATTGGGATTGTCGAAAGGATTGCCTTCAGTAACACCGGCCAGCCTCCTCTTGATAGCATAGCTCCCTTCCAACCAGCTAGTCTTGCCTTCATTAGAATGCTCAAAAGGAATAACTATAGATTTGCTATGATTAAGAATTAAGTCCAGAAAGTTCGCCAAATATCTCCAAAGTCTGTGTCATACCCTTGCCTCACCCCTCCTATCCTCGATAAAAAAATTTGTGCCATCTACGTAGTGGAGTAGAGGCACAAAAATATCCCTCAAGGAGTAACCAGTTATGATCTCCTAAGAAGTCACCTGATGCATCATGCAAGCCAAAACATCATCTGCAATAACGAAGAGCACAGGGGCAAGAGGGCATCCTTGATGCACCCCTATTGTGGCTGAAAGAAGCCCCCCTCCGGACGACCATTCATAATTATTGAGTAAGATGCAATAGAAATGCATCTTTTCATCCAGAAGATCCAGATGTCAGGGAAACTGCGACGAGCTAGTGAATACCACAGGAAATACCAATCCAATGTACCATAGGCCTTGGAAAAATCCATCTTCCACAAGATTGCTCTTTTGATGCTTCTTTTCCAATCCGTTAGGATCTTTGTTGCCACAACCACGCTATTACCAATCTGTCCATCCGGGATCAAGGCGGATTGAAGCGAGGAAATAATATGATCCAACATAACGTTCAACCTATTTGCCAAGACTTTCGAATAGAGTAATCGGCGAAAGAGCAATAGGATGAAAGTATTCAATTCGTTCAGAGACCTCCTTCATTGGGAAAAGGCAAATGAGCGCTTTGTAGACTCCTTTGAATCCCGAGTTTCCCGTAGCAAACTCTTCCATGACCTCCACTACCTCTCTACCAACCAACGACCAGAACTCTTTGAAAAGAACACTGGGAATCAATCTGGACCAGGTGCCCCATCCGTGTTCAGGTTCCAAACCGATCTCTTCACCTCCTCCATTGTGAAGCTCTATAGGAGATTGTTCCCATGCCTGTAACGCCCCCAAGCCATTCCATCTCCAAGGTCAGCCCTCTACGCGACGATAAAATAGCCTAAAATGCCCCACCAAGGTCATGCCCATGTCTCGATCCCCCTCTACTCTTCTATTATTGATGAATCTGTAATTCATCACTCTAAAAGTTGAACATAGAGCTTTGTTCCCGAGTAATTAGATGCATTTCATCACTTATATTGCATAATTAGCATTCATGCATGTGTAAATAATATCTGCATTTTAACATTCATATGTGCATTAAATAAGGAGCCAAATTCACTTGTAAACATTCACCTGTATATTATCTAAAATCACCTATTTGTATATATTTTATACTAACTCCAAAACCAACAAAATTAACTTTATATCGTATATATTACTAACACTAATAAAGGAAAAATATCAAAAAAAATACTAACTTGTAAAATTGTTCAATAAAACCCAAATCCAAGTTTGAGATCTAGAATCTTAAAATACACATATCTCTCTCATACAGTGTCAGATTTAGGTCTACTCACTTTTAAAGTAATATACATTCAAAGACCTTCAAAACAAGACTAATTTCATAAAAAGTGGAGATCGTATGTGAAACTTGGGTTTTGGGCCCCTAATGTATATTGTATATTGACCAAAATGCCCTTCATTTTATCTTTTTATTTTTCTTAATTATTAAAAGGGATTTTTACTCGTCAGACGCTATAATCTTTGTTAATGACCTCTACGACCTTTGAAACATCGTAATTCCTCTCTCACCCCCGTAAACTTGTTAACCTTTATCATACAAACTCTGTGGTTAAGCTCCATCCATTTAATTGTTAAAATCAATCAGATTCTGTTATCTTCATTTGTACTATATCCAATTTATTTATCAAATTTACTAGAATTGTCATTCCTCCTATCCTCCACCTCGAGCTGCCCCTCCTCCCACCATCCACCTCCAGCTGAAAAGTCGCCTCCCCTCCCTAGATCCGTCGCCGCCCCTGGTCGAAGCCCCCCTGCCCCGTCGGCCCCTTCTCGATCCCCCTGTCGTCGATCGATGTCCCTCACCCGGTCGTCAGACAGCTGGTCGAAGCGCCCCTCCCCCTGCCGGTTCCCGTGCGACCCTGCCCCTGCAAAGCTCCCCCCCCCCCCCCCGACCGCCCCCGCGACCATTCCCGTGACTCAACCCTGCCCCTGCGAAGTCCCCCCGCAAAGCCCCCCCCACCCACGTTCCCGCAACCCTTCGCCTGCGAAGCTCCCCCGCTGCCTTCTTTCCCCTGTTCCGGTGCGTCTCCCTACCAAGGCAACCCCCGCAACCCTGCCCCTGCAAAGCCCCCCCCCCCTCCTGCTGCCTTTCCCATGTTCCGACGTCTCCCTGCCAATGCCCCTGCGAGAACCGCCCCTCCCTACTCCTCGAGCCAACCCCTTCCCGCGCTGTCTCCCTGCCAAGGCACTCCCCCGACCGGCCCCTGCGAGGACCCCCCCCCCCCCCCCCGTTTCCGATTTCCCCTGCGGAAGCCCCCCTCCCCCCTCCGGTTCCCACGACCCTGCTCCTGCAAAGGCCCCCTCCGATTCCGCCGCCTCCCGAAGCCCCCCTCCCCCCTCCGGTTCCCGTGACCCTGCACCTGCAAAGGCCCCCTCCGATTCCACCGCCTCCCGAAGCCCCCCCTCCCCCCAACCCCCCTAAGCTCATGCTCTTCTCCAATACAGGTCTGCTGGTTCCCTCCACCCTCGCCAATTTCTTCTAGATGAGAGAGGATCATTTTTTACTTTTCTTGGTTAATTCTAGCCATCCGATTATAGATTGATTAGATTGACTCATTTCTAACTCAAGGAAGTTAACTTCAGATGTGTCAATTTAACGGTAGGGTTTTTAGGGTAACAGGAGTAAGTTTACGGGGGTGAAGGAGGAATTACGATGTTTCAAAGGTCGTAGAGGTCATTGACAAAGATTATAGGGTCTGCCGGGTAAAAATCCCTTATTAAAAATCCAAAAAAATAGATTAAGTTGTAAATAATCCTTTCATATTATCTTTAATTTTATTTTGACTTTTATCTTATTTAAAATAACAAAAAATTGCAAAACATAAAAAATACGGTATTTTATACCTATAAGATACCACCCAAAATACACTTTATACAGACTATTTCATTTCATTCTCAGCCTTCACGAAAGTTGTAGATCCCGTCGAGACAAGCAACTTTTGTGTTCACCACTTTTTGATTTGAATCCTTTTGTTATTTCTTTTTTATTTTCTTTACATTTAATTTTTTATTTTTCCAGGTGCGACACGTGGCACCTCCTGGAGCTGCCACGTGTCACTCTATTTTTTTATTTTATTAATTTCGTATTTTATTTTATTATTTATTTTAATTATTTTAATTATTTTAATTAATAAAATAATTATATTTATTTTCTTTTATTTATTTTCCCTACATTATGTTTAGTATCCTACTTATTTACTTTATTTATTTTATTTTCCTTCTCCTTTTACTTTTCTCTACTCCAACTTCTCATCTAAGTCACCACTTTCTTCGCAACTCCTCCATTTTCTCCACTTCTTTTCTAACTTCCTCCTTTTTTTATTCCCATCATACCCTTCATTCATTTTCATCCATCGTTTCGAGAGAAGTGAGGTCGAGCCCCTTTAATCTTCAAGTGACAAGTGTAGGAGACGAGTTGAGCGACGACAACCTCAAAGCGAGATCCGGTGGTACGCACTACCGTCAGGAGCTTCACAAGGCTCGTTGAAGCTTCGGAGCACACGTCGTCTCCTTGAAGCGACGATCGGAGTTGCAGCATAGCTCCTCCAAATTACGGTGAATCACAGGTAAGTAAGCCCTCTCATTTTCCTTGTCATTTTATTTTTATCTAACTTTTTTTTCTAGTTGATTCATATCACAATCACTCGATCACATCATTATCACCATCTCATCATCTCCATTCACAACCATTATTCTATTTTATTTTGTTTACAAAAAAAATCAAAAAAATATATTACATCAAAAAAACAAAAAGAAAAGAAACTTGCAGCAGCAGCCGCACGCCTCCTGGCGGCCGCTGCGCACCAGCCCAGCTGCGCCCCTGGCCGCCAGCTACCCTCCACATGCTCGTTGCCATCCCCACGGACGACCTCCCGACGATCGCCAGCCGACTCCACCGCACGTGCGGCACTCCAACACCGCGTACATTGCTCACCATCTGGTCGTCTCCTCATGTGCATCCTCAGTCTCCTCCAGTGGCCGCAGGCTGGCCCACGCACCACCCGCACCAACCCCTGTCGCGCGCGCCTCCCTGGTCGCGCTGCCTCTCACTGCAGCCACTAGACGTCTGTGCGACCGCCGTCCTCCCCCACTCCGTCGGCCTTCTCTCCAGCAACCGAGCACGGCTGTGCGTGGAGCCACCACCGGTCGAACTTGACGTCCCGCACCTCTCCCAGTCCCTGCGAGAACACCTCCAGGTCGCCTCCTACCTTCGTGCAATGCCACCTGCAGCCAGCGGTGCCCCCACGCGTCCCTCCTCCAGCATCGTGTCCACAGCCGCTTCGGCAGTGCTACGCCGCACCGCCGCCCACGTAATTGCTTGCCACCACTCCGCGACCTCCTCGCGCTGCCTCCACAGGTGCCAGCCTTCCTCGCCGCGGTGTGCCCCCCCACCTCGCGCGTACGTAGCGCGCCTCCGCCCTTGACACCCTAGCGTGCATAAAAAGAAAGGAATCGCGTTCAAGGACATTGCATTTTTTAATTTTTTATGTTTTGGGAATTTTGAATATTAAATCCGTCTTATTTCTTAATTTGCAAAAGTGCCCCTGTGCACAGTTTAATTTGTTTATTTTATCTCTGTAATTGCAAAGACACCCCTGACTTTGCATGATAATTTGGACTTTTTCTTACTTGATTTATTTAATCAAAAATAGCATCTTGTTGAGAACTCCATTCTCTACATTTTGGCTATTTAATTAAAATTTGATGAGTATTGGGTAATTAATTAAAATTAATTTGATGAAAAATTGGATATTTTACCCATTTCGTGGTTTATAATTCATTATTAATTAAATATTGATCCAAAAATTGTGAAAAAATTCAACATGATGTCTTTACGTGCTTCTTAATTAGTATCCAAATTTCATCTGAATTGTAGTTGTCTTGAGCATAAAATAATTTATTGAGTGATTTCTATAATTGATTTTTAATTAAATCCATGATTATTATTTTTATGAAATTTCAAGTCTCCTGGATTTCTCATTGAAATACCTTTTTGAAATAATTCGCTCTCTGGATAATTTGATTCTGTGGATTTATTAAAAATTAATAATTCATTAAAAATTATATATTGTCAGAAAATTCCAAAAAAAATAAAGTAGCTCCATTTCATCATATTTCACTTCCAGTAATTTTTTTATAATTTTGCATACGTTTACACGAAAAATTGCATAAAAACTCCTAGAAAGTTTGTATTTTTCAGTGTTGTGTCTTAAATCCAAAAATTGAAAAATAATACATTTCGCATTCGTCGTTTGATTAGGTTTCCAGGAAAATACAACTTGTTTAGATTGAATTAATTTCACATTAAAATTGATTTTGGCTAAGTACCTCTTTTTCTTAATAACCTAATTCATCTGCATTTTACATTCGCATTTTTATTGCATAAAAAAATTACCAAAAAACACACTTGAAAACCGTGAGCTAATTCCTCACTTGATTCTAAGTTGTTCCTTTGCCTCCTTGAGTCAAGCCCGGGGCTTACCCAGGTTAAAAATACATTAAACTGCGCATTTATTAATTCATCGATTATTCGATTCGTGCGGTCAATTTTTGATCGATCATGATTGCCCGACTACAACAACGCGACACACATTTAATTAAATTAGCAAGGGCATTTCAGCGTTCAATCAAATAGCGTCGTTGCCGGGGAACACAAGGTCAGCACCGCACCACAGCCCGGACCTTCAAAGCAGACAACCAAGACTGAATTGACCCCACCCAAAAACACGTTGCTCCCTCTTCTAGTCGATAATCTAGTGAGAGGAAGTCGAGAATTGATTCCTCGAGGAGTTCCACTGAACCCCTCAAGGCACGTCGTTCTCCACTCCCTCTTAATGATTCAGGTTCTAGAAAACCGACTAAGAAAGTTTCCTTCAACATACCGAAGAAGGAATTTTCGGAGGAATCCTCATCGGGTCTGGATGAGGTGATTTATATGAAGAACTCAGTTTGGTTGTTCTTAAGCCCTATTTGAGCAAGCAGTCGTGTGTCAACCCTCGTTGGACTATCCCTATATCTCACTATTATTCATCTGAGGACGATTCCGACAGCGACACATATGTATATTACCCACATCCTCGATCTCGCAAGAAGGTTCGTTATAAACCTTCTTAATCCTTGTACATTCTCACTCCTTGTATATATTTTCTTTCCCTCTCTCCAATTCGAATCACTCGTCCCGGCTCCATATCGTTTCATTTTATCGCTATACTTAGGATGATCATATCCTAAGTATAGGAGGAAGAGTGACCCGAGTCTCTTCATCATTCTCTGTACATTCTCCAGATCTCATAGGTTCTCACACTCACTTTTGTCCTAGACTTAGGCTGACCAGAGCCTAAGTATGGGGGGAACCGATGCCCGCCATGTATATATTCTCATCCATTTCCCCTCTTAAAATGAGGAGGGTTGCGCGTTAGGTAGCCGACAGCCAACGCAGGTGAGATAAATTCGTAAATAGTGTTCTTAATTTCTTCTAAGAACACTATTTATGAATTATCTCGAACCGTTCGGATCTTTTAAGCATGGATTTAAGCAAACATACAGATTTCGTTGGGGAGTTCCCTACTTGCGACATGTTGCACCGTCCGAATGCAATGAAAAATTGGCAAGGGCCGCTACATCGCAGCTGGATGTAGATTCAAAATTTACAAGGGGTTCTCGATGAGGAACGCATGCGGGTAAATAAAGCTAGTTCCGCTGCATCACCGCCCGAATGCAGTCAAATTTGCAAGGGTTTTCGCATAATGGACGCATGCGAGTAAAGAAGTTAGTCCAAAAGAGATTGCAAAGGAAGTTACGGATTGGTAGTTGGAATATCGGTACTTTAACTGGAAAATTGATGGAGATAGTGATACAATGGAAAGAAGGAAGATTCATATATTATGTCTTCAAGAGACTAAATGGGTTGGGGAGAAAGCAAGGGAGATCGAGAAGACAGGCTTTAAACTTTGGTATTCAGGTAAAGATAAGGGCAGAAACGGTGTTGGAGTGGTTATTCATAAAGATTTGAAGGATTGTGTGGTTGAGGTGCAAAGATTTGGGGATCGGATTATTTTGCTAAAGTTGGTGCTTGAAGAAGAAATTCTGAATATCATCTCAGTTTATGCACCACAAATTGGTTTAGATGAAAGGACTAAACAAGCTTTTTGGGAGGATATGGATAAGATTTTACAAGGAATCCCACAAAGAGAGATGGTTTGCATAGGTGGAGATCTTAATGGACATGTGGGAAAAGATGTTTCAGGGTATGCAAGTGTGCATGGAAAACATGGTTTTGGGGATAGAAACGAAGAGGGAAAAGTCATTCTGGATTTTGTAACTGCATATGATCTTTTCATAGCAAACACTCTTTTCAAGAAGAGGGGTGAGCATTTAATTACTTATAAGAGTGGCTCAACTAGAATACAGATCGATTAATTTGCGTTGAGGAGAAGAGATCGGTTATATTGCAAAGATTGCAAAGTAATCCCTGGAGAGAGTTTGACAACCCAACATCGCTTGTTAGTCTTGGATTTACAAATAAAAAAGCTGGTAAAGAAAAGGAAGGTTCCTAAGATCACTAGAACTAGGTAGTAGAATCTTCCGCTGAATCAATCAAGCTTCCGGGAGAAGATTTTAGAAGACTTATCTTGGGATTGTAGCGGTAGTGCAAACGAGATGTGGGAGGCAGTAGCATCTTATATCCGAAAGGTAGCCAAAGAGATGCTAGGCGAGTCAAAAGGAGGAGCTCTGGGTCAAAAGGAGGCTTGGTGGTGGAGTGAAGGGGTGCAAGAGAAGCTAAAAATTAAAAGAGCTTGCTTTAAAGCTATGTCTAAGGATAGAACAGAGGAAACTGTCACAGACTATAAAATAGCAAAGAAGGAAGCAAAGAAGGCTGTAAGCGAAGCTAAGTCAAAAGCTTATGAGGTTTTGTATAAAAATCTCAACTCTAAGGAGGGCCAGAAGGATATATTCAGGTTAGCCAAAGCAAGAGAAAGAAAGACCAAAGACCTTTCTCAAGTGAGATGCATTAAGGACGAGGAAGGTCACGTGCTTGTTACTCAGAAGGATATAGAGACTAGATGGGAGCAATACTTCCATAAACTTTTCATTGGAGAAGGAAATAGAGAGATCACTTTGGTTGATCTAGCTAGTAGTGAAAGTTACTTGAATCGTGCACGCTATAGACGAATACAAAGAAAAGAAGTAGAGGAGGCTTTGAAGGTTATGAGACCTGAGAAAGTGTTGGACCGGATGACATTCCTGTAGAAGTATGGAAAGTTTTAGGTGAGCGTGGTTTGACTTGGCTTACGAATCTATTCAATGTTATTTGGCGAAGCAAGAAAATACCTGAAGATTGGAGGGGAGTATCGTGGTGCCTCTTTATAAGAACAAAGGAGACATTCAAAATTGTTCAAATTACAGAGGTATCAAGCTGAATGAGTCACACTATGAAAATTTGGGAATGTGTGATTCGAAAGAAGGTTGAGACAAGTTTCCCCAAAAAAAGAAAACCAATTCGGATTCATGCCAGGTCGCTCAACTATTGAAGCCATCCATTTGCTGAGGAGAACAATGGAGATTTATAGAGCTAAAAGGAAGAATCTCCATATGATCTTTATTGATTTGGAGAAGGCTTATGATTCCGTCCCACGAGAGATACTGTGGAGAGTTTTGGAGAAGAGACAAGTACTTGTCCTATACATTAATCTCATAAAGGATATGTATGATAGGGCTTTATCTTGTGTAAGGACCCCGACGGGGAAGACTGACTATTTTGATATCAACATTGGTTTACATCAAGGTTCAGCTTTGAGTCCATTTCTTTTTGCTTTGATTATGGACGAGTTGACAAGTCACATTCAGGATGAGTTACCTTGGTGTATGTTATTTGTTGATGATATTGTGTTGATTGACGAGACTAGAGATGGAGTAAATGAGAAGCTTGAAGTTTGGAGACATGCATTGGAGACTAAAGGTTTTCGTATAAGTAGGGCTAAGACGGAATATATGGAATGCACCTTTGATGAAAGCAATGGTGAAGCAATCGAGGTGAAGATTGGTGACAACAATATTCAGAAGAGAGATTCTTTTAGATATCTGGGATCTATTTTGCAACATGATGGGGAAATTGATGGAGATGTTACTAATAGAATAAATGCAGGCTGGCTAAAGCGGAGAGGAGCCTCCGTTGTTCTCTGTGATAAGAAAATTCCTTTAAAAATTAAAGGAAAGTTTTACAAAGCAGCCGTGAGACCTGCTATGCTTTATGGTTATGAATGTTGGCCTGTGAACCATAGACATGTGCAGAGAATGGCTGTAGCAGAAATGAAAATGCTAAGATGGATGTGTGGACATACACGTAAAGATCGGATTCGGAATGATGCAATCAGAAAGAAATTTGGTGTAGCTCAAATCGAGGATAAGATGCGAGAAAACCGCTTAAGATGGTTTGGTCATTTGCAAAGAAGGTCAACTGATGCACCGGTTAGGAGATGCGAGTGGTGGGATGTTGAACCGGCTAAGAGAGGGCGAGGACGGCCCAAGAAGTGTTGGAAAGAGACTATACGAAGGGATCTTAGTTTTTTGGATATAAGTCCGGGATTGACCCAAGATAGATCTGAATGGAGGCGAAGAATCCATGTAGCCGACCCTACTTAATTGTGGGAAAAGGCTTTGTTGTTGTTGTTGTTGTATTTCCCCTCTTAACCTCGCCCGCCTCATTTTTGATCTTCTTCTATACTTAGGCTGCCAAAAGCCTAAGTTAGGGGGGCAGAGCGACTTCTATACTTTTTGTTATTTTAGATCTCCTATTCTTAGCACGAGTTATGTCTTTTTCCTTGTTTTTCATTCTCTGAGGACATAGCACACGTTAAGTATAGGGGGCGTGTATATATAGCAAATATACTTTATCCATAGCTCGTACTTTCACGTATTTTCATGTTTTTTGTATATATATTATACAATAACTACGGGATGGGTAAATTTGGTAAAAAAAACTTTTTGTAAAATACATGTATAGTTGTGTAGTATGTATACTGTATAATTTTGTAAAAATACGTGTAAAATAATACCTTTGAAAAGAATTCTTGTAAAATAGGAGATATACCAAAAAACAAAAACAAAACAAAACAAATAAAAAATAGAGGCTTCTTATTTACTCTAGCATATCATCGTTGCATTTCAAAAAAGGGTCTTGCATGTCATTCATCTCTATAGCATGTCATCTGCATCTCATCTGCATATCTAGCATATGCAAAGTGAAAAGTTAGCGGGTTCTGAAGCAAGTTATGTATAGATGTCGAGGATGTATTTGATTTGACCTTAATCTACCTAATCTCAGAGGAACCTTATAGGATCTAGAGTTAAGATTTTTCAGGTTAAGTGACTTAATTCTTCGAGTATGCAAATCTATGTTCACATGTCATCTTGATTGGTCTAAGTAGAATATTTCGTACACACGCATGATTCCTTTAGACAGTGACCTAACTTGGACAAGCACCATGCACGTAGCTCTTCATTGATGAGGTGGTGAGGAGGTAGAATCCTTTAGCTTGGAGTAGCACATGGGTGGAAACATCCGTCCTCCTCTAGGGAGAGTATTGCATCTCAACCTAGTCCGGTGGTGTTGATGTTTAAGGACGGGATGTTGTAGGTTGCAATAAAGCTTCAAAAGAGGGATAGTCTACTGGCTCAAGGAGAAAAACTCCTTATGTACATGTTGCACCTTGTATATATGTCAAAAAAATAGAAAGAAAAAAGAAAAAATGTAAAATTTCCAAAAGTGGACAGGCCTGATTGAAAAGTAAAATGCTTGCCAGAGTGTATATATAAGTTAAAAAAAGAAAGAAGAGCTTCAAAGCTTGCAGCTGGATGACTTGGCTACACTGGTCAAGCATCCTAGGATAGGTAGCTACACTGGCTACCGTCCATTCTTCTCTCCGCTTCTCTCCACCCCCTCTTCTTAAGTCGGTTGAACTTGAACTTAGAAGGGAATATCCCGCTCCTCGAGGAAAGAGTTACTGGATCGAAGAACTAGACTTACCTTGTTAGAGGAGGCTGTTTCTTTGTCATTTCTGATGTGGAGAGCTATATTTCACTTATACAGTACAAGTAAGATTCATGGTCATCAGAATTTGCGTATGAGGATTTGTTCTGACCTGACTGTCGAGCGATTTGAATAGAAGACTTGTGAAACTTAAAGGTTGTTAGGTCCTGAATTCATATCCCGATAAGGTTCCGCCACATTATTAATCCAAAGGTCGAGTCAAGCTCCGATTTCACCTTTTGTTCATGACCTTGGTATGACACCCAAAATCATTTCACTTTTACATTTCATTTGAGTTGCTCGGGGACGAGCAAGGTTTAAGTATAGGGGGTTGATGAATCTGTGATTCATCACTCTAAAAGTTGAAGATATAGCTTTGTTCCCGAGTAATTAGTTGCATTTCATCACTTATATTGCATAATGAGTATTCATTCATGTGTAAATAATATCTGCATTTTAACATTCATATGTGCATTAAATAAGGAGCCAAATTCACTTGTAACCATTCACATGTATATTATCTAAACTCACCTATTTGTATACATTGTATACTAACTCCAAAAACCAATAAAATTAACTTTATAGTATATATTACTAACACTAATAAAGGAAAAATATCAAAAAAATACTAACTTGTAAAATTGTCCAATAAAATCCAAATTTGAGACCTAGAATTTTAAAATGTGCATCTCTCTCATAGAGTGTCCGAAGGTCTACTCACTTTTAAAGTAATATACATTCAAAGACCTTCAAAACAAGACTAATTTCATAAAAATCGGAGATCGTATGTGAAACATGGATTTTGGGCCCCTATTATATATCGTATATATTGAACAATATGCCCTTCATTTTATTTTTTTATTTTCTTAATTATTAAAATCCAAAAAAATAGATAAGTTGTAAATAATCCTTTCATATTTTCTCAAACTTTATTTTGACTTTTATCTTATTTAAAATAACAAAAAATTGCAAAACATAAAAAATACAGTATTTTATACCTATAAGATACCACCCAAAAATACACTTTATACAGACTATTTCATTTCATTTTCAGTCCTTCACAAAAGTTGTAGATCTTGTCGAGATGAGCAACTTTTGTGTTCACCACTTTTTGATTTGAACCCTTTTGTTTTTTTATTTTCTTTACATTTAATTTTTTATTTTTCCAGGTGCGACACGTGACACCTCCTGGAGCGGCCACGTGTCACCCTTTTTTATTATTTTATTAATTTTGTATTTTATTTTATTATTTATTTTAATTATTTTAATTATTTTAATTGATTAATTAATTATATTTATTTTCTTTTATTTATTTTCCCTACATTATGTTTAGTAGCCTACTTATTTACTTTATTTATTTTATTTTCCTTCTCCTTTTACTTCTTCTCTACTCCAACTTCTCATCCAAGTCACCACTTTCTCCACAACTCTTCCATTTTCTCCACTTCTTTTCCAACTTCCTCCTCCTCTTTTTATTCACATCATCCCCTTCATTCATTTTCATCCGCCATTTCGAAAGAAGTGAGGTCGAGCCCCTTTAATCTTCAAGTGACATATGTAGGAGACGAGTTGAGCGACGACAACCTCAAGGCGAGATACGGTGGAACACAATACCATCACGAGCTTAACAAGGCTCGTTAAAGCTTCGAAGCACACGTCGTTTCCTTGAAGCAACGATCGGAGTTACAGCATAGCTCCTCTAAATTGCGTTGAATCACAGGTAAGCAATCCCTCCCCTTTTCCTTGTCATTTTATTTTTATCTAACTTTTTTTTCTTGTCGATTCATATCACAATCACCAAATCACATCATTATCACCATCTTATCATCTCCATTCACAATCATTATTTTATTTTATTTTGTTTACAAAAAAAATCAAAAAAATATTACATCAAAAAAACAAAAAAAAAGAAACGTGCAGCAGTCGCACGCCTCCTGGCAGCTGCCACCACCGCACACCAGCCCAGCCGCCAGTTGCCCTCCACCTGCTCGTTGCCGCCCCCACGGACGGCCTCCCTGCGATTGCCAGCAAGGCCGCCAGCCGACTCCGCCGCACGTGCGGCACTCCAACGCTGTGCGCATTGCCCACCTCCTTGTCGTCTCCTCTTGTGCATCCTCAGTCGCCTCCAGTGATCGCAGGCCGGCCCACGCACCACCCGCACCACCCCCTATCGCGCGCACCTCCCTAGCCGTGCTTCCTCCCACTGTAGCCACTCGATGTCTGCACGACCGTCGTCCGCCCCAACTCCACCGGCCTTCTCTCCAGCAACAGCTCACGACTGTGCGAGGAGCCGCTATTGGTCGCACTTGAGGTCCCGTGCCTCTCCCAGCCCTTGCAAGAACACCTCCAGGCCGCCTCCTCCCTTCGCGCGACGCCGCCTGCAGCCAGCAGGTGCGCCCCCGCGCGTCCTTCCTCCAGCGCCCCGTCCACGTCCTCGACCTCCTCGCGCCGCCTCCGCATGTGCCAGCCTTCTTCCTCGCGATGCGCCCCCCCCTCCCCCGCATGTACGTAGCGCGCCTCCGCCCTTGATGCCCTAGCGTGCATAAAATGAAAGAAACCATGTTTAAGGTCATTGCATTTTTAAATTTTGTTATGTTTTGGAAATTTTGCTTATTAAATTCGTCTTATTTCTTAATTTGCAAAAGTGTCCATGTGCACAGTTTAATTTGTTTATTGTATCTTTATAATTGCAAAAACACCCCTGACTCTGCATGATAATTTGGACTTTTTCTTGCTTCATTTTATTTAATCAAAAATAGCAACTTGTTGAGAACTTCATTTGCACATTTTGGCTATTTAATTAAAATTTTGTGAATACTGAGTAATTAATTAAAATTAATATGGTGAAAAATTGGATATTTTACTCATTCTGTTGTCTTTAATTCATATTTAATTAAATATTGATCCAAAAATTATGAAAAAATTTGAGATGGTGTCTGCACGTGCTTTTTTATTAGTATTCAAATTTCATCTGAATTGGAGTTGTCTTGAACATAAAATAAATTATTGAGCAATTCCTGTAAGTTTGCATACAAACTTCTAGAAAGTTTACATTTTTCATTGTTGCATCTTAAATCCAAAAATTGCAAAAAAATACATTTTGTGTTCATCATTTGATAAGGTTTCCAGGAAAAATACAACTTGGTTAGAATGAATTAATTTCACATTAAGATTAATTTTGGCTAAGTAGCTCTTTTTCTTAATAACCTGATTCATCTGCATTCGCATTTTTATCGCATAAAAAAATACCAAAAAAACCGCTTGAAAAACCGTGAGCTAATTCCTCTAACTTGATTCTAAGTCGTTCCTTTGCCTCTTGAGTTGATCCTCGGGCTTGTCCAGGTTAAAAAATACATCAAACCGTACATTCATTAATTCATCGATTGTTCGATTCGTGCGATCAATTTTTGATCGATCCTAATTGCCTGACTACAACAACGCGACACACATTTAATGAAATTAACAAGGGCATTTCAGCGTTCAATCAATTATTAACTACCTCAGATCTAATAGAGTTTTGCCATTGCCTTTCGTTAGCAATCCTGTGGAAGTAGTTGGTATTTGCATCTCCTTCTTTAAGCCATCTATGTCTCGCTCTCTATCTCCATTCAGCTACCCGCTTTTTGTCATCAAGCTAGATAACGCTCTGCATAGCCGCACGTTCACCAAGATTCACCGTGTCCAAATCCCTAACATCCTTGATCCCATCCAAGCTGCTAACGATAGCTTCAGCATCCACCCTAACTGCCCTTCTCTCATCTCGAATCTCCTTTTTGAAGGGAGAGAGATGGGACCACAAAGATGTAATCTTTTGCGCAAGACATGCCACGGCAGACCCAATGCAAAGTATAGAAGTCCAGTGCTCGAAGTCCAAATATTTGAAATTGTCCTACAAAAGCCAAGACCTCTTGAATCTGAAAAAAGAATGAGGCGAAGTTGCATCCCTTGATTCCCACATTAGAGGTGTGTGGCCCGACAAAGAACTTGGCCTAGAGGAGATCACAGACAAAGGAAACACCTTCAGAAGTTCAGAAGATGTAAGGAAACGGTCAAGTCTTAATCAAGACCTAGAATTCTGCCATGTAAACTTCGTATATGCAGCGTCAAGTACCTCCGATTGCAGCTCATCAATCAGCTCTGTAAAATCTAGAGACCTGGGGTCCTAAAAAACAATCTAGCACCACGCAAATCAGTCCACAGGTTTGCCCACTGCACAAAAATCGTGGGGTCGTAGACACAAGATACCAAAGTAAAGCTCCCATAGAAACAGTCTGTAGAAGTACCGTTAGAACATGACTTCCCTTAAGCTCATAGATAACGGAGAAGGTGGAGCTCTTCCCAACAAAGTCACACCCCCACCCCCACTTCCATACGCATCTTAAGTTTTGAAATTAGAGATATTTCTAATCCCCAAGGAATTCCAAACCACAGTTAAGCAAGCTGGCAGTTTTGTTTCACGAAGTAACACAACAATACAGCCCAGACCTTCAACAAAGAATTGATTGCTCTCTTCTTCTTCGGGTCACCCAGACCTCTTACATTCCATGTATGAATCTTCATATAGGAACAACTTTGATTCTCTTGATGGGTACAACGCCAACCACCAGTGCCACTCGTAGTTTGATGTCAGGACCTTCGGTGCTTCCAGTCGCCATGTTAGGAGGCGTTTTTTCCTATTTCTGTACAGTTTCTTCGTCTCCCCAACCACACATTCAGTCGCAGAAGAGGATGAGGAAGAGCCCTCCAAAGTGGGCTCTGATGATCGCTTGGTCTGAAGAGAAGCTGAATCGAGGTTTGTGAACCCATGGACATTATGAAGAAAATGATAGTACGGAAGCGTATCAGAGATAAAGAAATATAAAACGTAAAAGAACACCGTGATTTTACGTGGAACCCTACTCTGTGAGGAGCGAGATGAAACCATGGTAAAAGGCTTCTCAAGGGTCGGATCTGGATATTACTTTCTCTCTTTCTCAAGAGATAAAATGTGTGTGGGGCTTCTTATATAGCCCTACAAACAGACCGAAGTTCCACTAACAATAGATACGGGACTAAACATGTGGATGTAGTAATTGAATCGTGGAGAGATCCAATTACCCATCTCTACGTGTGACGCATACTCTAACACTTCCCCTCAAGCCAGAGCATGACATGCTTAGCTTGAACAAATAGAAAGAAATCGCTCACTCATAATACAAGACACTGCAAACAATATCAACTCAAAGCAAACTTTGTTGGTTGCCTGATGAGGATGTTGCTTCTCATGTCATGCTGGTGAGGAGGAACTAAAGGGTTAGAGTGTGAACTGAACTAGGTCTCCTCGTCGGAGAACATGTGCCATGTATTGTTCCTGTCAGTGTTACTGAAACTAGAATGAGTATCCACCTAGAGAACTTTGGCCCGCAACTGTTCCATCTCTTTAAAGGATCAAGTTGAAAGCAAGGTTCGAAATCTCGATTTCGATCTCGTTTCGGTGACCTGTAATACCGAAATTTCGCCGAAATTTCAGGAAATTTCGACGATTTCGGTGGAAATGTCGGAAAAGGCTCAAAAATCCGATTTTTTTCCAATTTTATTGAAAATTTCGATATTCCAAGTTATTAGAACAATAAATAACATACAAATACACAATAATTTCACACATATTGGTCATCTATACCCTTTATATAGACATATCGGTCATATCGGTCATATCGGCCATATCGGTCATATCGGTGATATTGTTGTAACATTGTAAATACATAATAAAACAGAGTAATAGTCTAGTCTTACAAATACAATACAAGTTACAACAAGTGAAAATTATTAAGAACATGCATATTTATGATCCATGCAATAAAAGATTAAAAATTAAAATATAGTACCTGGTGACATGTTTTGTTTAGAACCAAGAGTTCCGTGGTGGATCTGAATGCCCCCCCCCTTCCTTGTTGTCTCTCATAACGCATCGCAGATTAAATGAACTCGCAGTAGTTCTCCCATGTCATGTACGAGTACATGGCCTTGTAATCCATCACATACTGCATGTATTGGTGGTCATCGATGCCTATGAGTATCCCGAGACGAGGATAAGCAGCACTGGATCCAGTATCACGAGTGGCACGACGAGGCTGCGAACTACTGCCCTGAGATCCTCGGGACGACGACGACGGAGTAGGAGAAGATCTCTACGGAGGAGGAGGAACTGGCGTGTACTCAGGGAAGAAACCGTAGCTGACACCCCAAAGAAGCTGCCCTGGCTCTGCTCAGGTTGGCTTCCTTGGTAGTTGTCTCCACTACTGTATCCCCCATACCCACTGTCATGGCCCTAAATGTCGGTTTCGGTCACCATTTCGATATCGACCAAAACAGAATTTCGATGGAATTTCGGTAGAATTTCAAGCGAAATTTCGGTCATTTCGATCATTTTTTGTACTAGGACCCACATATTTTGGTCATTTCGATCATTTCGGTCGAATTTCGATTTCGACTGAATATCGATATCCGACAGAAATTCGACTGAATTTCACTGAAATTTGAGGCCATGCCCACTGTAACCATATGAATATGATGGAGGTGCACACTGAGGAGGAGGAGGAGGAGGTCCTGGAGGAGGAGATTGAAAGTATTCCGGGAAGACGCCAAATGATCTCTCATCATGTGACGATCCATATCCGCTTAAAGGACTTGGTGTTCCTCCGCGATATGGGCTGTCAATGTCCATGAAACTCAAAGAACCTACAGATGATGTCAAATCTTCCATGTAGTTGTCGGTTGGACGATGGCCTCGACCGTACTCGTAATCCGTAGGCCCTGGACTCGGACTTGGAACAAATTGTCCATGTGTGTTCCGCTATCTCTCCACATATTCAGTCATGCTTGTAGGCCTTCCTCAAGTCTGGTATCTTGTGGTCCACGACCACTCCCTCCTGACCCACCTGAGTTTGACTCCCCACCACTACCAGGTCCACCACGACCAATATCGTCATCATCATCATCTCCACTGTCATCCTTTGACTTTGACTTGGATTTGGAGCTACTCGAGAGAATTTAATCAACAGCCACATCAATCTCGCCCTCCAACAGGGTCTCTAATCCGCCCGAATCTTGCCAAAAAGTCACCAACGTCTGCTCCTATTTGCTGGCTTATGTTCTCATTTAGTCTTCCACCTGGCTGATCGAGTACTAGGGCACCATTGGAATCCATCCACCTCTGGAGAACGTCCTCATCAGCATCGTCATCGTGCATCTTGAAAATGTATGCAAGATCAATAGGGTCCGTGTAGTCATCTTTGTCATGTCCTCCCTTGCATGCTTCAATTTCAGCCTCAAGTTGTAATGCACGAAGACAAGGTCATTGAACTTCTTTTCTCCCAACCTGTTCCGTCTCTTGGAATGGATCAAATTGAACGTGCTCCAATTCCTCTCACAACCGCCAGCAGATGCGGTTTGAGACAACACTTTCACTGCCACACTTCGAAGGTTGGGAGCTTCCATCCCGTATAACAACCACCATTCGGTTGCAAAAAAAGAAAAATAGAGAAATCAAAAGTAGGAATAAATGAACACACAACTCGTAATGGTTTTATTTGCCTTCGACACTACCAGGAAGAGTATTGCCACGTCCGTTGACCGTAGTAATCCGACCGAACGAACCCAACGCATCTCGGAAATACTTGACCTGCACAATGTACAAATAGATTTAAGTCGTAGAGTCGTACTACATCTTTACGAAATTTCTTGTGACTCCAAACTTAGGTAGAACTTGAGGATATTACCTCGTTCATGCACATGATCTGTAACTTCTCGTCCTTGACGAGCTTCTCCACCACAATCTGTACGGCTGCTAGAAGGTCAGCATTTGTACCAAGTCCATTCTTGTACTGGTACTTAGGATTGAAGTAATAAGCTACACAGAAAGTCACAAACAAGCTCATTTATGATGTCCAACTATAGAAATTTAAATAATTGAAAAAAAACCATTTCTACATAATACGTACCGGCCTTGTGAAGAGGATGTGAGAGCATCTTGGATCATCGCTCGTCTATGATGTCCAACCATGCTTCTGATCCCTTCCCAACCGCTTCTCTGACCTTCTCTCTCATGCAGCGCATTGCCTCGTAGATGACTCCCATGGTGGGCTTCTTGTCGCCATCCACGATCCGCAATGCAGAAATAACTGGATCCATGATCCTCGTGACCCGAGTCACGTCATCCCAAAAGGAGATATCATTGATCAATATCTCCACCTTCCGTCCTCCTTCAGTCCGAGCTTCAGGTATCTCGAACCACTCACCCTGACAACACATGGTTTTCAAACCCGTCTTATGTTGCTTGAGGCTTCGCAACGCTATAAAATTGGTTGCAAAGCATGTGATGTCAGGCCTCACCAACTCCCCATTGCACATCCGCCTCATCAATGCCAACACTTTGTTGTGGTTGTATATGAATGTGGTGATCATTCGTGCTTTCTCCACCACCCTTGAGACGATCTTCCTCTTGCTGAAATCCTTAAGGATCAAATCAATGCAATGTGCAGCACACGATGTCCAAAAAATTCCGTAGCTGCTGGACTTCATTATTGTTTCACCAGCCTTCTTGAAGTTGTTGTCGTTATCCGTCACAATTTGCACAATGTGCTCTTTCCCAACCTCCTTTATAACGTCCTTCATCAACTTCAGAAGGTACATGTGGTCCTTCACATGCTCAGATGCATCAACAGATTTCAAGAAGATTGTCTTCCCATCGCAGTAGACAAGGAAGTTGATGATCTGCTTCCTTGTGTAGCTCGTCCACCCATCACACATCAATGTCACCCCGTACTCTGGCCATCTCCTCCTCAACTCGGCGATGTACTCATTCATCTCCTCTTTCTCCATCCCCAGATATTTGTTCATGATCTCGTAGGATGGAGCCTTCACTCCCATTCCCGCTGCATCGATCTCATCAATGGCATGCTGCAAGAATGGCCCGCCTGCAATGTTGGCAGGAATGCTCTCCCCAAAGAAGAGCTTGTTGATGGCTTTTCCCATCCGTTCTCGTGCATTGGTGAACATTCCCTTCACCGTTTTCTGTCTCGGATCCTTTCTTGCCTTGTATTGCATGGATCCGCTCCTCGTCAAGAAGGGCTCAATTCCCTTCCCCTTGTGTTTCTTGGTGGGTGGTGGTACTGGTGCGCCTCCAGAACCACTCACACTCCCACCTGCACCATAGAAGCCTCCCCGTGCACCACCGAGTTCTCTCCTCTCGAACTCGCTCCTCAATGATTCTTGTGTAGCCCTTCTGTATGCCACCCTCTCTGCTGCAGTCTGAATGTCTGCGGGGTACACAAAATCGTCGTCGTCTGAATCAGAAATGACGTTGAATTCTTTCTCGAACATGAACTCCTTTATTTGTTCTTCCCTTCTTTCTCTCTCCGTCTCCTTTTCCTTCTTTCCCTCCAAGCTCGCCTTGACCTTGTCCCTCACATCTTTGGGACAACGCGTGCACTTGGCAACATTCTTGTTGTTGCCAACAAGATGTTGCTTCATCCTTGTCACCCCGCCTCCTCCCAACTTCTTCCCACAGAAATTGCATTGTGGCTTCGCCTTATTTCCATCAGGAGCGGAGGCATACCTCCAGCCAATGTCCCCACTGAATTCGCCCCTCTGATCATCAAAACTGTCAGATCCAGAACCGGAACCAGAATGTGCCATGGTGATGAACCTCGAAATCTGCGAGGAAATTCAAGAACAAACATTAAGTTGGCATACAATGCAACTGCTTATAAATATGCAAATTATTTTATGTTTTCAATTTCGGAATTATTATATATTTAATTTTTCTAACACCTATTTTTCCGATTTACGGAAAAAGGACCTTGGATCTATACATTAGGATCTTAGATCTACAAATTAGGGGACCGTTTTCAAGAAATACTACATAAGTGACACAAAATATGAACAAAAACGTAAATATTTAACAAATGATTTTCGGATTTTCTATATTTTTAAAATTTATTAATCCAAAAAAATTTCCTGATTATGATTTCTACTTCCAAAACTCAAGATCCGAATATATAATACCACAACTCAGTATCATTCCACATTAAACGTCAAAAGCCCCAATTTCCTCTAACATAGATCTAACAAAATGTTCTCCAACTATGTTTTACTTCATGTTAACTTCAGATCTGAGATACAATGATCATAGCTAGCACTATTGTGCAAAAAAAACACAAAAGCCCTAATTTTCTTCTCCAAATTTATACCTATTTTTGGGGAAATCTCTCAAATTAAATACCATGGCAAGCTTTATCAACATCCTAACAGTGAAATCCCTAAAAAATTAATGAATTTGAAGAAGATTTAGCCTAATTTGGCTTACCTCCAAGGAAGAAGACCTTGGAAGGGGAAGGAGTTGGCTCTGCACGAAGTCGGGCGAAATGGGAAAGTTTCGGCAGAAATTTCGGCATATCTCGACATTTCCGTGAATATTTTATTGAAAGATTCCATATGTCGGCCGAGATATCGAGACGAGCCGAAATATCGCCGATATCTCACGATATTTCGGCCGATATCCGGGAAATCGATATATAGAGTGCTTTCGAAAGCCATGACCCATCGAAACCGAAATTTCGTCGAAATTTCGCGAAATTTCAGTCCATGGTTGAAAGAAAGTTGTGGAAACATGCTCGTCGGAGTCCATGGTTGCTGGAAAATTGAGTCTGAAAGTCTCCTCGTTGAAGAATTGGGTCTCTTCCATACTGGCTCAGAGAATGGGATCTCTACTCTGAAGTCCCTACGAATCGATATGAAAACCATGAGTCCATATTGACTCAGGAATGGGATATCTACTCTGGATCCCCTATGGATCACATAAAAACCCTGAGCCAACTAGATCAAGTATGGGGACCTCTCAAACAATGAAGGCACACTTGTACTCTTTGTTGTTCCACCCCAATCTAGTCGACCAGCTCAGGATGCGTCAGGATGTATTCTTTGTTGTTTCTCTCCATGATACTCATGAATTGTATAGCCCACAATTCATAACGATCCCATCCATCTTGATGATGAGTGCAGTACCTTTGAAGGTCCCAAAGGAGGATGTATCGACCGTGTTCCATATCAAGGAAGGAAATATCGGTATCGATATCGTTTCGATACAATGTCGATACCGATATATCGCCGATATATCGGCGATATATCGACGCATATCGCCGAAACCCGGTATCCACCAAGGCATTTTCTCCTGTTGATATCCGATATCGTCCATATCGGCGATATATCGGTGACCTGTCGATACCGATATATCGCCGATATATCGACGATATATCGCCGATATATCGACGATATATCGCGATATGGCGATCTATGTTCCATATATAGGTGGACATGGGGGACCCTGAGTTATAAAACTTTCCTTTCCATAAGGAGTGTTAAATATAAAGAAAGCCTACGAAATAGAAACACAAAATATTACTGATCATAGAAATCATCTAAATCATGATTGGGCACCCTTGTATTGCAAATAATTAAAACTTAATGCTGTATGATGAGATAAGTGTTTACCTTTGTTCTTGTAGGTCTTCTCAAATAGTCAAAACCCCCAAAAATGCAAGATGAAACCACTACTTTACAGGCATTCATGTATTCCCTATCTTTCTCATCCAGATCGAGTCCAGTTTTTTGTGTTTCTTGTCCTTCAACAAACCCACAGTGAAGTGTTTGATTTTGTGCATAAAATGATTTCTCTCTTTCTGCAAGGGTTTGATGTCCAGCAAATCTAGCAAACGCATTCTGTCGTCCATCGGGTGTTTTCTCCTTAACAATATATTCAAGAGAAAATCTTGTGATATTCATGTAATGATCTGGCTCCACTAGGTTGTCAACAGATTTCGCAAAATCGATCTGACACGGACCATCTGAAAAAGTTTGGTGTTGATAAAAACAAGTGAATTAACTTGAACAAGTATAATTATGTCTTTTCTCGAAACAGGAAAAATGGAAAAAAAATGCATTATGCGTGGAACTCTTCAGAAAACTTTTACAAAACAAAAACTAAGGAAAATGAACTGCGCCGGAAGAATATCCATAAACAATTAGGCTTGCTGATCTTGGTTTTCAAAGGAATATGCACAACTTTAGTGCAAGTACATCGAATGCGTACAAAATACAAGAAACATAGGTAAAGAATGCAAAAGAAGGTCAAACACCTTGACTCCAAAACGACATAAATTACAGAGCATGAGTGACAGGGAGTACACAGCATGATAAAAGATGTGTTTGCATATATTACTCTGTTCTCTTTGTTGACTTCCAGGCTTCCAGCGAGTCCAAAAAATATTGTATGAAAAATATTAGTTTATATCTGATGATGCAATGTGGTGGGGGGTTTCTTAGAAACTTTAGGATGTGGGCAAACTAAAAAGGGGACGCCACACAGAACCAAATTTATGAGCACTAGTTCTTCAACCTTAGGCTACAGTGGTGTCTGTCCTTGATTGTATGGGTGCATCCACCTGGGAGTAGAGTTGGGCATTGGGCTGGGCCGGCCCGATCCGGCCCAAAACCCGACCCGTATAACCCGACCAAAACCCAAACTTGAAATTTAATGGGCGGGCCGTAGGCCCTAAAACGAGCCCATATTGATTATCGGGCCGGGTTTGAGCCAGAGAAGGCCCAAACCCGTTAGCCCGATAGCCAGACCCATTCTAAATCAAGTATATTCATATCTAGTACGGTATAATTATATCAATTATATTCATGTTCATTCCAAATACCATGTTCTAACTTTAATATCCTTATTTGAGTGTAGAATAAATGCTTAGACACATTAATAATCATATCCGTTAGTGGATAGAGGATATTATTACATTAATATACAAGATTATTACATTAATATGCAATAATGGAATCTGTGTACTCAAGTGTTACATCATGTACAGCTGTAAGTAACTAATCTGTATTGGGTCATAGTGCCCGCATCTACAATAGAATATGTAATGATGAATTGAATGGTGGTTTAGGTCGCCATATTTGTACCACATTTGTATTTCCAACATACAACTATTGTTAAAATCACAAATTAGTTAGCATGCTTTATAGTTTTAAACATGCACACATGCATAAGAAACAACCACACAAATGCAAGAAGAATGGAAGACATGATATTGGTATACACAGGTGTTAAATTGGGCCGGCCCGACCCGAACCCGGCCCATTTTGTTTGGGCCGGATTTGGGCTTGGGCCTAATTTTTGAAAATAAAATGGGCCTAGGCCCGACCCGTTAGCCCATATTTTAAAATGGACTTGGGTCGGGCCAAGGCAAACCCGGCCCGAGTCCGGCCCATGCCCAACCCTACCTGGGAGGGCTTGTGTTATAAAGGGTTCAATGTCTGGTGCCTAAGATGGTGATGTTAATTACAAAAGAATCTATTAGATGGTGGAGTTCCGTATTCTAGTCGGACTATTGGTGACTCAAAGGGGGGGGCATTCCCTAGACTTTTACCTCATTGCAAACAGACATGTATCGTTTAAATGATGCTAGACTGAGATCTGATTATCGATATTTGTGACTTCCCTCTTAGACCAGAAGACATCTGATAATATTTTAATGATCATGCTACTGATATGGTGAGAAGCTGACAGGAGGGATGGTGGACACATGGGTTTGAAAGGAAGACGTTCCACGGTCAAGGGGGCTTATTACTCTCTGAGGGACCATCTAAGGAAGCGGACCATTTATTAATTATTGATTATTGTTTAATTTGAAGGCCAAAATATTGAAAGAAAATAATGAATTGCTTATTCAAGAAGCCGCAGGATTCTCTTATATAGAAGAGAAACATGTTGGGCAAATTACATAAAGAAGACAGAAAGAATAGAGAATACATAAAAGAAACAAAAAATGACTAATATCTCAATACTCCCCTTCAAGCTGGAACGTAGATATCAATCATGCTCAGCTTGCAACAGCATGTCTAAAAAGGCTCTCTGGCTAGGGCCTTGGCGAACACATCTGTTGTCTAATCTCCTGAACTAACATGAGTGGTGAAGATGAAGCCCTTCTGAATCATGTCTCGAGTGCAGTGACAATCTACCTAGATATGCTTGATCCTCTCACAGAAGGTTGGGTTGTTGGCAATGAAGAGAGTAGCATGGTTGTTGCATTGGAGTTGCATGGGAAGGGGCAACTCAATTACTAATTCAGTAAGAACATATCTGAACCACATCATCTCTGTACTAGCATGTGACATGGCTCTTCACTCTAATTTTGCACTGGATCTTACGACCATTGTTTGCTTCTTGGTCTTCCATGACATCAAGGAGCCCCTTATGAACATCGTAATGCCAAAGGCAGACTTCATGTCCTTAGGACAGCCCGCATAATATGCATCTGCACAAGTTGTAATGACAAGAGATGTACCTCTACTAAATAGAATATCACTGCCATGTGAGGTCTTCGGATACCTCATAATCATATGGACTACATCCATATGTGCACGTCTATGATGCTCTATGAATTGACTCGCTTTTTTATTGAAACGAGGGTGAACTCCCAAGGTGGGAGTCACAGCGGCATCTATCACTAGAACTGGTTAGAGTATATTACCTTGATGTCCAAAAATTAACAAGTGCATTAAAATGAGATAAGCCATGGCTGATCCCAAGCCCGGGTAAATGAGGAGGGTTGCGTTAGGTAGCCGACAGCTAGTGTAAAACAGTCAGAGACAACTTCCTAAATAGTACTTTTTTCTAAAAAAAATACTATTTAAAAAGTTACCTCATGATAGTCAGATCTTTTCAACATGGATTTAAGCAAACATACAGATTTCGTTGAGGCGTTCCCTACTTGCGACGCGTTGCATCGCCCGAGTTCTCGCATGAGGAACGCATGCGGGTAATTAAGCTAGTTCCGTTGCATCACCACCCGGATGCAATCCAAAATTTACAAGGGTTCTCGCATAATGGACGCATGCGAGTAAAGAAGTTAGTCCAAAAGAGATTACAACAGAAGTTGCGGAATGGTAGTTGGAATATTGGCACTTTAACTGGAAAGTTGGTGAAGATAATGGATACGATGGAAAGAAGGAAGATTCATATACTATGTCTTCAAGAGACTAAATGGGTTGGAGAGAAAGCAAGGGAGATTGAGAAGACAGGCTTTAAACTTTGGTATTCAGGTAAAGATAAGGGTAGAAATGGTGATGAAGTGGTTGTTCATAAGGATTTGAAGGATTGTGTGGTTAAGGTGAAAAGATTCGGGAATCGAATTATTTTGCTAAAATTGGTGCTTGAAGAAGAAATTCTGAATATCATCTCAATTTATGCACTGCAAATTGGTTTAGATGAAAGGACTAAACAAGCTTTTTGGGAGAATTTGGATAAGAGTCTATAAGGAATCCGACAAAGAGAGATGATTTGCATCGGTGGAGATCTTAGTGGACATGTGGGAAAAGATGCTTCAGGGTATGCTAGTGTTCATGGAGGACATGGTTTTGGGGATAGAAATGAAGAGGGAAAAGTCATCCTGGATTTTGCAACAACATATGATCTTTTCATAGCAAACACTCTCATCAAGAAGAGGGAGGAACATTTAATTACTTATAAGAGTGGGCCAACTCGAACATAGATAGATTACTTTGCGTTGAGGAGAAGAGATAGGTTGTGTTGTAAAGACTGTACAGTAATCCCAGGAGAGAGTTTGACAACCCAACATCGTTTGTTAGTCTTGGATGTACAAATGAAAGGGTTCGTAAAGAAAAGGAGGGTTTCTGAGATAACTAGAACTAGATGGTGGAATCTTCCACTGAAGCAAGCGAGCTTCAGGGAGAAGCTTTTAGAAGACTTATCTTGGATTGCAGCGGTAGTGCAAACGAGATGTGGGACGCAGTAGCATCTTGTATCCGAAAGGTAGCCAAAGAGATGCTAGGTGAGTCAATGGGAGGAGCTCAATGTCAAAAGGAGGCTTAGTGGTGGAGTGAAGGGGTGCAAGAGAAGCTAAAAATAAAAAGAACTTGCTTTAAAGCTATGTCTAAGGATAGAACAGAGGAAACATAGCGAAGAAGGAAGCAAAGAAGGCCGCACACGAAGCTAAGTCAAAAGCTTATGAAGTTTGTATAAAAATCTCGACTCTAAGGAGGGACAGAAGGATATATTCAGATTGGTCAAATAAAGAGAAAGAAAAAACAAAGACCTTTCTCAAGTGAGATGCATTAAGGACAAGGAAGGTCATATGCTTGTTACTCATAAGGATATAAAGACTAGATGGGAGCAGTACTTCTATAAACATTCATTGGGGAAGGAAATAGAGATATCACTTTGGGTGATCTAGCTTGTAGTGAAAGTTACTTGAATCGTGCATGTTATAGACGGATACAAAGAAAGGAAGTAGAGGAGGCTTTGAAGGTTATGAAACTTGGAAAAGGTGTAGGACCGGATGACATCCTTGTAGAAGTATGGAGAGTTTTAGGTGAGCGTGGTTTGACTTGGCTTACGAATCTATTCAATATTATTTGGCGAAGCAAGAAAATGCCTGAAGATTGGAGGAGGAGTATCGTGGTGTCTCTTTATAAGAATAAAGGAGACATTCAAAATTGTTCAAATTATAGAGGTATCAAGTTGATGTGTCACACTATGAAAATTTAGGAACGTGTGATCGAAAAAAGGTTGAGGCAAATTTCCAATGTAAAAGAAAATCAATTCGGATTCATGCCAGGTCGCTCAACGACTAAAGCCATCCATTTGCTGAGGAGAACAATGGAGATTTATAAGTTAAAAGGAAGAACCTCCACATGATCTTTATTGATTTGGAGAAGGCTTATGATTATGTCCTACGAGAGATTGTATAAGGACCCCATCTGGGAAGACTGGATATTTTGACATCAACATTGGTTTACATCAAGAATCTGCTTTGAGTCCATTTCTTTTTACTTTGATTATGGACGAGTTGACCAGTCACATTCAGGATGAGTTACCTTAACCGCCCAATCAATCTCCATCTCAGATCAGAACCACCCGTTAGCGTCGCTGCCTCAGCTCGACACGTGGCATGTCATACAACCTTTGATCGCTTAGCCTCAGATCTAATCCGCGCCGCTCCTTAGCGCCATCTTCTCAGCCGTTGGATCGTAAGATCCAATGGCCGAGACCTCGTCTCCTACCTCCAGTTCCCCTCGTTCCCGCGATTCTCTAGCTCGCACACCACCTTCGCCTCTCCCATTTTCTCCACCCTCTCCGACGACCTCTCCAATCACTAACCGCCTCACCACGTTCACCCATCTTCCCCCTTCCTCGCTGGCATGACCACTACCCACGATTCCCTCTCTGCTCACCCCATTTTTTCCTCAAAACCCGCGATGTCTCACCCGAAACCGTCGCTGTCGAAGCTTCAAATAACCCCACTCCCCCGCCTGCCTTCTTCGTCCACCTTTACGCGGGGCATGGCCCAGCCCTCCTCCACCTCCCGGTGACAGGGGGAGGTGGCTGGATCGAGCGACGACGACCAGCGCCTCCGGTGTCGACCCGTCGTATCCACGACGGCGTTGCGGTGCTCCGAGCCCGCCAAGCTGCTCCCCATGGCTGCGGGAGTTCAGCGATGACCCAGAGTTCCTCCTTGGAGCTCGAGAACAAGCCCTCCGCCCGCCCGACCTCAGGTAAGTCTCCGCTACTTTTCTTGCAATTTTTCTTGATTTCGCGTAATTAATTAGGATGATATACCCCTTCTCGACCTTCATCGCTCACCTCCCAAGCTTCGTCTTCCAAACCCCGTTCACGCGCTTCGTCCGGTCAACCTTCTCCGTTCTTCCATACCTCAGTCGCCGTCGACCCATCTCCTCCGCCCTCTCCGGCGAAGGAGCTTCGAGCTACCTCCTTCTCCGCTCGCATAGCTCCACACTCCATTCACTTTCACATCCCTACGCTTTGGGTATGGCACTAACACTGCAGGTTCTCGACAAAATCAAATGATCGGAGGATTCACCGGAGTGGTCTTGGCGAGGGTCTTCTCCGCTACTGGAGCGATGAGGATCTCCGCCGCATATTGCCGCAGTTCGACCAAGTTCTGAGCTCCATCGCCAACCAGTCGAGACCTTCTGACAAGCTTCATCGACGTCAGATGCAAGTGGTGGAGCTGGAGCTCCTTCGCCGGAGCTCTGATTTCGCCGCCAGCTAAAGAGGAGGAAGAAAGAGCAGATGTCGTTGGATGTTAATCTCCGACGATCATCCAACGGACCAGAGCTAGCCACGTCATCCTTCCAGGAGCGTACAACAGCCATCCGATCGTCACGCTCAAATGGTTCATAGTCGGCCACGTGGAGATCCCAGAGCTTCCCCGAGCTTCAGCATCCGAGCCTTCAGGCTCGGAGTTCCCGAGCCTTCGCCGAGCCTCCCTAGAGCTTCGAGTCTCTCTGAGCCTGCAACCGAGCCAAAACCAGCCCCCGAGCCTATCCGAAGCAGCCGAGCCTCCTCCGAGCCTCAGATCGTCCCTAACCAGAGATAGCACGTGCACAGCACGTGCCATCCGGGTAAATTTGCAAGGAGGCCCCGCTATCTTTTCCAATTTGCATACAGGTCCAGAACACACGCGCCGGCCAGGCGCGCCTGGGACATTTTGCACTCGTACCCTTGCGGGTTTGAATAATTGCAATAATGTCCCCGCGCGTGTGGATTTTTTCAGGGAAGGACTCGTACTTTATTTGTATTTTAGTCCCTCCCAGGGACCTGTTTGTAGTTATCTTTTCATATTTTATTGCACTTATGCCCTTGTCTTCTTTCATGCATATCTTGAGTCTCGTAACTCCGATTTAGACGATTTCAGTGGCATTTTGAAGCTCTTCTCATTGCCTTCCTTATGGCATGCTTATATTTTAGATTTGACACTATGAATTGTAATGCATTATTTTATTATTTAAGTGTCCAGCTTTCCATATTTCTCATGCCTAATTGCTACATAAATGAAGAGTGCTTCATTCTTTGACTCTGTTCGACTCACATTTTTAATGCCTCAAGTATTTATTGCCTAGGGTTTGTTTGCATCGCATTTCATCACATTTATTTGCAAAATGAAAATAAAATAAAAAAAAATGCATGTTTTGTTTTAATGCATTGTCTTGTCCTGATTGACCTATGTTCTTTAACTCAACACTTAAATAGATAGATAAAAATCTGAATAATCACGAGAGAGGCGCGTGTCCCTGAGTTCGACCTTGGTTTCTTGCCAACTAAAATAAAATATGATGACCATCCAATTTGATTGATATATCTAAATTAGATGGTCTTTGATAGACCCAATTCAGCCCGACTGCAATGACATATCAAGTGTTAATATTACATTATTAGAGGGTCGGATTTCCGGTTCATCAAGGAGGAGGCACGTATACCTCCTCCTTAGAGTCAGACGGGGTCAACCTATCACCAATAGGAGATAAATATATAATAGACTCAAAGAAGGTGACATTTGTGCTGACATAGTACTTCCGTCGAACTGGATCAAAACAGTGATACCCCTTTTTGGGTACGAGAGTAAACTACAAAGACACACTTGACAGCTCTAGGAAAGAGCTTCTCACGACCAGGCATCATATAGTGAACAAAAGTAATAAAGCCAAACATACAAAGTGTAAAGAAGAACAGGTCCTTCTCGAGAAACGCAATCGAGAAATGAACCTTCTCTCCTAAGATAGAGGATGGCATGTGATTCACTAAGTACTAAGCAATGAGGATGTCATCACCCAAGTAAAGTGAAGAGCGCGACTCTAAATCAAAAGTGTCCTAGTCACATCAAGTAAATGATGGTGTTTGCATTCAGGAACACCATTCTGCTGAGAGGTGTAAGCACATGAAGTCTAGCGTACAATGCCAAGAGACCTGAAGAACTCAGATAACTGTAATGTGCAGAACTCTAAGGCATTGTCAGACTTGTTTTTCAATAAAAAGATCCAAGAAAGTCTAGAATAATCATCCACAACAAGATAAAAGCGGCATCCTTGGAGATCAGGAACACGACTGGGACCCTAAATATCTAGATGAATAAGCTCAAATAATTTATTATTGATATGACTTTGACGACCAGGGAAAGAAGATCAACGATGCTTCCCAAGCTGGCAAGCCTCGTACGGGAAGAATGCGTGGAGATCTATGGGAGGACATGACAACTTCTATAGAGGAAGGTGGTAAAAACAAAGATGCCACATGTAAGAAGAGAGATCTAGTGGAAACTGTAGAGACATCAGTACTGGGAGACTGGACCTATCTGTAGAGCCCATGCTACTCACGACGACATCCAATCACCCTACCAGTGACTATATTCTGAAACCCAAGAGAAGATGGATCAAAAATGACACGACAATACAGATCCTTCGTGATTTGACTAATAGAAACAAAATTCATCTAAATGTCATGAGCATATAAAACATTCTACAAGTGCATAGAGGGCGTCAAATGCACCTCCCCCAGCCCTATGATGGGTAAGTAAACCCATATCGCAATGATGACCCATCTATCATGGGGTATAGATCTGTAAGAATTAAAATAGTCTCTATCTCCACATAGATGGTGAGAAACACCAGAATCCATGATCCACTCTGTCATATCTGCAATACTACAATCGGTAAAAGCATAGAATATACCTGATGGGCTCGAAGAGGCTCTAGTAGCAGCTGCAACATCTAGGAAACCTGTAGTGGTGTCGGCAATAGGAGTCATTATCTCCCTTGGACGAGAGACAATATCATGGAGCTCATGTATGCCATATGTTGCTCCGTGGAAGTGGCAACAAGCATGAAGTTGTGAAGCTTCTCAAACATGCCTCAAAGCGAAGAATAGAAAGTATGCAAAGGATGACCATTCTGCTTAACCGTGTATATAACAAACTGTAGCTGAAGAATCTTGGCCTCGTTCTTCGCTTGTGCATACATGGCTGCGAGAATATCCCACATCGCCTTGGCGGTGGGCTGATTCACAATGCCATTAGTGATCTTTGTGATGAGAGTCTCAGAGACCAAGAGCCAAACACGTGTATATGCGTCATCTTGCTTCCACGAAGCATTATCCCCAATCTTATCAATTGGCTCGGACTTTGTCAGAATGTGCTCCTTGTTGTTGCATTGCATGAGGGTCAAAATATGCACGGACCACAACTCGTAGTTGGTCGCATCCATCTTCATGATGGAAACGGGCCCTTGAAGGCACCGAACGAAGAGAAGATGTCACCTTCGTTTTCAATCATGATGAAAAAGAACTTTGAAACGGAACTCGATTGGGGAAGTAGACCAATTTGAACGAGTCTACACGATCATGTAAAGAATTAGTTATATGTAAGTAGACCAATTTGAACGAGTCTACACGATCATGTAAAGAATTAGTTATATGTATAGACTCATACAACCATCCTCTTCAATCCTTGATCCGTGTTAGGGTCAAAAAAATGACATGGTCGAAAAAAGAGATTTATAGGTCTGAAATCACTTTTCCGACCAAAATCGGACCATTTCAGACTGCAGTATAGCGACGGAGAGGAGAGAAACAGTCACGAGGGATGTTGGTGGCACTAGGATGGGCGTGTAGGGGCTCGTGGTGGCGCGTAGAGGCGCACAGCGATGCGCAGTTGCATGTAGAGAGGTGGCGATGGCGGCTTGATGTCATGTAGGGGGTCGTGACAGCGGTTGGATGTTGCTCGAGGGGTGGCTACGCACGGCGCTGCCACATAGGAAGAGGGTATTGGCTCTTGCGAGTTGGCGGCAGCATGCGATGCGTGAGAGGGCGACGAGTGGGGATAGGGTATGGATGAGGTAGGAGAACTCCAGTCTATGACCGTCGATCTGATACCATGTTGAGAGAAAAGAATGAATTGCTTATTCATAAGACCCTAGGATTCTCTTATATAGAGGAGAAATATGTTGGGCAAATTACATAAAGAAGATGGAAAGAGTAGAGAATACGTAAAAGAAACAATACATAACAAATATCCCAACACTAAAACCTCAGTGAAGGTTCTAGTTTATGATTGGTTGCTGAGAAGAATGAGATTCATCGCACAAAGTGCTGGGAATGTTGGGGTGTTAGTTTAGGGAATAGTGATGTGGATGTAGACTCTCTTCTTCCTTAGCCTTATGTATCTACAATTCGGATATCGATGGAGATGACTTGGCTGAATCACACCAACTTTGGAGAAGCTTCGAAATTGGAAGGCTAGAGGGGGCATCCGCAAATACAGAGGATAGCAATATATGATTCAGAAATCGGTAATTCTCTGAGGCGTATGGAGCCAAAAGAACGATGCAGTGTTCAAGTATGAAAGATAATATATTGAAAGCGGCATCCGTTGTGCTAAGACACTGCATGCAGCTTCGGTGTGTTCAAGTACGTAATGGGTTTGTTAACTTAGTTGTATAGCATATTTTACTTTGAATAAAATGAATAGATAGTGGATAACTATCCACATTAGATAGTCATCCTTTGGCTTATCAACAAAAAATTACAAACTTTAAATGGCAATATCATAGTCTGTATGGTTGGATGCAACCTGGAAAGGGTGTGACGGGGTACCTGTTGATATCAATGTTTATCTTAGCAGCAGATGCATTGATATGCAGAATAACCTGGGCCTGCGACGGAGGTTTTACCAAATGGTTCTTGGTGAATCATTCTGGCTTGTTATAGTTGCATCCCAATGCAGATGGCATAGCCTGCTTCATCTAGGTGTTCAAATGAGAAGCACATCGACGAAAGTGCTTTTGGGGAACTTTTTGGTGAGACGAGGCGACTCATGGTGAGTTTCGGAAGTCTGCATTTGTGGTTGGCATGGATGACTAGAAGGCAACGACATGTAGGAGGGCATTGGATATCGAGCATGTGATGTTGCCCATGGTAAGCCCTTCATGCAGATTGTTGGACTACGATCTAATCATGAAGAGGATGGAAAGGAGGCTGAGAGCTGGATATCAAAGATTTAGTCCAATGGCGGTCGTCTTATAATGGGCTCGGATCATTTTGTCCCTAATTTATTCTACATGCTGAATTTCAGGTTGCCTACAAAGGTAGAGAAGTTTATCGATGCAATGTGAAGAAGGTTCTTTAAAAAAAGAGATGAGGAAAGGGGCATGACACCTGTTCAACGAAATGAGATGATGCATGCATGTACAAGAGAAAGGATATTGGGTGCTAGGAGGTTGTGGACTTCTAATGAGGTATTGTTGGCCAAATGCATTGCATTCTGAAGCTACGAGGAAAAAATCTCTATTGTAGAGTTCTAAAGGCACGCAATTGCATAAGCCCTAGTTTGGAGGACACGTCGAATCAGACATGGAGAACATAGATATTTTAGAAGGGCTTGATGTATCGTGTATGCATCGCATATTGTGAGTCGCTTTTGAAGAGATAACTGGGAAGGGGGGAGGGTTTCAAATGTTGGTTGGATGAATAATCAAAGAAATGCATAGTAGCGATGATGTTCCCGAGATTACTAATGCTAGAAGAGGATGGAAAGGAGACGTTGAGGAAGCATGCATCAATTTCTAATGCGAACTTTGTTGTGGACTATCAATTGGTTTGGAAGGCCAAGGAGCCCATTAATGCAAGGTTGCATGCTGGCTGAGGCAGAAGAGACTGATTATCCTGGTGCTTAAAGCATGTGGGATCAATTAGGCAAAACATGTTTGGGCTATGATAGTAGGGAGGAGGATTTGGATCACATGCTCTTCTCTTCTCCACATACAGTCTTGGTGTGGAGCATGGAAGGACATATCGATATCGATATTGTTTCGATATCTTGTCGATATCGATATATCGCCGATATATCGTGGATATATCGCCGATATATCGCTATATCTAGGAATCTTTCTGAAGAAAATTCCTGAAATCGGATATATCGATATATCGATTTCGATATCGATCCCATGTCGATATGGATATATCGGCGATATATCGCCGATATATCGGGATACGGCCTTCCATGGTGTGGAGGTCATGGGTATCATGTGGGATGATGCTAGTAGGTAGGGCAATTTCCAAGCAAGCTTCAAATGTGGAAGAGTATGTGTTGCTGACCAGATATATGTCACCGAGACCAGATTTAGCCTCTAGTGGTTATATGCACTATTTGGTGTGAGACGAATGATGTGGTGTTTAGTGGTAAGCGGCATTGTGTCGACAATATAATACACAATGCTAACTGTTGTAGCACCAGTGGACATCAATGCCGTAATGGGGTTGTAACAGTTGTGTTGTTGCTCTTATAAAATTTGGATGACATCTAACGTTGGATTATCATCCTTTGGCTTCTCAAAAAAACAATATCAAGGTTCGTGTAAAGTTATTGAATTGAAGGATGACAAATAAACTTAAGTTCTTATCTAGAATCTTCTTGTTTTTCTTCTCCCTCCTCTTCCCTCTAGGGTTTGCCTTTTTCATCTTTACAGTATTTCTCTTTTGTGTATAAGTTTGTGATTGTCACTACCCAGTTTTGATATCAACAAGTTGTAAATTTCTCTTCAACATAAGGACACACTCTGGCATATTACTCCTTGAATTGAGCAATAAAAATGTCACTTTTGCGTAATAATAATAATATATAGAAGGAATTCTCTTTTTAGCAAACGTAGACATAAAAGGCGCCGATTTAGTTGAGTACGAAAACCAACATAATCTCCAAAATATTTAACAAGATAATGTTCAAACAATGTGTTTCTTAGCATGAAATATGACAGGAAAAAAGAAAGAAATTATAGAGATCTTACGACGTTTCCGGCGGTTGTTATTTGGATGTTTTGGTGCATCCAACCTCGTAGTATTTGAAGTGGATGGCAGAGAATGTCCAGCAGGAGATTCTTCTTTAGAGGGCTCAAAGTTCATCGTTTTGATTTGGGACCCTGTATCCATTTTCGGAGTGTCATCCAGCAAACTTTACTTTTGTTACTTGAAAGGAAAAAAATATAAATGTAATACGCAGCCCATTTAAGTGTGAGTGAACCGAGATACCCCTTTCAATGGGAAGGCAACAGTGAAATAGGGTGTGTGTGAATTAAATATATGCTGACAGGATTCTGTTGCCATATGAATTATTGCATGTTTGTGTCCCACCACAGCTTTATCTTGTATCTTCCTTTTATTTGTTTTATTGTCAAAAAAAAGGTCGAGAAGGAGCAAAAGTGAGGCATTTGTAGGAAGAATACCAGGTACTGAGCCTAATGTTAAGAGAATATTAAGAGAGCTGGAAAACTGTGAAACTGTTGGATCTAACTTGAAATAGCAAATATGCTCAAGTCCAACAGTACGATACTAGCTCAAAAAGGTTGTGTGGTTTGACCATATCAGCGCAAGTAGTAGGTGGAAGGGATCATGGGACAAAATTGGTGCAAAGACATGAGTATTTACTTTTTACATTATTTAACTGGGATTAGATGGTAAAACTTAAAGCAAATCCCATGTGGTACAAGAGAAAATGAAGTTCTAATCAAGGTAACCATTATGAGGATGGATCATGCATAGGTTCAAAAAGTTTAATTTGCACAAAAATATAAAGACTACATAGTTGGAAATCGCCTCAGCATCAATGTAACTCATTTCTGGCTCCTTCACAAAATCGTAGCAAGGTTAAGGAATCAATGAAGATGTCATGCACAACAAAAAAATCAGTACAAGTTGTTCGACAACAAGATACCATGGAGAAGAAAAGTAAAATAGTACAAAGCAAAATTTAACCCAGCATTTGTATCGCAGTTATCATAAGAGATGGTGTTCCCAAGTGTGGAATTAAATGGGACTTTGTGATCACACAGAAGAACATCAAATCTACAACCAATTCACAAGAAGCTGTCGGAAACTGGAACGTACATGTAACTAATCGCAAACAAGAAGCAATGCATGAGAAGCCGTGCAAAACAGAGGCATTGAATCTGGATGACCGTTTTCTTTAATTAAAGGGGACGAAAGGAAGAGGAACGTGATTGAGGGGATGTCTCACCGCCGGAGAGAGTGAGGAGGATCCAGACGAGGAATGAGAGGAAGAGTAGGGGAGGGAAGATCTGCAGCGCCCTCTTGCGCGCGAGGCGGCCGAGCTTCCTCGCTCGGCGAGATCTGGAGGACGCGCCATCTCTCCTCTCCAGCAGCGGCTCCTGCCGGTGGGTTCCCATGACGAGGAGCTAACGTGGTCTCACGGGGAAATGGAGCTCACGTGCTTCTTGGTTTTGTTTTTATCACAAGATTGTCAATAGAATAGAAAAGACTGGCTATATTTGATTCGCCTAATACAGAGGTAATAAAGAAATACCAAATATTTTTTTTATAGAAAATGATCTTTTGGCTCTTTCAATCAATTTTTAAAAATCGAACTAAACCGATTGGTTCAACTGGTTAAATTAAGAATCGAAGGAAAAACAGTTCAACCATCCGATTTTTATTCAGAAAATAAAACCAGTCAAAATCTGGTTTGACCGCTTAAACCCGGTTGAACCAATTGAACCAAACCATCGGTTAAACCATCCATTTTTTTAAAAAAAAAATAATTCCTAATGAATTAAAAAAGCACAAACTTTTTAGAATTATTAATAATTTTATCGTATTCTAACCCATAGTATAGTACCCCGTTATCTCTTCTCCTTCACATGTGTCAATGACGACTCCTTATCACTTGTCCCTTCCTGTCATGCGAGCAGTGCCTCTCTCTTCCCACATTAGGTATTAGGTTGTCCACTTATAACAATAACAAATGAAGAAGATGTTGTCATAGTCATACTATGAGAAGGTATGATCACACAACCACTCGATATTTAATGGAAAAGAGGGACGCGAAGGCACGTCTTCGTAGGTGGATTTTGCTCCTCCGGGAATTTGATTTGGAGATAAAAGATAAACCTGGAGTGAAGAATGTTGTGGTTGATCATCTTTCTCCGATTGAACTTAAGGACTCTCCTAATTTTGAGCATATTAGAGAGACCTTTTCAGATGAGTCAATTTGTGTTATTGGCTCACTCCCTAGTATGCCAACATGGTGAACTTCCTTGTCTCCAAGAAAGTTTCCCAAGGTTGGAGTAGGAGCAGCATTGACCAACTGAAGTCAGTTTCAAGGAGATGCCACTGGGACGATCAGTTCCTTTTCTTTGAAGGGCTGGATTGTATTTGGAGAAGGTGTATTCCTCAGGAGGGATACCAGAGTGTCCTCACGTATTGTCATTCTCTTGAGGCTGGAAGACACCATTCGGGGAAGAGAACCACTCAGAAGGTACTACAATATGGAATGTATTGGTCGACCCTATTCAGAGATGCTATTGATTTTGCTCGGTCGTGCTCGATTTTTTAAAGGATGGGAGGGACAGCTACTCAGAGAGATGAGATGCCCATCCAGCCCTTGATCATTTGTGATGTCTTTGATGTATGGGGCATAGATTTTATGGGTGCCTTTCCCAATAGCCAAGGACACGAGTACAACTTATTGGCGGTTGACTATCTATCTTGGTGGGTGGAGGCTATCCCAACCTGAACCGCAAACAACAAGATTTATATGTAAGTTTGTGAAAGATCATATTATTTCTAGGTTTGGAATGTCAAAAGTTTTGATATCAGATGGGGGTAGCCACTTTGTGAATCGAGATGTGAGATCTTTAGCTAAGGACAATGGGTTTGAGCACGGAGTCACTAGTCCTTACCACCCATAGACCAATGGCATGGCAGAGGTTTCGAACAGAGAGGTAAAGAGTATATATATTGTAGAAGTTGGTTCGTCCCGATAGGAAGAACCGGTCCCAGCTCTTGGACCAACTTCTATGACAGCCTATAAGACACCATTGGGCACTTCACCATTCAGAATGATCTATGGAAAGCCATGCCATTTTCCTGCAGAGCTTATTCACAAATCTGAATGGGAAATTAAGAAAATTAATGGAGTTGTCATCTAGGTAAACTTTGTTGAGACTTGAATTTGAACAAGCTTATGGTAGTCCGAAATAGGGCATATGGTAACAGTCTGATTTATAAGGATAAAGTAAAAAGATTGCATGATCAGCACATTAGGTGCAAAGACTTTGTCCCCAGGCAAAAGGTATGGTTGTTTAATGTTCGGTTAAAGATGTTCCACGGGAAGCTCAAATCTAAGTGGATGGGTCCCTTTATTGTCAAGAAAGTTCATGATAATGGAAGTGTGGAGATAGCCAATCTCACATATGGTGCACATGCTGATGTGGTGATAGGACAAATGTTGATACGTTTTAGATTCCAAGGAGCAGTTAGTCCAAGTCGAGGTCATCAACTTCATGCAGAGTGTGCACATAGCAGATACATCAAACTACTCTCTGTGAAGATGCAACATCAAGATTCAATTCCTCATGCACATCCTCCCTTCTATGTACATTCTCCAGATCTCATCGATTCTCATACTTACTTCAGTCCCAGATTTAGGTTGACCAGAGCCTACGTATAGGGGAACCGATGCCCATTATGTATATATACTCATCCATTTCCTCACTTGATCTCAACAGCCCCATTCTTGATCTTCTTCTACACTAAGGCTGCCAAGGGGGGCAGATCGACTTCTATAGTTTTGTTATTTCAGCTCTCCTACGCTTAGAACGATCTATGTCTTTTTCCTCGCTTCTCGTGCTATGAGGACATAGCACACGCTAAGTATAGGGGGCGTGTATATATTACATATATACTTTATCTTTGGCTCGTACTTTCACGTATTTTTGTATATATTATGCAATAATTACGAGGTCGGTAAAATTTGAAAAAAAAATTGTATAGCATGTTTATTGTATAATTTGTATAATACTTGTGTAAAAAGTTTTGAAATTCTTGTAAATAATACTCTTGTAAAAACTATTGTAAAATGGAAGGTATACCAAAAAATAGAGGCTTCTTGCATATCATCATCCTTGCATTCAAAAAAAATGTGTGTGTCTTGTACTTCATTCATCTACATTGCATGGCATCTGCATCTCATCTGCATATTTAGCATATGCTAAGTGTAAACTTAGCGGAACCTTATAGGAACTGGAGTTAAGATATTTCAGGTTGAGCGACTTAATTCTTTGAGTCCACAAGTCTATGCTCACATGTCATCTTGATTGGTCTAAGTAGAATATTTCATGCACATGCACAACTTTTTTATATAGTGACCTAACTTGGACAAGCACCATGCACATAGCTCTTCATTGATGAGGTGGTGAGGAGGTAGAATCCTTTGGCTTGGAGTAGCACACGGGTGGAAATATCCATCCTCCTCTAGGGATGGTAGTGCATCTCAACCTAGTCTAGTGGTGTTGACGTCTAAGGAAGAGATGTTGTGGGTTGCAATAAAGCTTCAAAAGAGGGATAGTCTATTGTCTCAAGGAAAAAACTCCTTATGTACATGTTGGACCTTGTATATATGTCAAAAAAAGACAAAAGAAAAAATGCAGAATATCCAAAAGTGGACAGGCCTGATTAAAAAGTAAAATACCTACCGGACTGTATATACAAGTCTAGAAAAATAAGAAGAGCTTTAAAGCTTGTAGCTGGATGACTTAGCTACACTGATCAAGCATCCTAAGATAGGTAGCTACACTGGCTACCGTCCATGCTTCTCTCCACCCCCTCTTCTTGAGCCGGTTGCACTTGAATTTAGAAGGGAATTAGAGGAAGTTGTTTCTTTGCCATTTCTGATGTGAAGAGCTATATTCTACTTACACCGTACATGTAAGATTCATAGTCATCAAAATTTATGTATGAGGATCTATTCTGACCTGACAGTTGAGGCGACTTGAATAAGTGACTTGTGGAACTTAAAGGCTGTTAGGTCTTAAATTCAATTCCCAATAAGGTTCCGTCACATTATTAATCCAAAGATCGAGTCAAGATCTATTTTCAACTTTTGCGCATGACCTTGGTACCCAAATACATTTCACTTTTGCATTCCATTTTAGTTGCTCAGGGACGAGCAAGGTTTAAGTATATGGGGTTGATGACTCTGTGATTCATCACTCTATAAGTTGAAAATAGAGCTTCGTTCCATAACAGTTTGCTGCATATTTCCATTTAGTATGCATTAGTCACATTCATGCATTTGGAATTAACATTTGTATTTTAGCATGCATATTTGCATTAAGTTAGGAACCAAATTCAATTGTACATACTCATTTGTATATTAGCCACCTCCAATTATTATATATTTTTTGTACTAACTCCAAATCCAATAAAATCAATTCTATATGTATATATTACTAACACTGATAAGGGTAAAATATAAAAAAAAACTGCTCTCCTGAAAACCTAATTTCTTGATTGACTTCAAAGAAACCTAAGGAGACAATAGCCTTCTTGAATTCGACCTTGGTCTTGCCCGAGTAAAAAAAATATAATCGCTCGCTTTAATCGATTAATTCATTAATTAGCAGTTTTTTATTAATCCGACTTTGCCTACCTACAACAAAATTCGAACATTAATTTGACATTATTAAAAGATGATTTTAGAGTTTTTCAATTACCCGCCTCCTCGCTCCCGCAAGAACGTTCGTCACAAACCTTCTTGATCATTGTATATTCTCATCCCTTTATGTATATATTTTCTTTCTTTTGTTTCCCTCCCTCCCCAGTGATTCGTATCACTCGTCCTGACTCCATATCATTTCATTTTATGGCTATACTTAGGTTGATCAGATCCTAAGTATAGGAGGGAGAGTGAAGTGATTTTCTTCTTCTTTTCTTCACCATTCTCTGTATATTCTCTATATCTCATCGGTTGTCACGCTCACTCTTGTCCTAGACTTAGGTTGACCAGAACCTAAGTATAGGGGGGGCCGATTCCCATCATGTGTATATACTCATCCATGCCTTTCCCCTGACCTCACCCGCCCCATTTTTTATCTTCTTCTACACTTAGTTTGCCATAGCCTGAGTATAGGGGCGGATCGACTTCTATACTTGTTATTTTAGCTCTCCTACTCTTAGCACGAGCTATGTCTTTTCTTCACTTCTCGTTCTCGGAGGACAAATCACATGCTGAGTATAGGGGGTGTGTGTATTACATATATACTTTACCTATTGCTCGTACTTTCACATATTTTTGTATATATTATGCAATAATTACAGGTTGGGTAAAGTTGGTAAAAAAATTTTGTAAAACACATGTATACTTGTATAGTATGTATATTGCATAATACTTGTTAATTTTTTGTAAAATTATTGTTAAAAAACTTTTGTAAAATTTATTGTAGGAGGTATACCAGAAAAAGATTTTGAAAAAAAAAGAGAGATTCTCTAAAAAGAAGGAAAAAAAGCTTCTTATTTACTCTGCACATCATCCTTGCATTCATAAAAGAAGTCTTGCACTCCATTCATATATATTGCATGTCATCTGTATTTCATTTGCATATCTTGCATATGCTAAGTGAAAAGTTAGTGGGTTATGAACCAAGTTATGAGTAGAAGTCGAGGATGGATTTGATTTAACCTTAGTCTACCTAATTACAATGGAACCTTATAGGAACTGGAGTTAAGATTTTTTATGTCAAGCGACTTAATTCTTTGAGTCCACAAGACTTTGTTCACATGTCATATTCATTGGTCTAAGTATAATATTTCATACATACGCATGATTCTTTTAGACAGTGACCTAACTTGGACAAGCACTATGCAAGTAGCTCTTCATTGATGAGGAGGTGAGGAGGCAGAATCCCTTGGCTTGAAGTAGCACACAGGTGGAAACATCTGTCCTCCTCTAGGGGGGGTAGTGCATCTCAACCTAGTCTAGTGGCGTCGGCGTCTAGCAAAGAGATGTTGTAGGTTACAATAAAGCTTCAAAAGAGAGATAGTCTATTGGCTCAAGAAGAAAAATTGCTTATGTACATGATGTTCCTTGTATATATGTCAAAAAAATAAAAAAAGAAAAGAAAAATAAAAAGAAAGAACTCCGAAAAATGGGACATGCCTGATTGAAAATAAAATGACTACCGAAGTGTGTATATTTGCAAGGCATATACTTCAAAGTTTCGTACCAATGAAGCCTACAGCTAGAGACTTGGCTACACTAATCAAGCTCCACGGATATGCGACTACACTGGTCACTGTCCATTCTCTTCTCTTCCCCTTCTTCTTGAGCTGGTTGCACTTGAACTTAGAAGGGAATACCCCACTCCTTAAGGAAAGAGTTGCTAGACCAGGGAATTAGAGTTACCTTATTATAGGAGGTTGTTTCTTTGCCATTTCTGATGTGGCAAGTTATATTTCACTTACACAATACAAGTAAGATTCATACTTATCAGAATTTGCTTATGAGGATCTGTTCTGACATGACTGTGGAGGCGAATTGAATAGAGACTTATAGAACTTAAAGGTTGTTAGGTCTTAAATTCAATTCCCAATAAGGATACACCACATTATTATTCCAAAGGTCGGGTCGAGCTCCATTTTCACCTTTTGTTCATGACCTTGTTATGGAACCCAAAATCATTTCACTTTTTGCATTCCATTTTAGTCGCTAAGGGACGAGCAAGGTTTAAGTATAGGGGGTTGATGAATCTGTGATTCAGCACTCTAAAAGTCAAAAATAGAGTTTTGTTCTCGAGTAATTAGATGCATATCTCCATTTGATGTGCATTATTCACCTTTATGCATTTAGAATTAATGTTTGCATTTTAGCATGCATATTTGAATTAAATAAGGAGCCATATTCTCTTGTACTCACTTGTATATTAGTTACCTTCACCTATTTTTATTTATTTTCTACTAACTCTAAATCCAATAAAATCAACTCTATAGTGTATATATTATTAATACTAATAAAGAAAAATATCAAAAAATACTAACTTTTAAAATTAACCAATCAAACCCAAATCCTAGTTTGAGGCTAAACACCTTAAGATGTGAACATCTCTCTCATACAGTCTCCTATGGACTCCTATCACTTTTAAATTAATGTACGTTCAAATACCCTCAAACAAAACCGAATTCAAAAGAATCGGAGTTTGTATGTGAAACTTGAGTTTTGGGCCCCTATCATATATTGCAAATATTAACCAAACTACCCTTTATTTTATCTTTTTATTTTTCTTAATTATTGAAAAACCCCAAAAAAGATTATCTTGCAAATATTCCTTTCGTATTTTCTCTAATTTTATTTTGATCTTTCTCTTTTTTAAAAATGACAAAAAATCTGGAAAAGATAAAAATGTGGTATTTTATACATATAAGGTACCCCCAAAAACACTATTTCTACAGATTTCTTTTCATTTTTTTATTCTTCAAAAAGTTGTAGACTCGTTGAGACGAGCAACTTTCGTGTTGACCACCTTTTCATTTGACTACTTTTGTTATTTCTTTTTTATTTTTATTCTGAATTAATGCTCGATTTTTCTGGGAGCAACACATGGCACCTCTTAGAGCCACCACTTGTCACCCTCATTTTTCTTTTAATTATTTATTTTATTACTTATTTTATGTATTACTTTAATTATTTGTTACTTATTTTAATTATTATTTATTTTAATTTATTTGTATTTATTATCGTTTATTTATATATTATATTTAATTTTATTTTTATTTTCATTTTTTGCCACCACATGGCAGCCCCAGGGCATGCCACGTGGCCCATTTTTTCTTCCCTCCCGTTCGCCTCTCTCCTCTTTTCTATCTCCCTTTTCGCACCTTCTCTCTCTTCTCCTATGCACGTACTCTCTCTCCCCTCACTATCATACAAGCCTCATTCTCTCTCTCTCTTTCATCTCTCTCTCTCTACACCATGCGACCTAATCCCCCTCCGCTCCTCCACGAGCGGCGCAACTGCCCGCGCCCTCCACCCCTTGCACGCGACGTTTGTGCAACCACCTCGTGCCTGACTCTCTCTCTCTCTCTCTCTCTTCACTCCCACTCAAGCCTCCACCCACAAAGCAATCCTCGACCCAACTATCTCCGCAAGAACCACACCCTCTCTCTTCCACTCTTCCCGTCGACCTACAACCCGCATCTTATGCTTCCAACCCATGTCTTTCCCCCCACGATCTCCTCCATATCTGCGTCTCCTGACCTCATCCTTAATGGTCCTTGAAAGGACTGCTACTCCTCTAGAATTCCTCATCCGTTATTAGACGGTGTAAAAAGGACACCAACCTCCAACCTCTCCTTGGTAACTATATAGCATGAACCGTGATCGTGATGATGTCCCCAACACCTCCTTCATTGGTGAGATCCTAAGGAGACTCTTCCTCTGTAGACCTGCATTTCTCATTCCACCAAGCTTTAGAGCTACTTCGCCAAAGGCTCTTCGAGGCGAGAATCTACGTTGAGCGTAGCTCCCCGACTTCTCTAGAGAACCCTAGGTAACAATCTCCTCTCTTCTCTTTCTTCGTTTCTTCCTTCCCCTTCTTTCTTCTTCTTTTTCTGTTCTTCATCTCCTTCTACTCGATGAGCTCTGCCATCTTCGATCCTCTTTTCCTTTCCATTGACATTCATCTTCATTCCCGACTTTGACTCCTCCTTTGCGTCGTCTTCTTCCATCCTCGAGCATCTCCAACGGTGAACTTCAGCTCGTGGGAGCCGCTCCTTCTCTATGCATTCATGTCGTAGTCGCGCCTGCCAACCCCTCCTAGGTACGGTTGCATGCCACGCCACCGCCTCCACCACAAGACACATGTTGTTGTGGTCGTCGATCCGCTCGCCATCAACCGCAGAGCAGCCAATGGTCGTCCGCCCTCACATGCGACACCACCTCCCTCTCATCGCCACTGGCCTCAGACCTTCGCACCGCCTCACCTCTCCACCTCCCGTCGTGTGTCGATGGAGGTGGAGAGTAACCAGCTTGCCACCGACCTTCGCCAGTGGTGCCCGCGATCACCATCACCTCCAGCAGCTGCTCACACTCCCCCTCACCTGTCCAGCTACCCACCCTTACATAGCCGTCATCAGCCAACTCCTACGCTAGAAGATCCCCGATCGCACGTACCTCAAGTCACCCCCTCACGTGTTTATATTGCCCTCACCTCCTCGTCAGATTACCTTCACCGCACGCTAACTGCCCATGCCACCACGGAGGATCGATACCTTGAGCTTCATTGCCACTACTCTTTACGATAGCAACTTCAATCAGTCGAATCTCTGTTGCCCACACCAGCGTGCCTCGCCCACGCTCGAGTGTCGCCCTCCAGCTGCCTGCCTCTTGGCATGAGCACAAGTGAACTGGTCTTCTCGGCCCAACACATGAGGAGAGTTCATTTGCTGATTGCCCCCCAAAGCTCTTGGAATTAACGGAGAGATCCTTGCTCTAGAGGCATGTGATGAGCAGATCCCTTGCAAGTTTAGGTAATAAAGGAGCGTAATAATTTATATTTTCTTCTGTTTTGTTTATTTTATATTTTGCATAAATACCCCTGTGTTTAGATATTTATTTGAACAATCATTTCACATCATTTTTTATTCCAAAAATATCATTTTGTAGAGAAACTCATTTTTATCAAATGAGCATTTATTTATATTTTTGGGATCAGTGGATTATTTATTATAATTAACTTGGTGGAAACTTGTGTAGTTTACCCATTTTCTGCTCTGAAATGGATATTTTACTATTCACTGATCTAGAAAATTCTAAAAATTCAAAATAGGTAGATTTGAGGTTGTTTTATAACGTGCTCAAATGTCATCTCATTTGCACGCATATCAATGTCACAATAAATGAAATGGTGATTCTAGTAATTATTTTTAATTAAACGCTTGATATTTTTAGGAACAAAAAATGTTCTAGATATCTCTCACGTAGACCTATCTAGGGTAAATTAATTTCTGGAAATTTTTGAAGTTTGGTAATTATTAAAATTAATTAAATCACATAGTCTGCATTATTTTATTCTTAATTAATTCATTTTGCATCAAAAAATTCGAAAAAATTAAAGTAACATAATTTCATCATATTTCACATTCTGGCTAAGTTTGAGGATTTTGGACTTGATTGTGAATTGCATTTTAGCCACCGAACATCGTTAAAATTGCATTTCGCTAATTTATTGCATTTAAAATACCAAAAATACCTCTTTGAAAACCTAACCTCTGGATTGACTATAAATAAACCTAAGATGACAATGGCCTCCCCGAGTTCGACCTTGGACTTGCCCCAGTAAAGAAATTAATCGTTCGCTTTAATTGGAAAAAATAATTAATTTACCATTTTTTAATAATCCTAATTTGCCAAATGCAACGAACAAGTCCACGTTAAATCCACATAATTAACTAGTGCTTTTTAGGGCTCATCATTGACTTGGAGGATAAAACTTGTGAAGGAATGCATACTTAATTTCCTCCCAGGTCGACACGACCTTTCCCCAAATTATTGACCCAATACAGGGCCTTGTCTTGGAGGTTGAAGGGAAATGTGATCATCTTAACTACACCTAACGGGATGTTAGGGTATTGCATGGTTCTGTAGATACAGGAGAACTACTGCAGGTAAATGTATGGTTCCTTGTTGGTGTTCCCGTGGAATGAGGGTAGGAGTGCAGGGAACTAAGGCTTTAGCTCTAAGTGAGCATGCTCCGGGGGAAAGCAGATCCACTCGGTCATTTGGTTGTCTCCAGGATTGTATGTCTCTTTTAGTGTCGGTTTGGGATTCTCATTCCTTGTCCCTCTTCTTCCTAATCATAATGGGGTCTTTTACCATCTCCTCCTCTTCCTCCTCCTCCTGTTGGTCTGCTCCTCAAATCATTAAACATATCTTGAAATGTAGTCTATACAAAGGCTTGTTCCTTCAGTTGCTGATGGATGGCTTGGATGGAAGCCAGCAAGTGAGAGTTCACCTGGTTATGGTTGGGCACTTGTCCCAGCTTTAGACATGGTGTCTATTGTCCTTTGCCCTTTCCCTGAGGATCCATCTCTAGGTCTGAGTCTGAAGAGATGAATTCTGGACTGGGATCCAAGACTGGGATTGGCTTCTATCTACAATGTAAGAGAATCCCAATCAAACCAGTTTGAATTTGAATGCTAGCTTCAGTGATGAATATGAGATTAGGGTCAATCCCAGATGGTTGTGAATGGATTAAAAGATGTAGACTGAAATTGACCTCCATTCGCAACGAGCAGAAGCAGGACAAGAGTGGTCCCGATTTATTAGGAGATAAAGGAGAATGAAAAGAAGATGAGGATCCTGGAGATCGATTTACAAGGTCCGAAACGGGTTCTCAGGAATCACCTCCAATTATTAACGATGTCGAGTCCATGGAATCGATGTAGGTGTCAGCAGAGCCCCGACTAAGCCATCCATGGATCGACAGCGTGGAACAAAAGAGGATCGATGCAAGAAGACGGGTATGATGATCAACGAGGAATAAAAAAAGAGTATAAAACATTAGAAAGGCTCGAAAGGAGTAGAGGGCAAAGAGGAGACACATATAACAAAAATTGTGCAAGTATGCGGGACTTGATTTTGGAACCTTAATATAGATCCATACAAACACAATACACAATCGGGTTCACCAACTCAATACAATGTGAAGCCATAAAGAAATGGCTATTTCTATCTTTTCATTTTTAGAGTTGTTATTTCAGGCATATCTTTTAACAAGTCCTTAGGCACTAACCCTATAGGAGCAAGAGTATTGTCGGAAAAGTATCTCATACTTGTCCTCCTCCTTTGTAACATGTACTCTGCACTTTTTGAGGTCCTTGTAACCCTTCCTCAATCCCTACTTAGACAAAGAATAAGAGAGAGGAAGCGGATAGGTGAAACCAAAACTTTGAACCTCGCTCGCAACGAATTCACCTGTGAGCATACAAGGACATATTCAGATGCAAACAGATGAGACAGCCACACCCGTAAGGACGTGGCCTAAGCTCAATACTTCAGACCAAGTTGATGTTCCACACAAGGCGGGAACACCATCGATACAGGGCCCTACTCAGTCACGTACGATAGAAGCACCAATACTTCAAAAATCCATGCAATACACAAGGCAGTTACAGACTGGGTTTTAGGCTCTAATCCTTAGCGGATCGTGCCTCACTCATGGGAGGGGTTTTGTCCCCTCCTAAGGTACCTGAAAAAAATGAGGGCTTTATGATCCCAAAGTAGTGAAGTCCATTACAGATTTTAATTAAGGTCAAAGTTTATTTAGTAGTCCCCTTGTTTTAGATTTTTAGATTTTCACTTTTTTAGATATTTTGCATATAAGCGCCCAACAATTTTGTAGATTTTCATTTAAGTCCTAGGAGCTCAAAATCATAGGGAGATAGCGAAAAAGCCGTGCAAGTAGATTCGATGATGGAAACTATAGATCCTTTACCTCTTCATGCATCATTAGGTTCAATGATGGAAAACTCGTCATTGAACCTAATGATACATGCAGAGGTAGAGGACCTACAGTACTTCCCAACTCTCTCCCTGTGGTAGCTAAATAGTATTTTTAAATAGATCTACATGGCAGTATGCAATAAACAAAATCTCCCTAAACAATAGTTGTTATTAGTCGTAAAGAACCATATATTAGTTACTCAGAAATAAATCCTAAGGTCTAGTCTTGGAGACATCTCGATGCCTGCAACAATGGGTTCTGCTTGCGTTGTAGAATGCCTCTCTCGGTGCGTGGGTTTAAGTCCAAATAGCTAGCAATTATTAATTTGAATAGATCCAAACGTGAGCGACTATAGACACATAATTCTTATTAGGATTTGTACCTAGTTACCGATACAAGAAATCCTAAAGTCTAGGGGATCCATGCACACAATAAATAAAGAAAGGCTGAAAACTTAAAACATCGGGAAACAAATAAAATGAAGCGATGAAAACTTGAAAAAAACACAATGAGGCCCCTAGGTGAACAATCACCCAGGTAATGGACATCATTGAGTAGAGTAATGTCCAAGTCCAGAAATTATTACAAATAATAATAAATAAATGAATCACACTCTCTCACCAAAAAAACAAATACTAAACTAAAATGTATGCTAACGAAGTATATACAAGTAAGAAAAGATAGAAATTTTGTATAAGGAAATGAATGAAATAATGAATTAATGAATGAATGGTAAATATATACATATTAGGATACACTTGCTCCATGGCAACAACGCCATTAGATGACTGAGATTTTTTGGGCGTCTAAAACTATACTCACGAAATGTGAAGATAGAGTGTCACTGAGTCGACCCATAAGAAATCCTAAGTCAATCAACAAGTACCCACAATGTATAAATAAGCAATGAATAGCCACAAATGTGAGGTACAATTTATTATACTCTACAAACAAATATGTATAGCATGTAAGCATGTAGAGGTTGAACCACAGAGCTAGCTAGGTAGCCTAGTGATTATTGCTAATCAATGTGATTTATGCACATAATTATCTTTAAATCTTTTTATGTGGGATTATTTGTTTTATAAATTTTATTTTATTTTTCTTTTTTTATTTTTTAAAATTTAAATTTTCTGATTTTTTATTTTAATATTAGATAATATATATATATATAGTCATATATGTCTATAATGTATATATAAAATGAAGAATATACTAGATGCATATATATATATATACAAAAAGCTTAAAAACATCCTGAGATTCAGCCCATTATACAATTTTAAATATTTTAAGAAATACTAAAAAGGTTTTTATTATGTAATAATATCATAGAACGTATCTAGATATATATGCGTGTGTATGCGTGTGCACTTTATAATATAGGGTATAATAATTATAAATATAATAAAAAACAATAAAAAATTATAGCATTCCATATTTTTGGGCTTTACATATTTTTTTACTATTTTTGTGATTTTTTCATAATTTTTGCGAATTTTTATATATTGTTGAAGTACAAAAATATCCCAAAGTGGGGATTAAATAAATAGTTGAATTGTTTTGAAGATAATAAATAGCAAAAAGAATAAAAAACTCTTAAAATCAATTTTAATGTATAGATAATATAAAGAAAATTCAGAAACAAACATAAAAATATTTAGTATTTTGGTGATTTGTCCTATTTACAGGATATTGGAGCTTTTTTATTTTTTTTCTTCTTCTCTCTATATTTAGGGGTTTTTTCTCTGGAGTTAACATATCTCATAACAAAATAACATATATGTTTATTGTAATTTTTATAGGCATTTTAATATTTTTTGGTATTTTTATAGTTAGACGGTGATATATTGTTTGAATTTTAATAAATAGATAAATACCTCAAAATGAAAAATAAAAATCATGACACTGAAATACATCAAGCAAGGCATTTACATGCATTTTTCTAAAATTAAATACAAATAGGAGGAATTTTAACAAAAATAGACAAGTGAATAAGAATTAAAGTGCTCGTAGGGACCTATTTGCAATAAACACAATGTATTCATGCCAATAAGAACCATTTTACAAAATCCAGGGGCGTATGTGCAAATTTTCTGCACATTAATCAATTAAACACACCTTGTAAAGACCTTTTTGCAAATACATACTAGTTTTGGGCCTCTATACAGTTTATCCCTAGAACTTAACATGTAATATACAATTTTTCAAACTAATTATAAATACAGAATCCCACAAGGGTATTTTTGCAGATTACCCTCATCATGTGGGGGCACGTGAGGTGAGCTGGTACAGACATAAATGTAAATACCAAAAATACGAGGGGTCTTATTCAATTTTACAAAATTATTTACACCAGATAATATTTTAAGTACCAAAATAACATAATAAAAATAAGAGGGGTATCGATGAAATTTACCCAAAAGGTGCGTTGATGAACGACCCGATGTATGTCACTTATCCACGTAGACAGTTGAGATCTGACGATATCATTTCTTGTTGGATGGGTAGGATTAGATCCCACGAGATGATCTAACGTTTCTACGCTGCTCAATCCAACGGTGGCTGCTCCACCTGCCATTTCATTCTTGATTGGACAGTTGTGAAGTGTCTTGGAAGAACATGCAAGAAGGTCTGCCCTTCTGAGCTTCGATTCGATGATGTGCTCAACACCGAACATCTCAAGAGCTAATGATAGGTTGAATAGCTTCGTCTCACCATTATGCTCCTCAAGATATGCACTTGAAGCTCCTGAGCTCAGTGTTGGAGCTTTGGATGTCTTGAGAAAGCATGCGTACATGGGGGTCCTCCAGGGCTCAAATTGGCTCCAAATGAGCCTCACTGTGATGGGGACCTGCAGATTTAAACAGAGAGGACTTAGTTGATGGTCCCCTCGGTCTTTTATTGATGGGATTTGAAGGGGGTGATGAAGTGGGCGGAGGAGTTGTGGCAAATTGAGGAGCAGCTCCGATCCTCTGATTCACAGTGAATCAGAGATGATCAAATGCGGGAGATGGAAGAACCTGTAACAAGGAAGATTATGAGGATGAGACGGAGTCGGAACGAGTCGGTTCATAGTGAAATAGGGGTAGCCGAAGCTCTAGAGCTCTGACGAACTACTTAACCTATTCTAAACTAATACAACAACTAAAAGACGGAATAAAATTCATAAAACTAATCCTAAGATATAGAGATACCTAGAAATGAGAAATGGCACAGCTCATACCTGGATTTCACGCCATGGAGCAGAGGTGGGCCGAGAGCTGTCGTGGATCGCCTCCTCACCTCCTTTCACCGCCTACGCAGAGCCATGGGTTCAAGGGATTGAAGAAGGATCAAGAATGGGAAGGAAGGAGAAGGGGATTATTTATAAACATGTCCAAGAGGGGGTTTCCGATTAGGTTTTACACATGAATCGATGGGATTTGACCTTGCAAAAGGTCTGGCGTGAAATACGTTTGATTGCAGAAGGACTTTCATGAAGAAATAGAAGAGAGAACCTCCTTGGATCGAATGGGGAAATGTGGAGAAGATTGGTGAAATGACGTTTGACACGTCAGGTGGCTGGAGTCCATATAGTAGACCAAGGTCAACCAGGGTTGTGCCCTGATTGGTCCAGCTCAGTGCTAGTTGACAAAAATGAAAGAATAAATGGAAAATAAATGGGTAAAAATGGAAAATGATCTATTCTCAAAAAAACTCAAAACATGAAATATGTTGGATATTTTATGTATTATTTTATGATGATTTTTATTATTTTTACAAGTTTATTTATCATATATTCCTTTTTTAGGATTTTATTTATAGGTATAATTACCCATATATTAGATCTTTATTTTTATTTTGTGTATTTTTATTTTATTATTTTAATTACATATTTTATAAATTTATAACATATTTAAATATACATGAATATATTTTTATTTTATTTTTCTGATATAGTTTTTATATTAAATAAATATGTATACTTATTGTATATGTATAAGTATTGTATATTTATCTATGTATTTTTATGTATTACTTTATTTTGTTGTTCTATTTATGGTTTTATTTTATTCTGAATATGTATGTCTATTATAAGTAATATTCAAAATTTATAAAAATATAAAATTATAAAAATTGTAAACAATAAATAAAATGAATATTTTATTTAGGTATATTATACAATAGGGGTCCAAAACCTAACTTTTACATCTTAACCCTTAATTAAATGAAACCATATTCATTAAATAGCTAATTAAAAGTTATATACAATTAAAGGTGATTTTGATGCATTTTGAGTTTTTATTGAGAAGATATGGGTTAGAAAATTTATGTTTTGGCTTTTTATTCGGAGTACAAAATGTACACTTTGTTATTTTTATGTGAAATCAATTTTGTATTTTTATTTATAACTTTCATGTACAAAGTTTCTTGATTTGATGAATAAATAATAAGAATAAAATATATCCCAAAATGAATTATTGATGAATAAATAAATGTGATTTTTATTTATCTATTAGCCCTTATCTCCCCCTACTTTATTCCTTGTCGACCTAATCAATTCTTGACTTAGTCTCAAGGCCTAGGGTCATAGAATATCTTTAGCATTTTATTTCCTTTCCTTTCCTTTTCTTTATTCTTTTATTTTGGCTTTAAACAATGTAATTTATACAATAATTATACAATAAATAAGGAATGTTAATTTGTATAAAATAATGATATTGACATGCATTTAGCCAGACCATAATGAACAAACCCTCAATGACACAACATGCTTTGAGGAAACCCAACTTGAAAACAACTGTTGTGATCAGGAGACAACCACTTCACATGATTAGGCCTCTCCTCACGAAACACAGACACAAAACCTAGGAGAGACGCCCAAGAGACTGATTATTAAACCAACATTGGATTCTCACCGCAACTCTCACCCTGCTACAACTCCTATGAGGAACCAGTATGCAGGAGATTATGAGGAATTGGACCATGTTTACGTGGAGCATCACAACTATTTGAGTGGTCCAATTTTTAAGTCGACTGTAATCATGAAATACTTGAACCCTACAGGGAGCCAACTCACTTACTTCAAGAAACCTTTAATGTCACCAAAGCTCACCGATAAAAAAAGGTGACATCTTCCTCCCTAGCCATCACTCACACTGCCACCAGGAACAAGCTCCCTCGCCTGAAATATGTTATGACCTTATAAGAACATGTCGATTTTTACGGGGACTCATCTGACGAGAAACCCATAAATGCAACACGGGTTACTCATGATAGGGAGAAGAACTCTGACCATCCTCCTTATGACGCTTCGTACAGAAACAAACTGACCAAGAAAGTCACCTTTGACCTTAGAAACCAGGTGATTTCTGAAGAGTCTTAGTTTGATCCCGAGGTGGTTCATTAGGTAAGTGCAATCAGTACGACAATTATCAAATGACACTTACCTTTAGTTGCAATAGTTGGAGATCCTTTGCGTATCACTATTATTCTTCTGAGGATGTCTCTGGTTGAAATTCTACATCTTCTCCCTCTTCACCTCATTGTACATCGCCATATTATCTCTCACCACACTCCCGCAAGAAGGTTCATCGAAAACTTCATTGACCACACCTTGTACATCCATATCAAATCTGCTCGGACCCTTACTTACGAGTATTCGATCATACTTAGGCTACCTGATCCTACGTATAGGGGGACCGATATCGTGTATACATTATTCTTTCCTTCTCACCCTCGACCTCTTCATTTCTTGCTCTTATGCGATGTTTAAACCATCAAAAGCCAAGGTATAGGGGATTGATGAATCTCCATTTCATCACTTTTATTCTTTTATTTTGGCCTTTAAACCCTAGCCAAATGCATGTAAATGTCATAATTTTGCCTAAATTAACATTCATTATTTATTGTATAAAATACTGAATAGAATATTGTATTTAAAGTTAAAATAAGAGATTAAAGGAAATAAAAGAAAAAGAAATAAAATACCAAAGGAATTTTACATCCCTAAACCTCGAGACCTAGGCATCATGATGATTAGCTTGATAAGGAATAAAGTATGGGGATAAGGGCTAAAAACATCAATAAAACCATAATTTTTATTCTTCAATATTATAATTTTGGGACTTATTTTATTTATTATTATTTATACATCAAATCAATAAACTTTGTACATGAAAGTTGTGGTTAAAAATACAAAGAAAAATTCAAAATTGATTTCATATAAAAATAATATACAGTGTTCATTCCACACTCAGAATAAATCCCAAAACCCAAATCACATACTTGTATCTTCTCCACATGGACTCAAAAGGCACCAAAATCATCTTTAATTTATTATAAATTTGTATTAGGAATTTAGTGAAGATGATTTCAATTAATTTGGAGCTAAGATGTAAAGGTTAGGTTTTGGACCCCTATTGTATATTATACCTGAATAAAATATTCATTTTATTTATTCATTTTATTTTTCATAAATTTATATTTTTATAATTCTGTAATTATTATATATAAGTTATGTACATATTTATAATACAATAAAATCATAAAAATACAGAAAAATAAAATAATATATTAAAATACATAGATGAATTACATATACTTATAACTATATAATAAATACATCTATTTATTTAAGTGTACAAATAATATTGAAAAAATACATTAAAAATATATTTGTGTATATATAGATAAGTTTATAAATATATAAATTAAGTGTATAAAATAATAAAATATAAAGTACAAAATCAATATAAAATTCACATAATATAGGTAAATGTACTTATGATAATACATGTAAATATTAATGCATAATAAATAACCCCATAAAAATAAATAAAAATAGTACATAAAATATCAAACATTTCTTATTTTCTAATAAAAAATTAGATAATTCACTTACTAATTATTATTCATTTTGTGAGGTATTTTTTGACATGCATTTATCTGGTTGGTTTGGACCAACCAGATTGCGTCATTTGTTAACCCAAATCAACTGCCCCCTCAGCCTTCTCTGCTTTGACACCCGCCTCGAGCATTTAACTTTTCACATTTTCTCCAAAGATCCTAATGATCTATTCACCTTGAGCATTGAACAAGAACTATCGATGGGATCTTCGTGATTCACACAGGATCTTTAGATCCCATCAATCTGCTTTGAATCAACCTCTATTTGATCCGCAAGTTTAAATAAAACCCCATTTTCATTATTTAATTCTTTGTTCCCTCTTCGAGCCCCGATTCCCCTCGCCTTGAATGTGTGTTCCAAGTGACAGAGAACATCCCCCAAGTTCGAGGAGGAGCAAGGAGGAGAGGAGGCGGTCCAAGGTGGAGATTCAACGACACATCAACTTCTTAGCATCAAACCCGGTTCGAGCTGCACAATTTTATTTTTTTTCCAATTTCTAGAGAGTTCTCTTCTTGCCTTTTGATTCATCATTTTATTTCGTGTTTTTATTTCGATTTTAGCTCTATCATTAGGAGTTTAGATCGTTGGAGCTCTTAGGCTCCGGCCATTTTTCTACCTCACACCACCACCGTTCCGACCTTGCACAACCATCCCATCTTCTTTATACCCCGCTTCTCCATATTTTCATCCATCAGATCCCCTTGGATCCTTCTTGGATCGAAGCATCGGAGCTCTTCAATCACCCTTCGCCTGAGCTCCTCTGCTTCACTAATTTCTCTTGTGCATCAGCTTCAGCACAGGTCAAGGGTATTCCACTCGAGAACCCGGACATTTCTATTAGGTCCAAGGCCAAAATGGACCATCTAGTGGGAATCGATGAGCAACTTCACCTCCAGGTGCCGTGTGACTACAATGACTCCCAGGTCCCCAACATTGGGACCTGGACATCTTTGTGCCCACTTGTAGATGCAGGCGACTTCCAAAAATGAGAAGAGTGTCTTGGTAGCTCGAGTGGTAGCATGAGCAAGGAGAATAGACGAATCTAAGTGGGGAAGAGCTTTCGTTCTTCCATATTCTTCATGAGCAGTAGTGGTCATACGACGATGCCCAAGCTCCAGATATATTCCCCACCGTTGGAACAGAACGAAATGATGTGTCTCCTCGATCGTTGGATGCACTTAAGAGATGATCGCTCAGCCCTTGGATGAAGCACATGTAAAGAGTAGATTTCATAAACCCCCCTCAATTTTTTGTATATTTTTGTTCAATTATGTAAATAAAAAAGTATAGTGTATATAAATAGGTGAATATTGCATGGACCACCACTTTTTAACGTTCTTTGCTTAGGGGTCCATGCTAGTGCACCTCACGTTAGCGGCCACATGAGGTGGGCAATTTGCAGGGGTATGGCCCCGATTTTTGTAGCTCCAAATTAGTGCATGAATTTTGTATATACATGTTATATTTTTGAGAAATTTACATCATAACCCTGCCTTATATTTTTAATTGCAAATATCCCCTTCCCAGTTTAAACATTTTTATGCATGTTTGTTCTAATTTTTATAAGTATCATCCATGCTCCAAAGATTATGTAAAAATAGGATAATACACATGTATGCTTGATCTATCAGCTACATATTTAATTTGCATATTATGAACATTTCGTATTTACCAAAATTCAAAAAGAACACATTTTATCCCTGTTTGATTTAGAAAATACCTAAAAAATATAAAACCTTTTGAAAAATTCCAAAAAATTATATGTTGTCTATTATAGTGATTTACAACTCCAGAGCAAAAATCCTAAAAATAGAAAAGGATGATCACTCATAATTAAAAATATCCAAAATCCTTATAAAAATTATAAAAAAACTCTTAAAAATACCAAAAATATGTTTTCCTATTTCTAAAAATTATTTATGTTATATATTATATATTAAAATTAGTTTTGAGATTTTTTGCACTTAATTAGTATATTTAAATCTCAAAACAATCCAGTCTATTTATTAAGTCCCCGATTTTGTATATTTTGGATTTAAAAATACCTAAAATTAGCAAAAATACTTGAAAAATCATAAAGATAGTAGAAAAATGTCAAAAACACAAAAACATTTTATTTTACAAATTTTTATTATTTTATCTATGTTTGTAATTATAATACCCCATATTGTATTATATACCTATATATACTTATATATTGTTTACAATATTATTATATATTATTAATACCTTGTAGATATTTTTAATACCTTAAAAAATGTAAAAAAGGATTGTATCTTAAGGTATTCGTCTGAATTTTGTATATTTATTATATATATTATATACAAACTTATATCATATATACATATCTCATATATGTTCATATACTCTTATATATAATATTATATAATATTAAAACTAAAAAAATTAAAAAATTAAAAATTAAAAAATATATAGAAGAAACAGTAAATAAAATGTGTAAAACTAAAACCCACACAAAAAGACTAAGATGACACTTGTGTAAATAGTTCACTTTGATTAGAAATAATCATGAGGCTACCATGTTTGCTCTCGATGGTTCGATCTCTACATGCTTACATATTATACACCTTTGTTTGTAGAGTAAAATAAATTATAATTCACATTGTTGTTATTCATTAACTATTCATATGATGCGGGTACTTGTTGATTAGCATGATTCTTGTGAGCCATCGCTTCGAGGACTGTTGATCTACCTTGTTGATTGACAAGACCCTAGCAAGAATCCTGCTCATCAAATGGCACCGTTACCGGGGAGCAATGTGTTGTAGCCTAATTTGCACATAGTTATCTTTTCTTTTATTTTCTTGTACATATTTTCTACTATTTTCCGACTTGTATATATTTCAGATCTTATTTCTTCGAACACATCATTTGATTATATGTGCTAATACATTTCTTTGTTGTGTTTGTTTCGAGGTCCCGACATGCGAGGATGACTTTTAAGATGATTAATACAGCCAAAGTTTGGTGGAGGCTTGATGAGCCACTAAATGCAGGTGTTAATATGGCTCTGTTGTAGCATTGGCACTTAACGTATCATACAGAATTGAATGAATAATCTCTGGGAGGAGGATTCGGTATTAATTTATAATCAGGGAAGCCCAGGATTGAACACAAGGACACGAGCCGTAATACGATTATTTAATTGTTTAAATATCTAAGTTAAGTGATTAATAAATCATTTAGTTCAAAACATGTAATGCATGAAATGAATGCATTACAAAATGAATGCGAAGACAGAATGCATTTTCACAATGATTTTATGCACGTTAGAAAATCAATAGAATGAACATAATGATAGAACACGAAAATGTGCACATGTTTATGCCCTAAAATGTTCATTGAGTTTTAAGAAAATATGCAATTTTGATCTAAGTCCAATTGAGCACTTAATTATAAGTCAAGTTTCATTGAATATAAATACATGCATCTGAATTAACTCTAATTAATTCACCAATTAACATGCGTCAATTTGGAAGATTACTCAACCCATATGAAAGAGAATTTAATTAGCTTTCTAATGAAAGAGAAATCACATTAATATGATAAAAGATGCTCAAGTTATTTAACATAGAGTGCATGGGCATAATCGTAATAAAAACATAAGAAATAATAGCACAAATAATACGAGCAAGTCCCTAGAAGGACTAAAATGCAATTAAAAGAAATCGATCCTGGAATTTACTGAATACCCCAGATGAGGGTATTTTGCAATATTGTAAATCAGCATAGGCTTGGATACAAATGAGCCCGCCCGCACACGTTCAGCACGTGCAGACAAGTTAGGAATGAGGTTGTGGCTCGGTGTAGGTTTGGTGCCACGTAGCGATGGCTTCGTGCTTCGAAGATGCTTCGGACCCACTGAGGCTTTGGCCTAATCATCGAGGCTGAGAATGATGGTTGATCGTTGGATCAAAAATGATCCAAAGATATCTGCTTACTAGCTTGCACCCTTTTCTTCCTCTCCGATGCGGCGGCGAGAACAAGCCTCCGGCGACCTCTATTCTCCTCCTTTGTCCTTGTCTGGCTTGGATAATTGTCCATAAACCTTTATGAAGCCCAAGCAAAGATGTCGAGAACACGGTAGAACTCTGTAACTATCGTAGAAGTGAGAACAATGCATGTATGTCAATGACCAACCTCTAAAACAGAGGCATCACAGGAGCTCCGATCGTTGAAGGATCTTCATACCTGTAATGTTAGAAGGCAAAAACCACAACAAAAACGGAGTGATGCATGTGAGGATGAGTGAGAATGAGGGGCTAATTTGAGACGAAGAACATGGTTCCCTGAGTGGGTTGCTCAGCCTTTGCATACAGAGGACTTTGGTCAATGTGAAGAGCATGAAGGAACAAGCATAACGAAGGACATAATCTCTCGCATGGATCAATGTTCCATGGTGAAGACAGAGACCAAAGTAGATGAAGAAATTGATCTCACAATATGTCGAAAAAAATGAATAAACAAGAGGAAGAAAAACTATTTATCTAACCTTTACATGAAGAAGTCGGCATGGATGAATGACGTAGCCTGGACTTAAGCTTCACAGAAGCTTGGGTCTTTTTTCAACTCCACGTCAAGTGGAGGAAGCTCGAATGGCACCAAGGCGACCGTAGCATGGCATGATCACCTGGGTCTAATAAGAAGGATACCCACCATTATTGCACAACTTTGACTCCTTCTTCCTGTCACGAAGAGGAGGAATGTCTAGAGGTTCTTCTCTCAAGGGTTGACCTAGACTATGACTGTTAGTTATTGTCTATTTGAAGATGAGGAGGAGAAAGTTATAGGTGGTTTCCGATGGACTTAAACCGCCCTGTGGTTGGCAAAGATCGATCAGAGTTGACGGTTTGAAGATCACGCGAGGATACGAGAAGTTAGGCGAAGGATTAGGTGCTAATAGATGATGAGTTGGTTAATGGGGAGGTTGGCGTAATGCGTAGAAGTTTAGGAGGTCGGCATTATTGAACCGCCTGGAGTATGGAAGTTGGAGGATGACGAGATTCAGAGACCATTGGATCATCTGATCCAAGTCTAGGAGGAGGTGCTACTGGATGGCCCAGATGAAATTAAATGATCTCATCAGGTGGATGAAGATAAAGTAGTGGATTTGAATCCAGGTCATCTGATCGAATGATCAGACGACCCAAATAAAGGGTAGGTGGCAAGTCAAGGGTAGTCCATGTGGGCAGCCCAGAAGGCGCCACGTGTCCCAATCAGAATTGAAATAAATAGAGGAATTAGAGATAAATCCAAAAGAATTAGTTATAGGAGAAATAGGAAAAGTGAAAAACATGAAAGTTGTAGATCTCGATACGATCTCCAACTTTCATGTAGAAGTCAAAGAGATCATAGGTCATCTATACATAGATAAAAATTAAATACATATTAAAATCATATAGAACAATTTTCTTTTGCTTATTTTTTGTATTGTTATTTTATGTTAATTTATTTATATATAATATTATTCTAATTTTCATTTTATTTTTAATGAGGATTAAAAATAGAAATTATTATCACAATAATAGGGTTATATTAATGTATATTAATTATTGTCAATTATATACAACACATAAAGCCGTAATTAGTGTTAACTAATCAATGAATCATATGATTAACTCAAGCAAGAGAGATAATAATGGTGTTTAATGATGATAAATATGGGATTTATCACCCCTATACTTAAGATAAGCTCATTGTTGAGCTAAATAAATAAACATGTACAAGTGAATTACAAGGCTTGATTTGATCTAAAACACTAGGTTTTAAGAATCCGAAAACTCTAAGTTGATCCAAGTATTAATCAAAGGGGATTCAACTCCTCTAATTCTCAGACTCTCAATGGATACATATATATATATATATCTATATAAGAAGTATGACTTAATGTAGACTGAAACCATGAGAATATAGTCAAAATATCACCAAAAATTCCAATCTCATAAGCTCTCCTAAGGATCCAATCCTCAACACTAGGGATTGAACATAGTCTTACTTTAATCCACCATCTCTTTAGTTTGTCGGACATCATTTGGAGAGATGGAATGCCAGATGATGGGGGATATAGGATTGTGTACTTATTTTTACTTCCTCTCATTGTAACATGATTATCTCAAGTGCCACTACTCAACACATTTTTATTTTTATTTTGCCAATAAATGTAGCCGTCAAAGAGAAATTTAAGTCATCTGTACTTGTTTTTCTAGAGGTACACTGGGGTTCATCTTTTTAAGGTATCTAATATACCTTCACCCAAACTTGTAGCGCTAACGATGCAGAGCTCTTTTTAAGGTACTGAAATGAGTCCCACTACCCTTGTTAATTCGAGCAAATTAATGTTCAAATTAATTGATATCGTTCGTTGCAATCGGATAATGAGAGCATATCAAAAACCACTTTTAATCAAACAAGTTAATCTCGAGCGGTAAATTTTTTTTTACTTGGGCAAGCCCAAGGTCGAACTCAGGGAGGCATCTGTCTCCTTAGGTGAATTTTTAGCAAAGTCTAATGTTTGATTTTCAGGGGATAATTTTTTTGTTCTTTTTCGGTTTTCTATGCAAGACACATGCACAATCCAACCAGTTTACGAGTTAATTCAGATAAGCGTTCAAATTAAGTCAAAAAAAATCTCAAATTTTGATATGTTATGTGAGACAATGAAAAAGTGACTCGACAATTTTTTTGTAATTTTTAGATGCACGGATAATGAAAAATGCAGACTTTAGTGGAAATGATTAAACCAATTTTAATAATTAACAAACGATGATATTTTTCAGAAACAAAATTAATCCAAATAGGTCTAATTAAGAGCTATCCAAATCAACTTGAATTTCTTTAAAACACTTTCACGGTTGATTAATTATAAATCGATTAAGGTTTTCACTAAATTTTTTTCTAATACAAACTGTACGTGCAAATGGTGTGATTTTCGGATATGTTGTAGTATAATATATCTACCAATGATGATTTTTCAGAGATTTTTCGCTAAGCAGATAATGTGCAATCAACCAATCAATCAAAATGGGCAAAATGTTGCATTTTTTACCAAATTAAATTTCATAAATATTCTGCGAATCAGAAAAATACAAATAAATGCTAAAATGTAGAGCAAGAGTTATGCTACTGTATGCAACTTCGGAATTGAAAATGGACAACAAAAAGATAATAAAAATGACTCACAAATGCAGGACTATGATTGCAAATAAAATATTGAGAATGCACTGAAATTGAAATAAAGGGACTCAAGAGTAATTATTGAAACTTAAAAAATCATTGGATAACTTGCAAAGGGGTGCAAGTGTCCCCTTTGCAAATACCCAATTCTTTTATTGTGTGATAACTTTCTCTGCTTTTGGAGATGAAACAGGGGACTTCTTCCGAAGGTGGCCGCCGGAGTTGATGATGGAGGAGGGCCTTGGCTGGTCGGCGTGTTGGGAGGAGACGCACAAGGGGAGAGAGCAGGTTGCCGGGGCGCGCTCCTATACGCGGTGAGGTCGCGCGTAGCAGGACACCTACACTCGGAGGGATACGCGGGGCTCTGTTGCGGTTGCACCACTGGATCTTTGCACGAGCTTCGCGCGAGAGGTGCTCATGGTGCCGATGCACAGGAGTGCCTGCTGCGGAGACGGAGGAGTGCAGTTATGCGCGACAAGCTGGAAGTTATGCACTGGCCACGCGTGCTGGAGATGTGCGGCTTGTTGGAGCTCTGCGCGATTGAAGTTCTGGGATCGTGCTGCTCCTGTCTTGCTGCTCTGAGAAGATGACCACGTGTGTCTATTGCTGAATGGTGGAGAGCAACTAGGATCCGTGCGCGAGGAGCTTTCGTTGCCGATGGTGCACGCGCGTGGGGCAATGCTGGAGATGGAGTCGGATGCCTAGGAATGGCTGAGGAAAGGCTCGACCGTGGTCGTCGCTCGAAGCCGTGGCGAGGCTGAGCTTAGTAGCTCCGGTTAGGTGGTTATCTTTTGTCATTTTTTGTCATTTTTCAATAAGAGAAAAAAATCAAAATAAAAATAGAGAAGATATGAGAAGAATATTTACAACTTAATCTATTTTTTTTATTTTTAATAATTAGGAAAATGAAATGGTAAAATATAGGGGAAAATAGTCTATATGTACAATATACAAAAGGGGCCCAAAAACCCAAGTTTTGCATACGAGCTCCGATTTTAATGAAATTTGTCTTGTTTCGAAGATCTTTGAATGCATATTACTTTAAAAGTGAGTAGACCTAATTCAGAGGTTGTATGAGCAAGATATGCGCATTTTAAGGCTCCTAGTTTCAAACTTGGATTGAGGGTTTATTGGTCAATTTTTTAAGTTAGTATTTTTTGATATTTTTCTTCAATTAGTGTTAGTAATATATACACTATGGAGTTGATTTTATTGGATTTGGAGTTAGTATAAAATATATATAAATAGGTGAAATATGGTGAATATACATGTGGATATTTACAAGTGAATTGGGCTTCTTATTTATGCAATATGAATGCTAAAATGCAGATGTTATCAATGCATGCATGAATGCTAATTATGCAATATAAGTTGAAATATGCATCTAATTACTCGGGAACAAAGCTCTATTTTCAACTTTTAGAGTATGAATCACAGATTCATCAACCCCCTATACTTAAACCTCGCTCGTCCCCGAGCAACTAAAATGAAATGCAAGAGTGAAATGAGATTGGGTTCCATACCAAGGTCATGAACAAAATTTGAAAATGGAGCTTGACTCGACCTTTAGATTAATTGTGTGGCGGAACCTTATTGGGATCTGAATTTAAGACCTAAGAGACTTTAAGTTCCACAAGTCTTCTATTCAAGACGCCTCAACAGTCAGGTCAGAACAAATCCTCAGACGCAAATTTCTGATGACTATGATTCTTACTTGTACTGTGTAAGTGAAATGTAACTCTCCACATCAGAAATAGCTCAGAACCAGCCTCCTCTAACAAGGTAACTCTAATTACCCGGTCCATCAACTCTTTCCTCGAGGAGCGAGGTGTTCCCTTCTAAGTTCAAGTGCGACCTGCTCAAGAGGAGGGGGTGAGAAAAGAATGGACGGTAGCCAATGTAGGTACCTATCCCGGGATGCCTGACCAGTGTAGCCAAGTCATCCAGCTGCAGACTTCTTGCTAATATACATACTCCGATAGGTATTTTATTTTCTGTTTGGCCTGTCTTTTTTTGGGAGTTCTTGCATTTTTTCCTTTTTTTGCTAGAACTATATACAAGGTGCAACATGTACATCAGGAGTTTTTCCTCTTGAGCCGGTAGACTATACCTCTTTTGAAGCATTATTGCAACCTACAACATCCTGTCCCCAGACGTCAACACCACCAGACTAGGTTGAGATGCACTACCCTCCCTAGAGGAGGACGGATGTTTCCACCCGTGTGCTACTCCAAGCTAAAGGATTCTACCTCCTCACCACCTCATCAATGAAGAGCTACGTGCATGGTGCTTGTCCAAGTTAGGTCACTGTCTAAAAGAATCATGCGTGTGCACGAGATATTCTATTTAGACTAATCAAGATGACATGTGAACATAGACTTGCGGACTCAAAGAATTAAGTCACTTGACCTGAGAAATCTTAACTCCAGTTCCTATAAGGTTCCTCTGAAATTAGGTGGATTAAGGTCAAATCAAGTCCATCCTCAATATCTACTCATAACTTGATGCAGAACCCACTAGCTTTTCACCTTGCATATGCAAGATATGCAGATGAGATGCAGATGACATGTTATGAAATGCAAGACTCTTTTTTTATTCTTTTCTGATGTAGATATGCAAGAGTAAATAAGAAGCCTTTGAGTTTTTCATTTTTTTATTATTTGGTATACCTTCTATGTTACAACAATTTACCAGAGTATTATACAGCTTATACAAGTATATTTTACAAAACATTTTCTCCAATTTTTACCCAACCCAGAATTACTGCGTAATATATACAAAGATATGTGAAAGTACGAGCTATGGGTATAGTATATATGTAGTATATACACGCTCCCCTATACTTAGCGTGTGCTATGTCCTCAGAGCACGAAAAGCGATCCAAAAGACATAGCTCGTGCTAAGCGTAGGAGAGCAAAAATTACAAAATGTATAGAAGTCGCTCTGCCCCCCTATACTTAGGCTCTGGCTGCCTGAGTGTAGAAGAAGACAAAAATGGGGCGGACGAGGGCAAGAGGGGAAATGGATGAGTATATACAAGGTGGGCATCAGTCTCCCCTATACTTAGGCTTGGTCAGCCTAAGTATAGGACAGGAGTGAGTATGAGGACCGATGTGATCTGGAGGATGTACAGTGAACAGACTCAGTTGACTCACCCCCTTATACTTAGGATATGATCATCCTAAGTATAGTCCAAGATGGTGATCAATGATGCTGGGATGAGTTACTAGAGTTGCGGGGAGAAAGGACAGAATGTACAGGAACGATGGTATGTACAAGTGAGTCGGTATGAATCTTTCACGATGCTGCCGATGGCTAGAGCTCACTACTTCAAGGTCTCATGCGCGGCTCAATGTGTGTTGGCTGAATCCGTCTCGCGCATGAATACAATCTCCTCAACATGGACTAGCTGCTCATTGGATTCGATGAAGTGCTTCAACAGTTGTCCATTCACTAGGAATGTCGGTGCGTCCTCTACGAGATCAGAGATCTCGACACATCCACTATCATGCACCGTACGAACGACAAATGGGCATGTCCACTTGGACTTCAACTTGCCTTGGAAGACTTTCAGCCTTGCATTGAACAACCATACCTATTGTCTAGGAACAAAGGTCTTTCGTCTGATATATCTATCATGCCAACGCTTCACCTTGTCCTTGTACACCAAACTGTTGTCATATGCGTGGTTTCTGACTTCCACAAGCTCATTCAGATCCATTTCTCTCTGCTTCTGCCTAAGGTGCGTGTTTCAGTTGAACTTCTTAATTGGCCATTTTGATTTATGCACTAACTCTGTTGGCAAATGGCACGACTTTCCGAATACCATTCGGAATGGGGAGTTTCCTAACGGTGTCTTGTAAGCTGTCCATTATGCCCATAAGACCTGATCCAATATCTGAGACCAGTCCTTCCTGTCTGGGCAGACAAGCTTTTGCAATATAGTCTTCACCTCCCTATTCGACACCTCAGCCATACCATTAGCCTATGGGTGGTAAGGGCTAGCAACACGGTGTTCGATGCTGTAGTCCTTCAGAAGTTTCTTCACATCTCGATTTACAAAGTGGCTACCCCCATCTGATATCATCATTTTTGGAATCCCGAACCTAGAGATTATGTGCTCTCTGATGAATTTATAGGCAGTTCTGATGTCTGCGGCTCGGGTCGGGATAGCCTCCACCCACCTTGACAGGTAGTCTACCGCAAGAAGGATGTACTCGAATCCGTGGCTCACAGGGAATGGGCCCATGAAATCGATGCCCCAGGCATAAAAGACATCACAAATAATGACAGACTGCACAGGAATCTCATCCCTGGAACCAAAGGTTCCTCCCATTCTCTGGCATACTAGACACGACTTCGCAAAGGTGATGGCATCGCGAAATAGAGTCGGCCAGTAAAAGCCACACTGAATTACCTTCCATGCGATCCTCTTCCCGGAGTGGTGTCCTCCTGCCTCCAAGCTGTGGCATAGGGAAAGGACACTCTAGTATTCCTCCTGAGGAATACATCGTCTCCAGACACAATCCGGTCCTTCGAAGAAAAGGATCGGATCCTCCCAATGGTAGTGTCTAGCATCCGACTTCAGTCGGTCGATGTGAATCTTGGGCCAACCTTCGAGAACTTTCTTGGAGACAAGATAGTTCACGATGTTGGCATACCATGGGAGTGAGTCAACCACAAAAATCAACTCGTCAGGGAAGGAGTCTCGAATTTGTGAGTCCTCGGAAGTATTGATATCTTCGAGACGAGAGATATGATCGGCTACTACGTTCTTCTTTCCAGGTTTATCACGAATATCCAAATCAAATTCCTGGATAAGCAAAATCCATTGAAGAAGATGCGCCTTCGTGTCCTTCTTCTCCATCAAGTATCGTAGCGTCGTGTGGTCAGTGAACACATTTACCTTGGATCTAATTAAGTGAGATCTGAACTTGTCCAAGGCAAATACTACCACAAGCATCTCCTTTTCCGTAACTGTATAGTTACGCTGAGCGGTATCAAGCACTTTGCTTGCATAGTGGATTACAAATGGGACGTCATCCCTCCTCTGTCCTAACACAGCCCCAACAACAAAGTCTGAGGCATCCGTCATAATCTCAAAAGGTAGAGACTAATCTGGGGCTTGTAGGATCGGGGCATCCATGATCATTCCTTGTAATAGCTTAAAGGCCTCAAGACATTTGTGATCAACAATAAACTCCATGTCTTTGCCTAAAATCTCGGTTAGCGGTCGGGCAATCTTAGAAAAATCCTTGATGAATCTCCGATAAAATCCGACATGCCCTAGAAACGACCGCAACTGCTTGACGTTGGTTGGTGGTTGGAGTCATCTGATCACATACACCTTGGCAGGATCAACCTCCATTCCTCTATTGGAGATGATGTTCCCCAACACAATGCCCTCCGTCTCCATGAAGTGACTTTTCTCCCAGGAGAGCACCAGATTAACCTCACAACAACGTTTGAGGATCTCGATCCAGATTCCTAAGACGAGAATCGAAGGAATCGTCGTGGACCGAGAAATCTTCCATGAAGACTTCCAGGAATTCGCCGACCATTTCGGCAAATACAACAATCATGCATCTTTGAAAAGTACCCAGAGCATTGCATAACCCAAAGGGCATGCGCCTGAAAGCATAGGTACCAAAGGGGCATGTGAACGTTGTCTTTTCCTGGTCCTCTAGAGCTATGGCTACTTGATTGTAGCCCGAGAACCCATCCAAGAAACAGAAGAATTCTTTCCCCGCTAGCCTCTCTAGGATCTGATCAATGAATGGTAGGGGGAAATGATCCTTCTTCGTCGCGGCATTCAAGTGTCTGTAATCCACACATATGCGCCACGACGTGGGCACTCGCATCACGATCTCCTCTCTGTCCTCGTTGGTGGTCATCTGAATTCTCGACTTTTTCGGGACCACATGGATTGGGGCCACCCACTTCGAGTTGGAGATGGGATAAATGAAACACGCGTTGCACCATTTCTCTATCTCCTTCTTCACTACCTCTCGTAAATTTGGATTCAAACGATGTTGGAATTCACGAGAAGGTTTGGCTTCATTCTCCAAGTAAATATGGTGCGAACACAGAGCGGGATTTGTCTCGTGGAGATCGGAAATGCTCCAGCCTATCGCCTTGCGGTTTTTCTCCAAGATCTCTAGCAAGCGATATTCCTGTTCCTCGATCAACTGCGAACTGATGATAACTGGATATTTCTTCTCTTGACCCATAAGGAAGGCATATTTCAGTGTTATGGGTAAAGGTTTGAGCTCAGCTAAGGTGTGATCGTCTAGGAAATCTGGCTCAATCGAATCTGGCTCAGTGTTGGAAGTGGCTGGATCTTTCTCCGTAATTGCTGCCACCAAGTTATTAGGCTCTGGAGTCGGATCGTCAAAGGTCTTCATGCGATCGACAAAATCCACGTCCGACTCGTCATCCTCATCTTCCGATTGTCCTAAAGAGGGAAGGACTGACAGGCCTAGATGTGCCTCTAAGTCATCGAAGATGTAGGGAGATGCAGGTTCTGAGTTGTACTCATTTTTAAGGACCTCACAAACTGACTCATGCACTGGATCATCTCCGGAGGGGAGGGACTCATCGATGCTGGCTGGGTTCTGTCTCCATGGCCCAACTATGTTTACATGGTCGCGGTCTGCTTCGGATGAAGAGTACTCAGTGCTGGATTCGAAATCCGGACTCTGCCATCTGGTTTGCTTCATCTCAAGTTCCTCATCTCCGCCTGGAGTTTGGAACTGGATCTTCCCGATCTTATAATCAAACAAGGCCCCCGCTGTCCTGAGGAAGGGCCTGCCTAAGATGATCTGTGGATCCATCCAATTACGAGGGGTTTCCATATCTAGGACAGTGAAGTCCACCATGTATTATTGATTCTTGACTTTAATTACAACATTCCTCAATTCTCCTGGGGACCTCTTGGTTGATTTATCAGCGAATTGCAGGAGGGCTCTGGATTTCCTAAGAGGTCCGAGATTAAGCCGCTCATAGAGGGCTGTAGGCATTAAGTTAATTGAGGATCCGTTGTCTAGGAGAGTGCGTGCAAACGCAATGTCATCGACATGACTCACCACATAATGTGCTCCCATGTCTCTTCGTTTCCTTGGAAACGAGTTCTTTATTGTACAAGTCGTTGCTACTGATAGAACGTGTTTCTCAACATGACTTTTGGTCTTCCTACTAACCCTAGTAGGTGTGCATCTCACCTTAAGGTAGTTCTGAAATGCAGGAGTCATTTCCACGTACTTGTCAAAAGGGATTGTGACCTTGATATATTTGTTACAGAACTCTGCCATCTCAGGGTCATCTTTTTGGATTTTCTTGATTTTCTTCTTTCCATCTGTAAGAGCTCGGGGGAAGGTATTATTGACTCTAACTCATGTTCTGAAACTGAAATGTTTTCATTGAAAGATGGAACTGAGTCTGTACAAGACTCAGACTCTGAAACAGACTCGAACTCTAACTCTGACTAAAAGGAAAATGTTGTGGCGAAACCGGTGATGCGTCTTCTGCGACTTCTGGACGGTCCTCCTCAGATGGAGGTGCGGGTTCTTCATTGATTTTGTCGGACTCTCTGCTGGTGCGGGTTTGCTGCTTCGAGGACCCAGAAGTCCTCTTCTTCTGCCGGTGGTGGTGATGGTGGTGCTGCTCCTCTTCTTCCTCCAAGTTCTCCTCAGGTAGAGACTTGGCGGCTTCTTACCTCGATGCCCGTGCCCGATCAGGTACGATCACGGTCCTTCTGCTCCTTGAGGGACATATGATTTACATTATCATACGAAAGTATCTCATGTTCAGATAAAGACTTATCTGAATAGTATACCTGATCACGAGGTCGGTTCTGGCCTTGAGTTAAGCTGTTCGACTTGGCCTGAACCTGAGCGGGAATCGGGGTCTTTGGCGCCATTTATTGATCCTGGGTACGAGAGACACGATTCAGATCGGTTCTCATATCCAGATAGTCATTCTGGATCTGTTGGACCCTATCAGACATGGTTTGGATCGCCAAGGTGAGGGGCTCCAATTCGGTGGGTTGGGCTTGTTGATGCTGACTTGCGAACGAGGTTCTGTACTGGCCATGCCGATATTGATGCTGCTGATGGGATGGTACCTGGCCCTGTTGGCCAGAGTGGAATGTGCGTTGCTGCTGCTGGTGCTGCTGAGGCTGGTACCCTTGTTCGGGCCTGGACTGAACAAAGCGCGGTGCGGGGATGGAGCTGGTTTCCAGGTAAGCTGGGGAAGGTCGGTGAGGCTGACCATTCCCCATCAACGACTGTCTGCCGATGGGGTCACGACTGTACCACAACCCGTTGATCTCGAACACCTACGGAGGCTCCTCATATCCGGTCTCCACTTGTGGGGGTGCATGCAGGTCCTGTTGGGTGTAAGTCTGATCCCAGCCACTCTGAGACCCTGGTGCTTGTTCCTGTACAAGAAGGACTCGGTGTACAGGTACAAGTGGTGCAGAAGGGGCATGCAGTTTTATCTTGGCTACCTTCTTAGTAAGTTCCTCCACTTGCTTTGGCAAACGCGAGAGAGACTCAAGGTCAGTGACCCTCTTGTGGATCTGCTCGACCATGGTTAACTTATCAGCTATCATCCCCATGCTGGGAATGAGGTCCTCTGTCAGATTCGCTACAGTCCTCCTTGTCGTCTCATTGGATAGGGATGAGGGAGACAACTGATAGGCCCTGGTGGCCTGTGACCTGCCTGTTTCCGCCATCTGCTCTAGTATCTTCCATACAACATTCTCATTCTTGTTCATATAGCTTCCTCCACAGGCTGCACTTACTAACCCCTGCATCTCCGGGGTCAAACCACAGAACAAGGTTTGGACTAAGATCGCTTTAGAAATGCTGTGGCAGGGACATTTCTGAATTAGGTCATTAAACCTATCCCGGGCATCATGGAATTGTTCACCGAGTCCCTGAGAGAAACTGGTGATATTTGTTCTCATTTGGTTAGTCCTACTGAGAGGGTAGAACTTCTTCAGAAATAAGTCCTTGAACTGCACCCATGTTGTACATCTCACCCCTAGGTTCTTAAGCCAATGTGCTGCCTTATCTCCTAAGGCAAAAGGGGTGGCCTTCAGTCGAATGTAATCCTGCCCAACCCTAGGATGGCTAAGGTTGTTGCAAATCAGCTCAAAGTCTCGGATGAAGGCATATGGTTTTTCATGGGCATTTCCGTTGAACTTCGGTAGCAGGCTAAGGAAGTGGGGCTTGAGCTCAAATGCCTCGGGGGGTACTGCTGGTGCCAACCAACTTTGTATTTCGATCTCTGCTGGGTTATATGCATCAACTATTGGTTGGTCGATTCCTCCTGCCGCAATGATTTGTCCCATTCTGGCTGTAAGATCCACGTTCTGTTGTTTGGCTTGGGCGAGGCGAGCCAAGACTTGCTGGAGTGGGTCATCTTGGGGTCCTTCCTCATCTGGGGGTCGCTTTGGCGGAATCTTGTCCTCCAGTCCTGGGAAATGGAAATGATCTGGATTAGAGGATAAATCGAGGAAGGGATTCTTACCTAGGCGATGGTCTTCCTCGGTAAGATCACAGGAGAGGAAAGGGTTGGTTTGAGAGTAACCACCCTGGGTGTGAGGGATCCAGAACTCAAGAGGGTCATAAGCTCTGGGTGGTCCAAGTTGCGCTTAGTCCGCTGAAGATGATTTTCGTGGGGGACTTAAAGAAAGATTGGCGAATAATGTGTCGATATTCCCCCAGTCAGTCATCTTGAAGTGGCGAGAAGAATCGTGAGTTCTAAGTAAAGATAGGATTTTACTCCTACCTGAAGTAAGCAATACAATCCAAGACCCAGGGTTCACACTCAACATAGTGAAGGACTCGAAACCGAGTCCAATTAATCTTGATAATTTTAAGTGTTATTTTTCAAGCAATATAGCAAGGATTTACAGGACCTATAAGGAAGTCGACTCAAAGCCGGATGCGTCTTCCCTGTTTAACTTGTCGCCTAAGATACCGCTGGTCCTTCCTTTCTTCGCTCCAATCCCAAGTTGATGCATTCAAAGACCATGTCCCTATCTACATGCAAGCAGGCGGAGGCTGACAAGGCTGGAACTTCGCCCCGAAGGGTTACTAGCAACTTGTCGCGAAGTACCGCTGGTTCACCCCTAACTACCCGCGAACAGGCGGAGGCTACTTGGTACTAGTCAGTGAATCTAAAAATATTCAACTCGTGATATTTTCTAGGATCAGTTGGCACGTGATATGGAAGGCGTGGATTTGAGCTCTGCCTTAAGGTGTTCACACACACTCAAATACCCTCACTCAGCCTGAAAACAAGGTCGGGGATTAGTCTCCCGCAAACAGATTTTCCAATTTTATTGATTTTTTTGGTCAATAATGTTAGCAATCCTGATTTTAAGATCAATTATCACTTGTTAGTCCAACCACACAACACGTCTATCGTCCAGTCCCAATTTCCGTTTAATTTTAAGTATGAAAACAGAGGGGAAAATCGAGAAAAGCCGATACACGAAAAACGATGATGCGTATGCTAAGTTAAGAAGACTTACAGTGATCCCTTCACTTTTTATGCAGGATGCAGAACAGAATTGAGATTTTTTACACTATATGAAGATGCAAGCGACAAAATCCGCTCCTACACAAGCAGTTCTATTAGGAGTGAAGCACAGGTTGATTTGACTAGTTCTACGGTCTAGGTGCGTCTTTTAAGTGTATTGTGTGGTCCTAAGAATTTACGAGCACGAGCAAATCCTAGAGTGGCTCGAGGAGCTGCGAGTGCAAGCCTGATTTACAATTTAAACTACACAGGACACGGGGACACGGTTCCACTATATTTACACACACGAGAACCCAAACGGGAACCGCTGGAAATGATGCGAAAAAACAAAGAAAAATAAAAATAAAAATTCTCTCAAATCACTCAAGAAATTAAGATGTCGATTTCTCGAAGTGTCTTCGACTCCTCGCGTTCCTCGCGCAGAAATAACTTGAGGTCAAAGAATGACACAAAAATGCAAAAATTAAAAGACAGAAAATATTCACAAGAAAATCGGGGGTCAGACTACCCGGGGATAGAAAATCAAACACTCAGAAATAACTGCAAATTAACCTAAGCCGTGCCTCCCCGGCAATGGCGTCATTTTGAAATACGTCCCATGACCCTTGTTAATTCGAGCAAATTAATGTTCAAATTAATTGATATCGTTCGTTGCAATCGGATAATGAGAGCATATCAAAAACCACTTTTAATTAAACAAGTTAATCTCGAGCGGCAAATTTTTTTACTTGGTCAAGCTCAAGGTCGAACTCAGGGAGGCAGTTGTCTCCTTAGGTGAATTTTTAGCAAAGTCCAATGTATGATTTTCAGGGGATAATTTTTTTGGTCTTTTTCGGTTTTTTATGCAAGACACATGCACAATCCAGCCAGTTTACGAGTTAATTCAGATAAGTATTCAAATTAAATCCAAAATTTCTCAAATTTTGATATGTTATGCGAGACAATGAAAAAGTGACTCGCCAAATTTTTTGTAATTTTTAGATGCACGGATAATAAAAAAATGCAGACTTTAGTGAAAATAACTAAACCAATTTTAATAATTAAAAAACAATGATATTTTTCAGAAACAAAATTAATCCAAATAGGTCTAATTAAGAGCTATCCAAATCAACTTGAATTTCGTTAAAAAACTTCACCGTTGATTAGTTAAAAATCGATTAATGTTTTCACTAAATGATTTTTCTAAGACAAACTATATGTGCAAATGGTGTGATTTTCGGATATGTTGTAGTATAGAATTATATCTACCGATGATGATTTTTCAGTGATTTTTCGATAAGCGGATAATATGCAATCAATTAATCAATCAAAATGTTGCATTTTTACCAAATTAAATTTCATAAATATTCTGCGAATCATAAAAATACAAATAAATGCTAAAATGGTAGAACAAGAGTTATGCTACAGTATGCAACGTTCGGAATTGAAAATGGACAACAGAAAGATAATAAAAATGACTCACAAATGCAGGACTATGATTGCAAATAAAATATTGAGAATGAACTGAAATTGAAATGTAGGGACTCAAGAGTAATTACCGAACTTAAAAAAATCATTGGATAACTTGCAAAGGGGTGCAAGTGTCCCCTTTGCAAATACCCAATTCTTTTATTGTGCGATAACTTCCTCTGCTTTTGGAGTTGAAATAGGGGACTTCTCCCCAAGGTGGCCACCGGAGTTGATGATGGAGGAGGGCTTTGGCTGGTCGGCGCGCTCGGAGGAGATGCACAAGGGGAGAGAGCGGGTCGCTGGTCCACGCTCCTGTACGCGGTGAGGTCGCGCGTAGCAGGACACCTACACTCGGAGGGATACGCGGGGCTCTGTTGCGGTTGTGCCACTGGATCTTTGCACGAGCTTCGCACGAGAGGTGCTCTTGGTGTCGATGCGCTGGAGTGCCTGCTGCGGAGACGGTGGAGTGCAGTTATGTGCGACAAGCTGGAAGTTACGCATTGGCCACACGTGTTGGAGATGTGCGGCTTGTTGGAGCTCTGCGCGATTGAAGTTCTGCGATCGTTTTGCTCCTGTCTTGTTGCTCTGAGAAGATGACCACGTGTGGCTATTGCTGAATGGTGGAGAGCAACTGGGATCCGTGCGCGAGGAGCTTTCGTTGTCGATGGTGCACGCGCGTGGGGCCGATGCTGGAGATGGAGTCGGATGCCTGGGAATGGCTGAGGCAAGGCTCGCCCGTGGTCGTCGCTCGAAGCCGCGGCGAGGCTGAGCTTAGTAGCTCCGGTTAGATGGCTACGACGGTGATGAGATCACCGGATCTCTCCTGGCAAGTACCTATTATTGCTCGACGAAGGGGCTCTCTCTCTCTCTCTCACTGTCACCGAGTAGAGGACGGAGCTCGAGGTCTTTGCACACAAGATGGCGGATGGGGATGAAGGAAGGAGGAGAGGAGAATATAAAGAGGAGGAGGAGGTTGGAGAAGAGATGGAGAAGGTGGAGTGGGTGGGGTGGTGTCGTCATTAGCTTCACCCTTAAGTCAAGGGAGAGTGGGGAGGAATGGGTAGAGAAGAGGCTTGGCCATTGATGGATAACCCTCTCATCCAACGACCCAGTATGAAGGAGGGAGATGGCATAAGTGGGTGAATGAGAAGGCGACACATGGCGGCTCCAGGAGCTGCCACGTGTCGCTCCCAGAAAAATCCACAACTATATGCAAAGAAAAATAAAAAAGAAATAATAAAAGATATTAAATAAAAAAGTGGTCAACACAAAAGTTGCTCGTCTCGATGAGATCTACAACTTTTGTGAAGGGTCGAAAATCAAAGGAAGGGATCTGTACAAAAATGTTTTTTTGGGTGGTACCTTATAGATATAAAATACTGCATTTTATTTTTTGTCATTTTTTGTCATTTTTCAATAACTATAAAAATCAAAATAAAAATAGAAAAGATATGAGAAGAATATTTACAACTTAATCTATTTTTTGGATTTTTAATAATTAGGAAAATGAAATGGTAAAATACAGGGGCAAAACGATCAATATGTACAATATACAAAAGGGGCCCAAAAACCCAAGTTTTGCATACGAGCTCTGATTTTAATGAAATTGGTCTTGTTTCGAAGGTCTTTGAATGTATATTGCTTTAAAAGTGAGTAGACCTAATTCGAAGGTTGTATGAGTGAGATATGCGCATATTAAGGCTCCTAGTTTCAAACTTGGATTAAGGGTTTATTGGTCAATTTTACAAGTTAGTATTTTTTTGATATTTTTATTTAATTAGTGTTAGTAATATATACACTATGGACTTGATTTTATTGGATTTGGAGTTAGTATAAAATATATACAAATAGGTGAAATATGGTGAATATACATGTGGATATTTACAAGTGAATTGGGCTTCTTATTTATGCAGTATGAATGCTGAAATGCAGATGTTATCAATGCATGCATGAATGCTAATTATGCAATATAAGTAGAAATATGCATCTAATTACTCGGGAACAAAGCTCTATTTTCAACTTTTAGAGTGATGAATCACGAATTCATTAGGTACTAGCCCGACTCATAAAAGCCTAATGATTTGGTCCAACTGGAAATTTAAAGGTTGGGAGCGCTCGCCATGAATATAATAGCTCATATTATGTAACTTTGTAATGTGATGAGCTTTTCTTTTCACTTTTCATTCATTTTTAAAATTGGAGGGAACTTCCCCTCTTTTTGGCTAGCTCCACTGCTATTACTAAGGATTGGTGCACACTGATCAATTTACTAAATTAATGTCATTACACCTTGGCACTTCATGTTGAAGTTAAGAGATAGCATGAGAACACGTCCCATACTGTCTAAGATGCACACTCAGTTTCATGAAGCTATCATTAATCTTATCCCAACCTCAGACATCATATAGATTAAGTCCCAACTCAAGCTTCAAAAGCGAATCTCCTTGGTGATACCTTGCTCATCTCGATCATGAATACATTCATGCATGAGAGTGATAGACAAATTCTTTTAATAGAGATTAAGCATGAAATATAACATTCATATCCTCGAACTAGGGAAGTATGAGTTTTTAAGTCCATGACCCTAATGATTAAGACATGATAACTCTAAGTCTAGGGATTCCTTAAATAGAGTGTTAAAGATCATCTCAAGCCTTGAGTGCAATGTGAAAGTGTCAGGAAAAGACACTAATTAATAAGTTAATCTTTTTATGTTTTTTATTTTTTTATTTTTTTTTCAATTTTCAGCTTCTTTTGTTTTCTATAATGATTGTCCTAAACTTATTTGCATCTACCTTCAGTCAGTATGGGTGTAATTACAGATCGTAAAATGACTATATGTATTACTTAAAGACGGTGCCATACATGATGTCTTTAAACAACCCAATCTGCTAAGGGAATTATTCCCTCACTGAAAAGTAGCTAATCATTTTTAAGTCTAGTAGTCAGAATAAATACTACAAATACTACAGATTTTGTTTTCTTTATTTTTTGATTTTTATTTATTTTTAATAGAGTTAATTAATTAAACTCATTTACACCCTTATTTTTAAAAAAAGATTTTTGAAAGCCTTTTGCAACATTGTCACATATGTATAGAATTTTTTTCAAAAAGTTTTCAAAGATTTTTAAAATAAGTAAAACCCCATTTTTCCAACCTAAGTTAAACATTTTTAAAAATAATGTCACATAATTATGTAGGTTTTCAAAACATTTTACAAATGATTTTTGAAACATGTCAAACTGTATTTTCGCAAATCATGTAAAACACTTGAAAACCATGTCAAATATGCATATAATTTTCAAAAGTCATTTTCAAATCATTTTGTACAAAGCTCAATTCAAAAAAGGTAAAATGATACCCACATTCCCAATAGTGTGAAAATTTTAAAAATACGAGCTATGGCTAAAGTATATATGTTATATATACGATAGACCCCTCTATACTTAGCTTTTGCTATGTCATCATAACACAAAGTGATATGAAGCCATAGCTCATGCTAAATATAAAAGAATATATAAGAACTGAGTCCAAAATCACAAGTGCATGATGAGTAAAAGAATCAACTATATGAAGACAGTGACTCGGGTCCCCCTATACTTAAGATGAGAAATAGCTTAAGTGTAAAGATGAATTTAAAACTAGTTGACCTGAGGAGAATAATCAGAATGAAATTGGATCCACCTATACTTAGGCTAAAAATAAGCCTAACTATAAAAAATAGGAAGCTAAATGAAATAGGGACCAATGTTACTTGAATCTCTAGATAATGAATCTTAGGAGATGATAATGGATCCTAGGGTTTCAGAAGGTTGAAGAATCAAACAAGATCAAACTAACATGATTATTTCACCAACACACATAGTGAAGGCCATAAATATAGTCTAATTATCTTGTCTCTTTTATTGGTAATAATACAAAATTCTGTTTATTACGAGTAGGTTTAAGTAGGCTTTGGTCACTATCCTATGTATGCGTCTTCAACTCTCAACATATAAAATGATCCTACAAATAATTAAGGGTTCTGCTCTCCCAAAACAAGGTGAATTTTAACTCCATTTTATTTATATCAACTTGCATTAATAGTTCCATTTTTTTAGAAATCAGGTCACCACTTTTGTTAAATATGTGAATACATAAATCGTCATCTATAGTCCAATCACATTTCCATATTATCCTAAGTGATAAATCATGAAACGGAAAGATCCTTGCAGACGTGAAATCTTGATGACATGCTCAAGAGAAGTACTTATAGTGGTTCCGGCTCTCTCCATGCATATGCGAGACTGAATATAAAATATTATTCAAGTGCATGCAAGTCAATGAAAAATTGTTCCTAATCATAAGTTTTATTAGTGGGAAGAGATTCAATTTATTTGGGCAAAGTTAAACGTATATTACATGCATCTCACGAAGGATGAGTGAATCTCATAAGATGGAGTTAGTGTGCCCTATCTTACAAATGACATCAAAAGTAACTCTATGAGATGTGCCTAGATCCTAAATCAAACATTCAAGTTGAGTCCCACCCAACATGGGTGAAACAGACTCAACACACCAAACAAATAATAAAGTCCATAGGCCAAAAGTATTACATAAAAAAAATCAACAAAATAATCTTCGAAAAACTTGATGGCATCTTTTGCAGCTCTTCTCAACATGAACTCTCTCTTGAGCTTCATGCCTCCATTTTCCATGAATATCCTCGATAAATGGGCCCTAACACATAAGAGAATAGCTTAGAAAATTCAAATATTATCATGACATATATAATAATGCATAAGACATCATATCATGGGATTGACCTAGATAAAATAAGACCAACTTAATCCAATATATAAAACATAAATAATTATATTAATGAAGTCATGTCCTCAGCAATGATGCCATCTGGTGAGCCGCAAAATGCATATTTTTATATGGGTCAATTGTAGCACGGGCACTTAGCATATCATACAGAACCTAATGAATAATCGCTGCGAGGAGAATTCGGCTTTAATTATAACATGAGAAGTCCATGGTCAAACACAAGGACACGAGCCATAGTACGATTATTTAGGTGTTTAAATATCTAATTTAAGTGATTAATAAATTATTTCGGTCAAAACATACAATGCACAAAATGAATGCATTACAAAATGAATGTGAAAATAGAATGCATTTTCACAATGATTTTGTGCATGTAAGAAAGTCAACAGAATGAACGTAATGATAAAACAAGAAAATATGCATATATTTATGCCCTAAAATGTTCATTGAATTTTAAGCAAATATGCAATTTATATCTAATATAATTGAGCACTTAATTATAAGTCAAGTTTCATTGAATATAAATACATGCATCTGAATTAACTCTAATTAATTCACCAATTAACATGCATCAATTCGGAAGATTACTCAAACTAATGAAAGAGAATTTAATTAGCTTTCCAATGAAACAAAAATCATGTCAATAGGATAAAAGATGCTCGAGTTATTCAATATGGAGTGCAGGGGCATAATCATACTAAAAACATAAGAAATAATAGCACGAACATTACGAAGAGGTCCCTAGAAGGACTAAAATGAAATTAAAAGAAATTGATCCTGGAATTTATTGAATACTTCTTTCATAGGGGTATTTTTGTAATATTTAAACTGACAGGGGCTTGGATGCAAATGAGCCCACCCGCACGCTCCCAGCACGTGCGGACATGCTAGGAATGAGGTTGTTGCTCAGTGCAGGTCCGGGGCCACGTGGTGATGGCGTTGTGCTCCGAAGATGCTTTGGTCCCATCGAGGCCATGGCCTAATCATAGAGGGTGAGGATGATTTTTAACCATTGGATCAAAAATGATCCAATGGTATATGCTTACTAGCCCGCATACTTTTCTTCCTCTTTTGATGCGACAGCGAGAACATGTCTCCGGTGACCTTTATTCTCCTCTTCCATCCTTGTCTGGCTTGGCTAATTGTCCATAGACCTTTGTGAAGCCTAAGAAAATATGTCGAGAAGACGGTAGATCTTTGTAACCGTTGGAGAAGTGAGAGCAATGCTTGTATGCCGATGTCCAACCTCTAGAATGGAGGCATCACAGGAGCTCCGCCCATTGAAGGATCTTCGTACCTACAATGTTAGAAGGCAAAAACCACAACAATAGCGGACTCATGTGCGTGAGGATAAGTGATAATGAGGGGCTAATTTGAGATGAAGAACATGGTGTACTGAGTGGGTAGCTCAGCCTTTGCAGATGGAGGACTAGGGTTGATGTGAAGAGGGCGAAGGAACAAGCATAACATAGGACATAATCTCCTGCATTGATCAATGTTCCATGGTGAAGACAAAGACCAAAACAGATGAAGAATTTGATCTCACAATACAGTTGGGAAAATTGAATAAAGAATAGGAAGAAAAACTATTTATCTAACCTTCACATGAAGAAGTTGCCATAGATAAATGTTGTAGCCTAGGCTTAAGCTTCACAGAATCTTGGGTCTTTTCTTAACCTCCGCGAAAAGTGGAGGAAGCTCGAACAGCAACAAAGCGACCATAGCATGGAATGTTTTCCATGGGTCTAATCAGAAGGATACCCACTATTATCGCACGACTTTGACTCCTTCTTCCTGTCACGGATAGGAGGAGTGGCTAGGGGTTCTTCTCTTAAGGGTTGAATCCGGCTACGATTGTCGGTTATTGTCTGTTTGAAGATAAGGAGGCAAAAGTTATAGGTGATTTTTGATGGACTTCAACCGCCTTGTGGTTGGCTAAGATGGATATGAGATGGCATATTGAGGATCTCGTGAGGATAAGGAAAGTTAGGTGATGAGCGCTCCCGTACCCTTAGTTAATTCGGTCAAATTAATGGTCCAAATTAATTTTAAGTGTTCGTTGCAGTCGGATGCAGGAGGTTGATCAAAAACCACTTAAATCAGATTTTGGTCACTTTTAAGCGGAGATATTTTTTTTACTTGGTGGAGTCCAAGGTCGATCTCAGGGAGGCAACTGTCTCCTTAGGTGGATTACAGCAATTTTCAAGTGTTGATGTTCGAGGGTCAATTTTTTTGGTCTTTTTATTTCTTATGCAGACATATGCAGACAAATCTCAGCCAATTTAACTTTAAATTTAATTGATGTATCAAACGAAGTCCAAAAATAATGAAAATTGGCCAGATGGTTATTTATGATGAAAATGACCTACACTAATTTTTTTGGAATTTTTCGACTCAAAATAAATTTTCTGTGAATTAAACAAACAGACAGAGTGATTTTCAGTGTTTAATTTTTAATAAATATCAAACCACAATTTCTCCAAGAACTAAAATTATCCTAGGAAGGTCTAATGATCAGGGACCTAGGAAAATTGACAGAACTTAAATTTCTTGTGAAATGAATTAATTAAAATTAATTAAAGAAAATCACTAAACTATTTATTGAGGCCTCGTTATGCGTGCAAATGATATGAAATTTTTATGGAGTGTTGAAAATAATGTCCTTAAGCTACTGTGAATTTTTGGTGATTTTTGAAGGCACTGATATTTAATTAAAAATCAAAAGGCTTAACTGGGCAAAATATGTCTCAAATGAACCAATTAATTCATTGATAATTCAATTAAGCCAACAAAAATCAGACACGTGTACAAAAAGATAGAGGACAAAATTCTCAACAACTTGCAATTTTTAGAATTTCAAAATGATGAAAAATGCATGCTATGGACACGTGCAAACACAAGGGTGTAAATGCAATACTGGAAAATAAAATTTCAATAAGTAAACGTGCTGACAGGGACTAAAATGCAATTACCAATAGTATGCAGGACTTCTATGCAATTCTTCCACGAAGCACGTGCTCCTCACGTGTTGTCTGCTTCACAGGGGCCTTTTTGCAATTTGTGAAAGCTCCAGGGGCGTCGGTGCAAATAACCCAGGCCGCACGTGCTCCTCACGTGAGGCGGCCTAGGTTCGGATGGCGTCGCAGGCTCGGAGTGAGGCTCGGGTTCTCTGGAGGCTCGGGATAGCCTCGGAGCAGCTTCGGGTTACCCGAGCCTAGGCTTGGAGGCCGAGGCTCGGATAGGGCGACGTGGCGGCCTGAAGGCCCTTGGATCAAGATGGATCCAAGGGGTGTCGGTGAAGACGCGTGGCAGCGGGAAGATCGTCCGATCTGAGGTGTGATCGACGGTCGAGGACGAGGGCGGCGAAGGGACGCGTGGCGAGGCGAGGACCGTTTGATCAGATGATCGAACGGCGACTGCTTCTTCTCCTTCAACGGGCCTCCGCCGCCTGCGGAGGAGATGGCTGCGCTCCGGTGAAGGCTGCTGAGCTCCGCCTCGGCTGCCAAGCTCAGGTGATGAGCTCCGTCAGCTCCCACCGAGCTCGGAAGACTCGGAAGTGAAAGGCGAAGCCTCCGGTGGTCTCTGGATGACTGGAGGAGGGCTGGAGCTCTGAGTCGATGAAGCTCGAGGAAAGCTCCGACGAGGCTCCGGCCAATGATCAAAGGCGTACCTGCAAGTGTTAGACGTATAGCCGAGGCTCGTGCGTGCGTCTGTGGAAGTGATTGGAGTGATCGGAGAGGCCTGCGGCGGAGGGAGGTGGTCGGGTTTCGGAGCTCCGGCCAGGTGGTGGAGCTGCAGGTCGATGGCTGGTGAAATAGGGTATCTGAAGGTGTAAAGATGCCAGCGAAGATCAGAGCTTCATCGCGAAGCTCATCGGAGTGTCGAGGAGGCGCGGAGATGACCGTGGACGGCGAATAAAAGCGGAGAAAATAGAGGAAAAAGAAGAACAAGATTGGAGAAGAAATGGAGGGAGTTTCACCTGGGGATGGGGCCTCCTGCTTGAGGTCCAGGTCGTCGCTCGAGGGCCGGTGATCGCCCGAGCTCGTGCAGCGTCACGGAAGGCAGCTGCGACACGACGGAGATGCCGTGGATCTCGCCGGAGAAGACGCCTGTCTTCGCTCGAAGAGACGGCCAATTGCTGTCACCAATTGAGAGCTCTGAGCTCGGGGGTTTCTCCTGGAGTGGCGGATGCGGATGAAGGTGGCCGGAGGGGGGGTATTTAAAGGGTGAAGGTGACGGCTGGAGTGGGTGAGTGGCGAAGTTGGTGGCTGTCGTGGGGCGAGTGTGGCGGAGATGGTGGTGTTTGAGGGAGCTGGCGAGGGAGAGGGACGAGTGGCGATGAACGTGGAGGTGATGGTGGTCGAAGAAGGTGGCTAGAGTGCGGTCAAGAATAGGAAGGGGCAGCCCCTCCCGCAAGGCGGAGATCGTGGGAGAGAGGGTTGCCAGAGGTAGGAGACGAGGTCCTGGCCGTTGGATCTCGTGATCCAACGGCCAGATCGAAGTGCAAAGGGACGTCTGGGATTAGATCAAGGATGCCCAGATGAAGGGTTCTGACGGGGGCCACGTGGCGCGTTGTAGAGCGGTGCGATCGGATGGTTCAGATAAAAGGGGGGAAGTCGATCTGATGGTCGAGACTCGCTGGAAGGTGGGCGGCTGTGATGAGAGGATCGGGGGCGCGATCGAGCGGCGTAGATGACGCCACGTGGAGGGCTGAGAGTGCGGCGCTAACGGATGGTGGTGATGAGGAGTAGGAGATAATCGGACGGCTGAGGGAGTGAGCGCACGTGGTCACGGAGGGGCCGTTGGATCTGAGGCGCGATCCAACGGTGGGGGGCGAAGGCGGATCAGACAAAGGGCAGCGGGCCGCGTGGCGCAATCAGAGGGCGCCACGTGGCCTGCTGTGAATGGCTGGAAGGGAAAACACGTGTAGAGAGAAGAGGAGGCCGAATTTGGAAAAACTCAAAACATGAAAGTTGTAGATCTTGATGAGATCTACAAGTTTCATGTTGACCAAAGACGGAGATGAGGTCAAATATGGTACATAAATACAAAGATACATAAATATACATATGTAGTATACAAAATGACCCAAAAACCCAAGTTTCTCATACAAGCTCCAATTGCAATGAAATTAGTCTCATTTTAAAGGTCTTTTCATATGTAGTATTCTAAGAGTGAGTAGACCTAATTATGGGTTTGTATGAGGGCTTTATGTGTGTTTTAATGTACACGGGTTCTCAGGATATTTGGCTATTTTACAAGGGTGATTTTTGGCATTCTTCCCTATATTATTAAGGAGTATATACATATATATATTATAGAGAAGAAGTTATTTGATGAAGATGTATTTTACAAGGGATTTTTGGCATTCTTATTTAAATGCAGATGAGCTGCTAAAATGCATGAATTATGAATGCATGCATGAGTGTTATTTATGCAAGATAAAAGGAAATATGCTTCTATTTTCTCGGGAACAAGGCTCTATTTTTGACTTTTGATGTGATGAATCACAGATTCATCATTAGGCTAAGGATTTTGTGTTAATAGATGTTGGAGTTGGTTAATGGGCATGTTGCTGTAATGTAGATAAGTTTAGGATGTTGGCATTGTTGAACTGCCTGAAGGATGAAAACTAGAGGTTGACGAGATTGAGAGACCATTCGATCATCTGATCCAATGATCTAGGAGGAGGTGCTATAGGATAGCCCAGATGAAATTCGATGATCTCATCGAGTGGTTGGAGAAGAAATGATAGATTCGAGTCCAGGTCGTCTAATCGAATGACTAGACGACCCTAATAAAAGGTAGGTGGAAAATCAAGGGTGGGCCACGTGGGTTGCCCAGAAGGCGCCACGTGGTCCAATCAGAATTGAAATAAATAGAGGAATTAGAGATAAACACAAAAGAATCATTTATAGGATAATTAGAAAAAGTGATAAACATGAAAGTTGTATATCTTGATGAGATCTGCAACTTTCATGCATAAGTCAAAGAGATTAGAGGTCATTTATACATAGATAAAAATTAAATACCTATTAAAACCATATAGAACAATTCTTTTTTTATTTTACTTTTGCTTTTTTTGTAGTATTATTTTGTTTTATGTTAATTTATTTACATACAATATTATTCTAATTTTCATTTGATTCTTAATGAGGAATAAAAATATAAAATATTAGCACAATAATAGGGTTATTTTAATATATATTAATGTCAATTATATACAACACATAAAATCGTAATTAATTTTAATTATTCAATGAATCTTGTGATTAACTCAAGAAAGAGAGATAGTAATGGTGTTTAATGATGATAAGTACGAGATTTATCAAGGCTGGCCTTCTTGCCCTGGCTAGTAGTAGAGGCAACAAGGACAACAAGGAGAATACTTAGCATAGATCTTAGCTTAGGATTTTATTCCATTTTTGATGAGAGAGTGATTTACTATTCATTATTTGTAATAATTCTGGACTCGGGCACTACTCCACCCACGAGATCCATTGTCAGGTGTTTGTGCACTTGAGGACCTCATTGCGGTTTTTCGAGTTTTTTATCGCTTTTCTTTTATTTTGTTTTTCGATGTTTTGAGTTTTCTGCCTTTGTTTTTATTTGTTTTTTGTGCATGAAGCCCTGGATTTTAGGATTGCTTTATCGGTAGTTAGGTCCAAACCCTAATAAGAATCATGTGCCTATAGTCTTTTACATTTGGATCTAGTCAAATTAATAATTGTCAACTATTTGGACTTGAACCCATGTGTCGAGAGAGGCACCATGCAGCATTGGTAGGATTCGTTGTGGCGGGCACCGAGGTGTCTCCAAGACGGTACTCTCGGGTTCATGTCTAAATAGATATTTGTGACTAATAATCGTTCATGCCTAGGGTGATTTTGTCGATTGCACACCACCATGTAGATAGGTTTAAAAATTCTATTTTGCATACCACATGGAGAGATCTGGGAAGCACTTCAAGTCCTCTAACTATGCATGCATCATTAGATTCTATGGTGAGATTTCCATCATTGAATCGACTTGCGTAACTTTTTCGTTGTCTCTTTCTGATTTTTAGAACCTTGGACTTAAATGAAAATTCACAAAATCGTTAGGCATTTATATGAAAAATATCCAAAAAAGTGAAATTTTAAAAACTATAACAGGGGACTACTAAATAAACTTTGATCTTAATTAAAATATGTAATGGATTGTATTGTTTGGGGTTCATAAAGCATTCATTGTCTTCAGGTACTGTAGGAGGGGACCAAAACCCCACCCATGAGCGAGGATCGTACCGCTAAGGATTAGAGCCCAAAACCCAGTATGTTACTGCCTTGTGTATCGCCTGAATTTCTGAAGTATTGGCGCTTCTATTGTACATAGACGAGTAGGATCTGGTCAACGATGATGTTCTCGCCATGCATAGAACGTCAACCTCATATGAAGTACTGAGCTTAGGCCACACCCTCACATGTGTGTCTGTCTCATCGCCTCGTGTCCGAATAGGGCCTTGCATGCTCACGTGTGATTTCATTGAGAGCATGGTCTGAAATAGTGGTTTCGCCTATCGGCTTTCTCACTCTCATTCTTTGGATGAGTAGGGATCTAGGAAGGGTTACAAGGATCTCAAAAAGTGCAGACTACTAATTACAAAGGAGGAGGACAAGTGCGGGATACTTTTCGGTAATACTCTCACTCATATAGGGTTGGCGTCTAAGGACTTGCTAAAAGATATGCCCGAAACAACAACTCTAAAAATGAAAAGATAAAAAATAGTTGATCCCTTAGGTTTCGCATGTATAAAGTTTGTGAACCCAATTTTATATTGTGTATTGTATGGATCTAGATTAAGGTTCAAAGATCAAGTCCCGCGTACTTGCATAAATTTTGTCTCATGTGTTTCCTCTTCGATCCCGTCCTCGCTTCAAGCCTTTCTACTGTTTACACTCCTTTTTACTCCTCGTTGACCATTCTTTTGTATCAAGTATTCTTTTCCTCCACGATGTAGATCCATGGATGGTCCAATTGGGACTTCGCCGACACCTACACCGATTCCCTAGCCTCAGCATCGTCAATAATTCAAGGAAATTCCTGAGAACCCGGATCAGACCTTACGGACCGCTCTGGACTTCTCGTCTTCTTTCCACTCTCCTTGTATTTCTCAATAAACTGGGACCACTATTGTCCCATTTCCACCCATTTTAAATGTAGGTCAATTTCAGTTTACATCTTTTACTCCATTCACAACTGTCTGAGATTGACCTTAATCTCAAATTCATCGCTTCAGATGGTATTCAGTTTCACAGTTGGTCTGGTTGGTATACCTCTTACATTGTAGATAGAAGTTAGATCTAAATCCCAATCCAAAGTTCATTTCAACAGACTCAGACCTAGAGATGAATCCTCGCAGCAAAGGAAAAGGATAACAGCCGCCCCAGATTGAGCAAGGCCTAATATTAGATCAAAATCAAGTGAATGCTCAATTGCTTGCATCCATCCAAGCCATACAACAACAGCTAATTGAGCAAGAATTAGTCCAAATGGCATTTCAAGATATGCTGAATGATTTGAAGAACATACCAAGAAGAGGAGGAGAGGATGAAGGTCCCCGTGATGATCAAGAAGAAGAGGAGCACATAGTTGAGAACCCTAAACCTACTCTAAAAGGGACTTATAATCCTGGAGACAGCCATGAGTGGATTCGCATCCTGCCAATGCATACTCACTTTGGATTCAAACATCAATTCCTTGCTCTTTTGCCCACCTTCCATGGGAAAACCAATGAGGAACCCTACATTCACCTACAACAGATTTCTCTTATTAGTAGCACCATGCACTACCCTAACATCCCATTAGGTGTAGTCAAGATGACAACATTTCCCTTCAGTCTCCAAGACAAGGTCCTATATTGGGTTAACCATATGGGGAAGGCCGTAATGACCTGGGATGAACTTAAATCTACGTTCCTTCACAAGTTTTATCCTCTCGGTCGACTCAACCATATGCAAGCCTCAATTAGCAACTTCTCGCAGGCTACACAGGAGTTTATTCATGAAGCATGGGAGTGATTCATGGATCTACAGGAGAAATGCCCCAACATGGCATAATGAGGACCATCTTAGTCCGATATTTCTTCGGGCCTGAATACTAACAGTCAGAGGCTAGTAGATGCCACTTGTGGTTGATCCCATTTTAATAAGAATGAAGATGTAGTGTGATATATATTCGAGGAGATGACCAAAGGAGAGGCAACCCTCTCTTCATCCCACGCTTATCAGAGACAACCCCAGGTCCTCCACAGGCCAATCCACGTGGTAGCATCTCACACGGCAAATAGAGATGAGAGCTCCAACCTCATCATCATCAGAGCCATCTCTCCAAGGTTGATATCATAGAATAATTATCACAATATTTGGGGAAAGTAGTAGTGATCGAACAAAGAACTCAGAATGTAGACAAATTGGATCAGATTACCAAGCAACTAGAGTTGTTGGTGAGTACCACCAGTGCTTGCCAGTCGGTGACCCCATCTTCTGAGAATCCAATTAAGAAGAAAGAAAAGCAACCCATGCAACATCAGCCTCAACCCAGTCCACAATAGCCGATGGTCCAGAACGTGTATTATGTGTTGATTAACAACCAAGCACCGCAGCAGCAATTGGTCGTATACCAACCAGAACCCAATTTTCTTACGATCTATTCTTCCCTCAACCACCTCTCTTTTAATAGGTGAATGGAGTTTGGTCTAATGATACACGAATGGGCCATCATGCGAACCTCAGTGGGGCCAGCCTGCAAATTCTCGCCCATTCCCTCAACATCAAGGAAGGAGATTTGTCCAGTCCTTGCAGCCTCAGTACCACTAGCCTCCACAATATCATAATAATCGGAGACAATACCAACAGAACTAGCAACCACAGTATCACCAGCACCAGCCGTATCATTCGTACGCAGCTGCATCTCCACAGTAGTATCCCCCTCCTCACGACGAGTAGTATCAGCTTTCTCCACCTCAGCATCATTATCCGTCTAACCACCAACATCCTCAAAATAACCAACCATAGCATGGTCAACACGTTGAATCATCCGAGGTGGTTCATGTGAACTAAGTTTAAATTTCTTGGCCCAGTTGGTCAAGGGATTAACAGAGATGACATAAAAGCTGGATTATCTGAAGGCCACCAAAACTCTAATTCCGACCCAGGTTGAAGTGAACCGTAATAGTTTTAAGCAAAAAAAGCAGGTAGAATGTGATGACCCATTTATGCCTATAGAGTCAGATGATTATGATTTTATTTTGTCTTATGTTGTTACTCTCAAGAACGGTAGGACCTTGCCTCCATATTCCACTATTAGAGGGAAGAATAAAGCTTTATCTGGTGAATTATCATCTTCTGCATCAATCGTGCCGGACACAGGTCCCGATGAGGAAGAATAAGAAGGAGAAGCTGAACCAGCTGCCACCAGTCGCCACCAACCAGCAAAAGAACAAAAAAGCAGAAACATGAAAAATACCAAAAAATTATGGCAGTCGAAGTGAAGCCACGTTAACCATGGAGGAGTCATCCCCATCAGCCGATCCAGCCTCAACTGATGGAGCGAGACTGCAGCTTTTGAACGTCCACCCCCATGCTCAAGATTGTACACGTTTCTGCAATCCGATTGTGCATGGTGATGTAGACATGAATTCTTATGTAAATAAGAACAATACTTTTTAGCTATACATATTCCTTTTCCTGGTGCAATTGAAAAATCCAAAACGAAAAAGTGCATTATTTTATCTAAGTGTTGTAGAGATCATTAAAAATCTGACCATTGAACTACCTTTGATGAAATCCATGGAATATATGCCCATTGTAAAGAAGGTCTTGATGGAAGCATATATGAACAAGCATCGGTCAAACCGCAATAATAAACACCAGCTAGTTGAAAAGCACATCCTCATCATGGCTATCATCACAGCAATCATCAATCTCCCAGAAAAGAATCCAGACAAATGGGGACATCTAATCAGATGCGAGATTTTTGACCAAGTCTTTGAGTGAACTCTGCTTGATAGTAGATCTTCAATCAACTCATGCCTTCATCATTACTTCAAGAATCCGAGCTGATGATGAACGCGAAATCTGCCTCTTTAATAAAGGGAAATTGTCGTAGTATAGGAGACAGATTCCGGTCTATCAAAAACCACAATCTTTGAATGTTGTGGAACATTTTTACTTGGCAAGTCTACCAAGGTCAAACACAGGGACATGAGCTACTATATTTCTTTGTCAAATTTATATTAATTAGAATCATGTGTGAATAATTCTCAATTCTAAGGTCTTCATGCACATTACAATGCATTTAAATAAAGCATGCATTTTTTAGTTGATTTTCATGCAACAATTTTAAGATGATGCATTAATAATAATGTAGGTTAGGAATATGAAAAAAATGATAGACAAGTATGCCATAGAAAGGTTAGATAAATGAGCAACAGAATATGGTTTGAAATTAGAGTCGAATTGAGCACGAAATTTTGAGCAACCACTAATTCAGGGCAAAGACAAGTAGAGCAAGAACAATATCTAACATTAAAAATCACTTCATTAAAATGGTGTCAGATAAGAAAATTAAAGATGCCATGACATAGATGAAGAAACAAGGATCAAAACGACACTAAAATCATGCAATTTAGACCTACGATGCTGAAGAAAACAATACGTGGGCATAAATGCAATAAAAATGAGAGGAAATAAAAGGATAAATATTGCAAATAGGTCTATGGAGGGACCTATTTGTAATTTGTAAAAACTGCATGGACCCTTCTGTAATTTTTCCACCTTGCGCAGGGATCGAATTGTAATTCTGTAAAATCTCAGGAGCCTTCATGTAAAATACCCAGGCACACACGTAACACACACGCTTGGTGGCCAAAATGTAAATATTAAAATTCATAGGGTCTTTGTTGCAAATTGCACAGGCCCTCACGCAGGGTGCACGTGGGGGGGCTAGGCTCGGACTCATCGCTGGCTCGGCCCACGTGGCATCTGATGGAGGCTCGGCGCGAGGTTCGATAGACCCGAGTTTGGAGGTCCAGCTAGAGGCTCAGGCTGGCTACGTGTCTTCATAAGGGTCATCTAATCGAATTGATCAGACAGTAAGTGCTTGTCGTGCTCCATTGTGGCCCACCGAAAGAGGTTGTGCTCTGATGGGCTGACGGTAGCTCCTCCGTGCTCCAGCTGCTCCTTCGATGGTCGATGAAGATAGTTGAAGTGTGGGCGAAGATGCTTGGTGGCCGGTGGAGCTCCATCAACGTCTGGAAAGGCAAGGCAGATGCAGGTTGTCAGAGTGGGTGCTCGAGACCGGCAAGGCGTTACAGAGTTCGACCATTGATGTACGAGCAGATGTTAAGCATAACCGAAGAGAGTGCGTGTGAAGTGCGAGTGCGATGGGGGTGGATGGAGGTTGTGGAGGTGATAGGAGCAATGGCTTGCACTCCTCCTCCGGCATGGTGCAAGAGGAGGTGGGTCAGAGCAGAGAAGATTGTGGAGAAAGGAGAGGGATGAGCGACGGAGTTGGCATGGATGCTGGTGGTAGGGCGGAGATTGGGAAGTGGTCGATGAGTGAGGAAAGGTGATGTGTGTGGTACAAAAAATCAGAGAAAATGGGAAGAAAATATGGAAAACGTGCCTGGCCGGAGCTAGGCGGTTGGCGGAGGATGTGGCCAGAGGTGAGCTCCATTGGAGCTCGGGGTCATTGCTCGAGGTGCCCGACCGTTGCACGGAGCTCGACGGCTCCCTACAACAGCCACAACGTGGCCAGGGAGCCACAGATCTCACCTGAGGAGAATCGGTTGTAGTCGTCTTGAGCCACCGCCCTCTGCTGTCATCAGAGGGTGGAGGAAGTTGCGCCAGACCCTTGTAAGTGCTGGATGAAGGCGTCGGTGGGCGAAGTGGTTGATTTTATAGGAGGAGGTGGAGACATTTCAGGTGGTGGCGCGGAGTTTTGCTATGGATGACTTGAAGGTTGGAAGTGATGGCGATGGTCGAAGGGGGTTACACGAGGAAGGCGGAGGATAGGGGTACGTGGATCAACCGTTAGGATGTGGAGGGAGTAGTTATGGCGTCTTCCAAAATTGGAAGGGAGCAACGCATCGGCAAGATGGAATGGTTGGATCGGAGGAGGACGACGAGCAGTAGTGGTTGGATCTAGTGATCCAATGGCTTGGGTGGAGGTGTTGTTGGAGGGTTCAGATCAGATCATCGAACGGTTGAGGATGGGACGTGTGGCATTCGGGAGGCGTTGCGCGAAGGAGAAGTTGGATATGATCAGAAGTCTTATCCTACGGTGGCAAAAGAAGGTGTCAGCGAACTGCTGGGATGGAGATGGGAAGGGGGATCTTATGGTGGGAGAAAAAGAGGCGACGTGGATGATTGAGAGGTGTTAGACGATGGGGCATCCAAGGGCTTATGGAGTGGCGGAAGGGAGTGGCTAGGATAGATCAGATCTAACAGATGAGGTCGAGTGAAGGATGAACGATGGAGATGTATACGGTTTTGGGCTGATCTAAGGGTGGAGGAACACATGGATGCACCAGAAAAATCAATAAGTAAAAAATCAAAGAAAAATAAAAAAGAATTAGTTGGATGTGGAATTAGGAAAAAGTCAAAACATGAAACTTGTACATCTGGATGAGATCTACAAGTTTCATGTGTGGACAAAAAGCCAAAAGAGGTCCTTTGTATAAAAAGTATTTTTGGGGGTATTTTTATGGGGTTAAAAACACCGATTTTAGGTTTTGCGTTGTTTTTATATTTTTTAGTTCTTTAAAGGGTTAGAAAATTATAGGCAATTAATCAACTTAATTTTTGGGGATTTTTACAATAAAATAATTAAAGAGTAAATAAGTACAATTATAGGTCAATTATGCACAAATTATATACAATATAATACAAAATAAAATGAATGAATCATACATGATTTTTATTGGGTTCTTTAAGCTAGGGGATTAAAAATGGAATTTTTAGCATAATGAATACGAGATTCATCAGATGGGTTCATTGAAACCTACAAAGATGATCCTTCAATTCGTTAATCGACCAATCAAGCGATCTCGAGGTCTGTTGGAGGATGTTGTTGTAGTAGTGCATAACATGTAGTTTCCTGTTGATCTTATAGTCGTCGATATGGACTCTCTTGCACCATTACTCCAGACCCCGATTATTCTTGGCTAGCCATTCCTGCGAACTGTGGAGGTCGTGGTTGACTACGGGTCTAGGAAGATCACGTTTTGCTCGAGCAACGAAAAGATAACAATGGATATGGTCAGTGAACCAAAAGTTGTATCAGGTAAAAGCAGAGCATCACCATCTGAAGCATATTGTGACATTATTGAAGAAATCAGAGATATATGATTATCTTTGAATGACACATGGACCCTAGAAATTCTCTCATGAGAAAGACCTATAAAGCATAGTCGACACATGCTCTGATGTCAAGTGGTAGGACAATTCCAATTCGTTGATGCATCTTTTTGATTTGGAAGATTCATGCCAGTTCAAACAAGATGAATACATTGATGATTTGTTTGGCACATTGTCAGCTAAGCCACGAGTGACCGAGGTGAGCAGCACCTCTAAAATCATGGCAGATTATTCACCTACCAGTTCGATTTATGAAGTGACTAAAAAGTAGGCTAGATCAGAACCATAGTTAAATCCACTTCCAATAGTCCTCAAGTATGATTTCCATGTGGATGCAGAGGAGATGTATCCAGTCATCACTACCGGCAGGCTGACCCAGGATCAAGAATCTTAACTTCTTGAAGTTTAAAGAAAAAACACAAGGCACTTGGTTGGCACGTATTAGAGCTCCACAGGATAAATCCTGCTCTGTGTTCACATCATATTTACTTGGAAGAAGATGACAAACCATCTCGAGAGTTTCAAAGAAGATTGAACCCAAATTTACAGGACGTCGTCATGAAGGAAATCACGAAGTGGTGTAACACGTGCTTCATTTACCCCATCTCCGATTCAAAGTGTGAGTCCCGTGCAAGTAGTTCCAAAGAAATTAGGACTCACCGTAGTTAGAAATGAAAGAGGAGAGGAGATTTCTACTCGGGTACCAACATACTGGCATGCGTATTGATAACCGTTGCCTAAATGCTGCATCGTCGAAGGACAACTTCCCCTTACCATTTATTGATCAAGTTATGCAAAGATTGGCTAGCAAGGAGTTCTTCTGCATTTTGGATGGGTATTCCAGGTATAACCACGTGGAAATTGCCATAGAGTGTCAAGAGAAGACTACCTTCACTTGCTCGTTCGACACCTACATTTTCAGAAGAATGCACCTTGGTTTGTGCAATGCACCTTCCACATCCAAAGGTGCATGCTTACAATTTTCATTGGTATGGTTGGAAATTTTCTTGAGGTGTTTATGGATGACTTCTCCATCTATGGTGATAGATTTGATTCTTGTCTTGATCACCTGGATCGAGTGCTTCAAAAATGTCGTAAAGTCGATCTCGTATTGTCTTGGGAAAAGATCCACTTTATAGTTGCTAAATTGATAATACTAGGCCATGTTGTTTCCAAGTATGGACTGGAAGTTGACCTATCAAAGGTGGATGTGATCACCAATCTCGAGCCACCTTAGAATGTTAGAAATGTGAAGTCTTTCTTGGGCATGTGGGTTTCTACACACAATTCATCAAAAATTTCAGTTGCATGGACCAACCTTTGATTGAATTACTATGTTTGATTGAATTACTATGCAAGGAGATCAAGTTTAATGTTGATCAGCATGTTATCTTATCTTTCAACCAGCTGAAGGATCTAATCACTCAAGTTCCCGTCCTACATCTGTCGGATTGGTCTCTACCTTTTGAGATCATGACGGATGCGTCAGACATTGCAGTTGGAGCTGTGTTAGGATAAAGGAAAGATAAAGTGCCATATGCCATTCACTACGCTGGTAAGACATTAGATGAAGCACAAAGAAATTATATTGTTACAAATAAAGAGTTGCTGGTTGTGGTTTACGCCCTTGACAAGTTCAGATCCTATTTGCTTGGATCTAGAGTCACAATTTATATTGACCACTATGTTATACAATATATACAACAGAAGAAGGATGCGAAGCCCAGATTGATCAGATGGATGCTTCTCCTCTAGGAATTCGATTTGGAAATAAAGGACAAGCATGAAGTTCAAAATGTGGTTGCAGATCACCTCTCCAGAATTGAACATCAAGAACCTCCACTGAGAAGTGCACCCATCACAGACACCTTTCCTGACGACTCGATTCTTTCTGTGGATTCTCTCCCTTTGTATGTCGATGTCATGAACTACCTTGTCTCGGGCGTAGTCTCACAAGATACGATGAAGATCAAGAACAACAAGTTCTTGTCCACCATCCATTTCTACTAATAGGAAGACCCACTATTATTCAGGGAAGGAGGAAACTGCATTTGCACTGATGTATGATGAATCTGTGATTCATCACTCTAGAAGTTTAAGATAGAGCTTTGTTACCGAGTAATTAGATGCATTTCATTACCTATATTGCACAATTAGTATTCATGCATGCATAAATAATATTTGCATTTCAGCATCCATATCTGCATTAAATAAGAAGCCCAATTCACTTGTAAAACACCATACGTAAATACCCAACATATATATATATATATATATATATTATACTAACTCCAAATATAATAAATTTGATTCCATAGTGTATATATTACTAACATTAATTTAGGAAAAATATCAAAAAATACTAACTTGTAAAATTGACCAATAAAATCCAAATCCAAGTTTGAGACTAGGAAGCTTAAAATGTATACATCTCTATCATACAACATCTGATCTAGGTCTACTCCTTTTTAAAGTAATATACATGCAAAGACCTTCAAAACAAGACCAAATTCATTAAAATCGGAGATCGTAGGTGAAACTTGGGTTTTGGTCGCTATTGTATATTGTACTTAATTTATATTCTCTCTCTTCATTTGACCTCGTATCCATTTTTGGTCAACATGGAACTTCAACTTTCATGTTTGGAGTTTTTCCAAATTCGGTCGTTTTCCGCCTCATAATTCACTTTCTTTCTCGCAATCATGTGATTCGGCCACATGGTGCTTTCTGGTTGCGCCACGCGGCCCTTCTCATCACGCACCACGCGTCTTCTCACTTCAGCCGTTGGATGGCTTTCAAGCGCCCCAATCTATGTCGTTCGATCTTACACCCTTTCCAGCAGCCCAATCAAAGTCCTGATCAAATCTGGACCGTCATTTAGTGCCTTCACTGCAGCTAGCCACATGGCAAGCTTCAATGCCATACGATCGCCTTAAGGCGCCTCCATCTAGACCGCATATTTCCTTATCCCTTCTCGACCATCCGATCCTAACCTCTGCTTCCATCTCATCCGTTCGCCAGCACCGCGCTCTCAGTGTGCCACGTGGTTACATTTGCGCCCTTTGTTCCATCCTCCATCGATTTAATCCATGCCCTTCATTGACGCCCGCTCTGTAGCCGTTGGATCACGAGATTCAACGACCAGGAGATCTTCTCCTACCTCTCGCTCATCCCTCATCCACATCGCCCACCTTGCGAAACCACTTCCCCCTTTCTATTTCCCTCGCTACTTCCGCCACCATCTTCACTCGATAATCGCTCCACGACCAACCCCACTCTTCCCTCATCCTCGTTAGCACCCACTCTCTCCTGAATACATCTCGTCAACTCCACATTCTCCACAAAAACCCCATCGACCATCACCAGAACCGCCACCTCATCTATATAAATACTTCATCTCTGGCCACCTTTTCCCCCATCCCGCTATTACTAGAAGAACCTCGAGCTCCCTTTTCTTTCTCGGTGACAGCGAGATCCCATCAGGTCGAGCGACGACAGGGAATTCTTCGATGAGATCCACGGTGAGATTTCATTGTGCCGCAACTTCTCCTTCAAGTTGCTAGAGCTCCACCACACGCGGAGGTGTGAGCGACGACCAGGAAGCTCCAAGCTTCCATTTCAAAGGTGACAGGTCCTTCTCCAGGTAAAATATCTTCTTCTTCTTCGATCCTCCCCTTCTTCCCCTCCGATCTTCTCTGGATTTATCTGACTTCCCTACTCAAATATCACCTTCCACCAACCATCGATCGCGCTTCACCTCGGAGATACCATCTTCGCGCATCCCTCCGCTCATCTTCCTGAACCATCGTGACCTCCGACCACTGCTCTACTCCTCACGACAGAGGAACACATCGGCCATTCACCCCCTCCCCCCCCTCCAAGGACTTGAACCATCCACTTCATCCACTGGATCACATGCCTATATTTTGGCGAGTCACTAACATTGAAGGTACCCACTTCGTCACTGGTCGGACCCCTCGTCAGAGCTCCTTCGAGCAGTTGTATCTCCGACATCCAGGCAACCATCGAGACTTCCAGACGCTCCAGTTGTTTCGTAGCAAGTCCACGATGATACCCATCCATTCAGGAGCGGCCGAAAGTCTTCACCGAGCACGATAGAAGGCGGCGGAGTTAGGAGACCTTCGCCGGAACCCAACCAAGCCGGCTGCAGGCGGCGGCGACAAGGAGGAACCAAACGTACAATTGTCGTTCGATCGTCTTGATGGGACGACCGATAGCGAGCTACATCGCCCTCCTCCAGAAGTTACAACTACCATTGGATCTTTGAGATATGACAGACCACAGGAGCCCACGTAGCCGCTCCGAGCCTCTTCCCCGTCCCTTTAGGCTCGGAGCACCCAAACCTCCCCCGAAGCAGCCCAGCACCACACAGCCATGCTCGGATCACCCGAGCCATATCCGAGCCTGCTCCGAGTACCTGAGTCTCCAGCGCCTTCCGAGCCACCATCCAAGCCTTGCATATCACGTGGCTCAGATGCAGATGTTGGGTAAATTGCAAACATGTACCTGCAAGTTTTGGATATTACAATCAAGTCCCCGCTAAGCAACATCATGTGAGGTGCACGTGGTCCCGTAGAGAATTTGCACCCATACCCTCATCCTTATAGGTAATTGCATTTCAGTCCTGTAAGCATGTTTTTGTTTTAAGCAACTTTATTTCTGTGTTGCATTTATACCCCTATGTTGGCACGCTTATTTAAACATTCATTTAGCATTATTTATTAATTCCAAAAATTGCATGTTGTATAACATCTTAGATTTTATCCTTGTGAGGGCTTGTTATATTTTTGAGATCTTGGAAGAATTTAATATAATGCTTTTCGTGGAAAATTCCATATTTGCTTAGTTCTGCTTGAACTGAAGAACGTGCTACACATGTGTTTTGTGTGATAATTGCAATAAAGGTACTCCATGTTCTATATTATTAATTGGCCCCTGAAAATAAATTAATTGCATTATATACGTGTCAGTGCGACTCGTGCGCGTTGGCATGTGTATTTTTGGGGAATTTGCACTTTAGGCCCCACCTTTTTATTATTGTTATTAAATTATTTCTTAAACAAAATTTATTTGCATTTAATTCCATGTGAGTCTGCATTTTGTTTTGCATGTTAAATTGAATAAAAAAATAGCAAATTTGTTATAAAAATTCTATAAAATAAACCTTAACCTCCTGCTAATCTCATCTATTCACGCGAATTTTTATTTTGAATTTTTATTATTTTTATTATTTTTAATCATTCAAAAACTCCAAAAATCTATTGGTTGCATTAAAAAATCAATGAAAAATATAAAAATTCTTTCAAAAATTCCAAAAAAACTTGCTCGTTTCTTTCTATTTAGTTCATTTTCCGATCAATTTTCATTCTCTAATCTTCAAAAAAACCAAAAAATAGAAAAAATTAAAAATACTTTAAAAATCACTTTAAATTACGAAAAATCCAAAAAACTTACAAAAATGCTTTCTGGAAAATTTGGAAAACAAAAATATTTTGGGTTTTATGAGTTTTTAAGTTTTTTTTTGTTAATTTTCTCAGAATTTTGTGATTTTTAGTGGATTTTATAAAAATGAAATAAGGAAGGAAATAAAGACTACTGTGCAACCATATTTGAGAAGCTATTTAAAATTTATATAAATAGCTATAAAAATCTGGAGACAATTTTATGTGAAACTACAAGTAAAAACTAAACTATAGGAAAAGAAATTGCATTTTTTTATTTTTTTAGAATTTTTAATGATTTTTATAAGGTTTTCAAGGTTTTTCAATTTTTTGATGTTTCATTAGTCCAAATCAAATGTAGATTGTGCATGCTTCCCTAATTTTTTATTTGATTTCAATTTTTAAAATCCAAAATCAACTACAACATTTTATGTTTCTCATGTTTCATGTTTTCCTTCTATTTAAAAGCCTTAAAAATCTAAAAATCTTGTAAAATTAGTAAAAACATCGAAAAAATATTAGAAAAACAAAAATAATTTTATCTTCATTTTCTATCGCTTTTTCCTACACTTTTAAAATCCAAAAAATGCCTTTTTCTTACTTCTTACTTTATTTTTTTTATTTTAAAAAATTGATAACATCTAAAAATCATTAAAAAGTACAAAATCAAAAAATATGAAAAATTAAAATTCATAAAATAATTAAAAAAGTTAACAAAACACAAAAATAGAGTAGTGTGCATAGAATTTCCTATTTTGTTTCATTTTTTTCATTAAATAACCCTCGGGATTTTTGTAGCCTCCTTGAGTTCGATCTTATTCGTTATATGGGTAAATAAATAGCAAAACTCTTTTGCTACATTTCCTCATTTGATTTTGGCTTGAGAGTTCTTTCAATAATTTTGTTTGAGAGATTTAAGGTTGCAAAGACATTGCACTTAATTCCATTAAATTAAAACCCGAGGTTCTCTCTTAAATAACAATCAAAATTTGCAATCTGGACTTACAGAAGGATGGTAAGCAAAGAAAAGTGGATCTGAACATGCCCCTGGAATTCCGAGACTATGCTTATAAGAACTGCTTGATGTACAAGGAGAAGGTTAAATGCTGGCATGACCGACACATCACATGAAAGACCTTCGAGACTAGACAGAAAGTGTGGTTGTTTGATCCAAAGTTGAAGATATTGCCGAGCAAATTAAAGAGTAAATGGACATGGCCATTCAAAGTGAAAGGAGTGCGTGATAATGGAAGAATTTTGATATCGTCGCATGACGCACAACCGTTCATCGTCAATGGGATGACACTTTTTTTGCCATTGTCGACTCAGTTCAAGTTGTAATTAATGAAGAAACCTCCATAACCTCAGTAACATCAAAAGATTTATATAACGCCCCTTTAAAACTCTTTCTTTAGTTGCCTTCTTTCCTTCTGTTATTTTCTTTTGTTTATTTTTTTTGCTTCTTTCTTTCGTTCCTCTCAGACATCACTGCTATACGTAGGACATGCTTCATCACAAGTATAGGGGGGATGAGTGGGTCCCGCTATTTACTCTCTGATGCCTCTCATATCTCTCTCTTATCGATATTCCTATCTATACTAGGGATATTTTACCCTAAGTATAGGGGGAGACAGAACAAGTCAATGATATGTTCATTTCCAACCCTCGACCCTCCCTTCAAGAAGAATACAATAATCTATACTTAGGAATTGATCCTAAATATATGGGGATGGTCGACTTCTCATTAATTCATTCTTTATTCTTCAATCGTTGTAATATAGGATTTTCTATAATCAACATAGTTATGTCTTCTCTTTTCTCTCTGATCTATGAGGACACAACTCAAGCTAAGTATAGGGGTCGTGTATACATTGTATATACTTTAGACATAACTCATACTTCCGTATTTCAATAAGTATGGCTAAAATACAATGAATTAATTATAAATAACACACTTATATAAACTTATCATATTTCTTTGTATATATTGATTAATAAATCAGGTAAAAATATTTTATAAAATGTTTGAAAAATAGTTGAAAAAACTTATTTAAAAAATATTTTGAAAACTGTTTAGAAAATGTTTTGTAAAATATTTTCAGCCTTTGTAAAAATATTTTGTTTATAAAAATTTCCTTCTTTTATTTGAATAAAATGTTTTTAAAATCTCTGTGCAAATGGTATGGAAAATGATTGCAAAAATATCTTAAAAATCTATACATACTGTTTGAAAAATCTTTGCAAAATGATTTTCAAATTTTGTAAATGCTTGCAAAAAATATTTGTCAAAATAGTTTGCAAAATAAAGTTTTCAAAATATTTGAAAAAATATTTTCAAATTATTTTGAGAACTATATATACAATTCAAGTAGAGAAAAATCTTTAGATTTTGACATAAACTTGTGAATAACCAACTGGTGCAAATTCTTAAATCACAACTCTTGTAAATAACGAGAAGCACACCCGTGTAAATATACAAACACAATTATTACACAAAAAAGCTTTTAGTTTTGAAAAATCACTAAAAATTTGCAAGATTAAAAATCCCAAAAACATTTGCAAAATGTTTTTAAAAACTTGCATAAAAATTTGCAAAACTTTTCAAAAATCCATAAAAAAGTTCGAAATCTAGAATTTGCATCACCAAAATATTTTGTTCACATTGTACATAGCATTTGCCTTTTCTGAATTGATAATAACAATTGAACAAGTTTAAAGTAAAATCCAAAGATTGACTTGGTTGGACCTTAACCCACTTGATCACAAGAACCTTATAGGAATTGGAATTGAGATACTTCAGTTCTGACAGCTTAATTCTATGAGATCATGAGACTAGGTTCAGTGTTGTCTTGACTTCCTAAGTAGAATATTCGGAACATATGCGTGACTCTTATCGACGGTGACCTAGCTTGTGCACATGAACTTTGCACTTTGCTCATCTCAGTTGAAGTGGTAGATGGCTGGATTTGACATCATGAGACATAAGCCAGTGGAAACATCGGAAGTCACATATATGTGGCCATTGTACCCCAACCCGATGCAGTGGTGATGAGGTCCAATGACTGAATGTCGTGGGTTGCAATAATGACTTAAAAGAGGGATAGTCTACTGGCTCAAGAGGAAAAAGTCCTTATGCAAATGATGTTTGTATATAGTATTAGAAAATTCAAAAATCAAAAGCTCCAAAAAAATGGATACGTATGAATGAAAATAAAAGGGTAAATTACAATTTGGGTCCTCATCTACGGATCAAATCCCAGAATAGATCCCGATCTTTAAATTGTAACGATTTGGGTCCCAGGGCCATTAATGTAAGGAACTTTTTGGGGCTAATGACGAGTATGCCCTTGTTTAAAAGTTGGAACTCAACCCCCATTCTCTTCCCAACATGGGCATATTCGTCATGAACCCCAAAATTTCCATTTCATAAATGGTCCTGGGACCCGAATCGTTACAATTTAAAGATCGGGCCCATTCTGAGATCTGACCTATAGATGGGGACCCAAATTGTAATTTACCCAAAATAAAATGTCTAGCGATGTATGTATATAGTCAAATAAGCAAGTTTGAGCTTCAAAGTCAAATATATGTGAGCATGTAGCCTGATGACTTTGCTACATTGGTCAAGCATCCAGGATAGGTAGCTAAATTGGCTAATGTCCATTCTTCTCTCCGCCTCCTCTTCTTGAGCCGGTTGTACTTGAATTTAGACGAGAATACCCCGCTTCTTGAGGAAAGAGTTGTTGGATTGGGGAAATAGGGTCGCCATGCTAAAGAAGACTGACTTTTACTGCTTCATCTGAGGAGAGCTACATATCACACACACTGTAAAAATAAGGACTCATAGTCATAAGGGACTGCACATGTCATCGAAGTGTTCTGACCTGGATTTTTGAGGAAATTGGATATGATTTTGTGACTTTCAGAGGTTGTTGTGTATCAAATCTATTTCCCAGTAAGGTTCCAACCAAACATAAATTCCAAAGGTCTGACTGAGCTCCAAATTTTGATTTTACGAAGATAAGTTTGAAAGTCAATCAATCTAAGTTCTTTGTTTTCATTTTCTTTATTTTCTTTTCTGCACTTATAGACATAAGTGTTTGCTAGGGATTAGCAAAGGCAAGCATAGGGGGTGATGAATCTCCATTTCATCACCTTTATTCTTTAACTTTGGCCTTTAAACCCTAGCCAAATGTAAGTAAATATCATTATTTTTCCTAAATTAACATTCATTATTTATTGCATAAATATTGTATTAAACATTGCAATTAAGCCAAAATTAAGGAATAAAGAAAATAAAGGAAAAATAAATAAAATACCAAAGGAATTTTAAGTCCCTAAACCTCGAGATATAGGCATTATGATGATTGGTTCGACAAGGAATAAAGTAGGAAGGAGATAAGGGCTAAAAACAGCAATAAAAACCTTAATTTTTTCTTCAATAGTATACTTTAAGATGCATTTTATTTTCTATTATTTATACATCAAATCAATAAACTTTGTACATGAAATTTATGTATAAAAATACAAAGAAAAATACAAAAATTGATTTCACACAAAAATAATATATAGTATTCATTTCACACTCAGAATAAAATTCAAAAATTCGAACTTCACAGACATGTATCTTCTCCATATGAACTCAAAATGCATCAAAATCACCTTTAATTGTATATAACTTTTTATTAGATATTTAATGTGGTTTTGCTTAATTTGGAGTTAAGATGCAAAAGTTAGATTTTGAACTCCTGTTGTATACTATCCATGAATAAATATATTCATTTTATTTATTCTTTATATTTTTCATAAATTTATATTTTTAAAATTATGTAATATTATTCATAATTATGTACGTATTTAGAATATAATAAAATCATAAAAATACACCAAAAATAAATAATATATTAAAATACATAGATGAATTACCTATACTTATACCTATATAATAAATACATCTATTTATTTAAGTATACAAATAATAACAAAATATATAATAAAAATATATTTGTTATATATAAATAACTTATATATATTAAGTATGTAAAATAATAAAATAAAACTACAAAATAAAAATAAAATACACATAATATTGGTAAATATACATATATAATATATGTAAATATTAACTCATAATAAATAACCCATAAAATAAATAAAAAAGAAATTAAATAGTATGTAGAATAACAAACATTTCTTATTTTATAATTTAAAATCAGATAATTCATTTACTAATTATTATTCATTTTACAGGGCATTTTTGTGTTGCATTTATCTGGTTGGACCACGTGGACCAACCAGATTGCGCCATTTGTTGACCCAAGTAAACTGCCCCCTTATCCTTCCCTGCTCTGACACCCACCTCGAGCACTCAACTTTTTGCATTTTCCCAAAGATCCTAATGATCTATTCACCTTGAGCATTGAACAAGAACTATCGATGGGATCTCTGTGATTCACGCAGGATCTTTAGGTCCCATCAATCTGATTCGAATCAGCCTCCGTTTGATCCTTAACTTGGTCCCATCCCTTGTCTATAAATAAAACCCCATGTTCATTATTTGATTCTTTGATGCCTCTTCGAGCCATGAATCCCCTCGCCTTGTTTATGTGTTCTCGGTGATAGATAACACCCCCCATGTCCAAGGCGGAGCAAGGAGGAAAGGAGCCGGTCTAAGGGGAGCTCCAGCGACACCTTCGCTCCTTGGCGTCAAACCCAGGTTCAAGTTACACAATTGTATCTTTTTCCCATTTTCTAGGTAGTTTCTCTTCTTAACTTTCGATTCAACATTTTATTTCGTGTTTTTATTTTGATTTTAGCATGATCATTAGGAGTTTAGATCGCTGGAGTTCTTGGGCTCTGGTCATTGTTCTACATCATACCCTACACTGTTACGACCACGCGTAACCATACCATCTTCTTCGGGTCTACTTTGCCATCTTTTCATCCATCAGATCCTCTTTTATCCTCCTTGGATCGAAACATTAGGGCTCTTCCACCACCCTTCAAGTGAGCTCCTCCGTCCCACTCATTTCACACTCGCATCAGCTTCAACACAGGTCGAGGATATTCCCCTCGAGCCACCGAATGTTTCTATGTAGATCCAAGGCCAAAATGGACCACCTGGACGAGAATCGACGAGCAACTTCATCTCTAGGTGCCACGCGACTATAGTGACTCCTAGTTCCCCAATGTTGGGACCTGGACATCTTTGTGCCACCTGCAGATGCATGCAACTTCCATGAATGAGAAGAGAGTCTTGATGGCTCGATTGGTGGCATGAGCATGGAGAATCGATGAATCGAAGCAGGGAAGAGCCGTCGTTCTTCCTTGTTCTTTGTGAGCAGCAATGTCCATCTGATGAAGCCTCAGCTCCAAATCTATTCCCTACCGTCGGATCATAATGAAGCGACGTGTGTCCTCAACCATTGGATGCACTTAAGTGACGATCTCTCAGCCATTGGATGAAGCACGTGCAGGGGCTAATTTCATAAAACCCCCTTTTTTGTAGATTTTTATTCTGTTATGTAAATAAAAAGTATAGGATAAATAAATAGGTAAAAATTACATGGACCCCCTCTCTTTAACATTATTTGCTTAGGCGTCTGTGCTCGCCCACCTCACGTGGGTGGTAATGTGAGGTGGGCAATTTATCGAGGTACACCCTTAATTTTTGTAGTATCAAATTAGTGCATGCAATTTGTATATACGTGTTATATTTTGGGAAATTTTCATTGTTATCCATGCTTTTTTAATTGCAAATACGACCTTTGTAGTTTAAATAATTTGTGCATTTTTGTATATTTTCTTTTGTTTTCAAAAAATTTTTGCAGAAAGTAGGGGGTAACAAGTTTCAAAAAAATAAAAAGCTAACTCAAAGTTCTATCCCTGATATTTTCACTACAACTCACGACTTGAGGAATGAAAGAAACTCAGGTTTTTAAGGTCCTTTAGAGTTAACCATCCTTAGTCATTATGATTTGAGACTTAACAATCCACACTTTCCTAGATTTGAAAGATATGAGCTCTATATTGCACTCTAAATCTCTATGTTTTAAGAATATGACCATCACATCATATCCACAACTGCATGATTGATGAGATCGGTTGAGATTTCACTTAAGGGTCTAGGACTGGATATTTGAGTCCAGACCAGATTTAATTATGCTCGAGGATGGTATAAAATCGATGAAGGCTTCATAAAACGCGAGTGTCAGCAAACCCCAGTATGTGAACAAGTTCACATGCTATCTTTTGATACTGACCTAGAATCGTTTATCAGTGTGCGCCAACTTAGTAAAAGCAATGGAGCTAGCAAAAAAAGTGTGCTCAGAGTTCTCAATTACAAAGTCAAAATCAAAGAGCTTCATTCAAAAGCGAGTGCTCCCAACCATTTCATAGTGTCCACTTGGACCAAGGCTAATTAGGTCCAATGAGTCAGGCTAGTACCTAAAAAATGACTAAGTATGTTAGATACTTAAAGAAGACACACCCCGGTGTACCCATACGACTCAATAACTTTTGACATACATACTGGTCAATAACTGAAAATATATGTATTGAGTAATAAGTAACTCGAGAAGATCTTTGTTCCAATGTGAGGGAGAGAAGAAAATACACAAACCTATACCCTCCATCAGTTGGCTTTTCATATACATTTTCAAGGTGGACAAACTAATGAGACGATAGATTGAATGCAAGAACTGATTTATCCCCTAATGTTGAGAATTGGTTCTTGAGGAGAGTCTCTTGGATCAGGAATTTGGTTGAAGTTTCAACTTGACTCATGATTGCAGTACACATTAAAGTCATATCTCTTATATTATATGTATGAATAGAGAGTTTGATAATTAGAGAAATTGGATTCCTTTTGACTAGAGCTTGGTTCAACCTAGGATTTTTGGACCACTAAAACCTAGGATTCTAAATGAGGCAAGTCTTTAATTTCGCACATGCACAGTCAGGGATTCAACTTTTTAACTCACTAAAAATTGCTTGGAGATAAGCAAAGATCTAAGTATAGGGGCGTAATGAATCCATGATTCATCTACTTTATACGAATATATTAGCAAAATCTCCTTCATAAATCACTAATAAAATACCCTTAAATTGATTTATTAAAAATAACTAATTATGCTAAAATTAGGGTTACAGACAGTCTGTAAGTAATTAACATATGTTTTTTATCTTGATCGGCCCTATTATTTTATGTACATAAATTGCTTATTTTGACCTGATTTCTTTTCTATTATATTCTTTAATTAATTAACTAACTTAACATAAAGAAATAAAATCCAAAAAATAGATAAATTATGTATATATTGTATATAAATTAACTCACTAATTAAAATCAAATTAAACATACAAAAAATACAAATGCAAAAATATGATATTTTATTATCTATAGAGTGCCTCCAAAAATAGTTTTTGTACAGTTGACCTCTTTGATTTTGGGTTCTTCATGAAAGTTGTGGATCTCGTCGAGACGAGCAACTTTTATGTTGACTACTTTTTCAGTTGACTTCATTTACTATTTCTTTTTTGGTCTTTCTTCTTATTTATTTTTTCTTTTACTTAATCCTTAATTTTAATTTTATTTATTTTTAATTTCAATTTTTTATTTATTTCACTTTTGTTGAACTTTTATTTTTTATTTTTTTATTTTTCCTTTTTTATATGGATCCCTATTTTCTTCCTCTCTCTTCCTCTATTCTCTCTCTCTACTTCCTTGCTCCTGGTCATGTGTTGCATACGTGACCTCTCCTCCCCCTCTCTCTCACCATGTGCCCATCACGTGCTTCCCAACCCCATCTCCTTCCACCTATTGCAACGGTCGACCTCCATCATTACCCATAACGCTGCTGTCCCTTCTTCCGTCGTTGCGCCATGTCCTCAACCGTTCTTCTTTGCTTAATCGCGTAATCGACACCCTTCTCCTCCTCTAATAAAAACTCATCAACCCCGACCTTCTTCGCCATCTGCCAACCACAAGGAGAGAGGCCCAACTTTGAGGAGTTTCTTCAATGACAATGAGGGAGTGACTTTGGAAAGTGACACCAACAAGTCCTTTCCGATGAGGTTAGATTCAACATGGGTGAGTCCTTACTATTGTGAGTTTCTGGAAGAGGCTTGCTAATCTTCTTGGTGCTTGACCAGACACGAATCAACAAGATTAGAGCATCGTTCCCCACGCTCTCCATTTCATGCACCATCTATCGCGCTCACCCTCAACATCTTTGTCATTGCCCAGCCACCTCGCCCAACCCACATGTATGCGCCTTCAAATCGACCCTCGATGGTAGCCATTCACCCCCACGCTGCCCCTCTAGCCACTGTCGCACCTCCTCCTTTCGTCGTTGTTTACGACCACTCGCAGCCCTAACCTCACCTCCGTCTGACACCCAGCTTCCCTGCACGTGCCTCATATGTGGGGTAGGGGAGAAATTGCAAGGAATAGAAGTTCCATAAAATGAACTGAGACCCCTACCACTCAGCAGGCATGTGCCCTGTATGTCTGCTGGGTAAATTCCAAATCATGCCCAATCATTTTCATCAATTGGAGATAAGTCCTTCCATGGACTAATTTGAGATGTGAGTATTTATTTTTATTAAAATTTGGTCTCCAACACTTCACTTTATCATATCTTTTCCATATGAACTCCATTTTTTTACACATAGTATGCCATTTCGAAGCTTGTTGTGCACTCTTCCATTTAAGTTACTTTAAAATGCATCAGAGGATATTTATTGATGGTTATTATTTAATGAAACTCTTGATCTATGCATGCTTAGCTTGGCATATTTTATGTGCTATTTTGAGACAAATCGATTTATTACATGGACCGAATACAGGCTTGAGCAATTATCTTCCTGATATTTGATGGTTTGAGGATTATTTATTTAGGGAGCTTTTGTGTAGGGAATTTGGAGATCTGATTTTTAATAAATTGGATTATTTTTGGATCTCTATAATTGCAAGGATAGAGGGTTTGTTCTATAGTCTGCAGCTTGGATTTGATATATATATATATATATATATTTCTTGAATACATTTCTGTTAATCTATGATTAATTTTTGATATTGATTTATATTGTTGGAATTAAAAATCAGAGTCACAGATCCTGTGCTTCACTTTTTCATTCACTTTCATCTGCATTATTTCATATCCTCTTTCTTTATTTTATTTTTTGATACATAAATTAACATTACAATTAATTAGTTACTAATTTGATTAATTTAAAATCATTCAACTAAAATACATCGTTCTCTGAGTTCGACCTTGGTACACTTACCAAGTTAAAATTGTTACACAATATTGAAGATTTGTGGTTTTTGACAAATCATTTTCCGGCTCCTATATTACAATTATCGGCTAAAATACGGTTCATCATAAGGGTACTGGAGAGACGCTTCTAGGATATGAAAGCACACGATCGTCATCCGTACACACCGACGAGATCATCTTTGAAAGCACATCAAAGAACCACAACTAATAGAAGAAGAACGAGGTCGCAGTAGCGGTGGAAGAACATAGAGTGAGAGAGAAAGTTCTCTTACATTAGAAGAAAACATGCATTTGGGGATAGGTATAAGTAGACCTAGCACACAACTTTTCGTCTTCTGAAAACACCTCTCAATTGACGCCTCTTTGAATTTCGAAATAATGGTTATCGAAATTCGAAATCCTAATTGACTCTCCCAGGCTAAAGCTGGAGTCGGAGCTGAGCGGAGCATGCGTACGTGTGGTCCTCCACTCCTCCTCTCTATCATTGCTACAAGAGTTTGGGGTGCGAACTCATATATAAGTCCACTAAAATTTTAGAACTACTAGGTGTTGTACTAAAATTCCACCCATGACTCCCCTTATTTTAAATTTGGGAATTCCCAACTTCCACTAACATCATTTGGTTTCCCAATTGAAACCAAATTGACAATCTAATGTAATTGAACATGTTTACCAGTTAAAACCTAATTACATTAAGACTAAATACAACATGAACAACTCCAGTCATGGCCTCAATTGGCAGTGGCGACTGCTGTCAAGAAGTTGGGCAACCAACAAAGGGGAAAGTCTCATCTTGGATCACACACATCGAAGAAATAAGATCGCTATTGCCTCCAAGAGTCAAGCACTCGTGATCACCAGTGACGCTATGAAGTTGGTCTCTCTCTCTCGTTGTGGGAGGATGGTTCTGACGGAAAGGAGGTTAGGACTTTTGCAGGTAGTCGCATTAGGTAACGGATGATTTGGGTTCGAAGAGATGAGGTTTGATCGGAGGATGGGGTTATGCCCCCAAGTCCGATGGTTGATCTGTCACCGTAGGAGCATCTACTACTACTGAAGCTTCGTGGTGCTGCCGGGGCACGAATCGAAGCCGCTAGGACTCCAGCTACCTTCGAAGCTTTGGGGAACCACCACTACAACCTCTTCTTACCGCAGTTGCAGAACACAAAGAGAAGAAAGAGATGGATGACAATGAGGAGAGGACAAGAGGATGAGGAGGGGGCAACAATAAAGGAGGGTGCAATGGATGAAGGGGCGATGAAGGAGGATGGGGCGGTGAAGGAGCAGGGGGGCAAAGAAGGAGGGGGCATAGGAGGAGGGGAGCAGAGAAGGGTGAAGAGGATGGGGGCGGAAGAGGAGGGGGTGATGGAGGAAGGGAGCGGAGGAGGATGACGATGCATAGGAGGAGGGGGACAGGGACGATGAAGAGGAGGGGGGATGGACGAGAGACCTTTATATATATAAAAATAAATCTAGTCCTCTTGTGTTCATAAAGTTAACGTCTGTTAATATTGAGGATATTTGACAACTAATCCGATGGGAACAAGTGATCATTTTAAGTGATCATTTTTGAAGAAGTGCTGAACTAAACTGATATTTAAAAAGATAGATATCACCAATTCATATAGATCTATTTTTTTCTTTGGACATTTTGACCTCGATATCACCAATATATTCGTTTGTAGCAATTTGATCCCTCCATCATTGCCAAAATTGCAGAGGAGTTCCGTCCGTGGAAGGAGTCCCCCCATCATCGACCCCGGATTTTTTCCCCTCTCCCGGGAAAAGCCACGAGCTTCACGGGTCACGCCAACGTCGCGTGGCGCGATGAAACCCTAGATTTGATAATCAGCACCACCATCACCACGCATGTAAGCACTTATCTCCGGAATTACCACTTCGAATTTCCCCACAATATTCGAATTTTCGATCGTCGATTCGCCATAACTCTCTGACTTGATCTCCTCTTTTAATGCGCGGGAACCTCCAGAAGTGAGGATTTCCCGATCAAATTGACTGCCATATCCGATCGGAGCACCGGGATCGATGGAATCCGCAAGAAAGATCCCAACTTTGTTGGATATGTGCATCCAATTGGCGATCGATAACGTCAGATACATCGGCGACGTCGGCGAGACGGATTCGCGGCTTCTGGAGGTCATTCTTCCTCATTGCACGGTCGATCAGCTCTTGCATATAGAGAAGTCCACCGAAGTGAGTTTGTAGATGGAGTCCATTTTCTTTCTTGCTTTTTATGCTGCAATTTTTCAGTCGCTTGTGCAATTGCAAGATGAACGAGTTTGGATTTTGCTTTGAGATAAAATCACTATTGTATAGGCATTTTTTTCCCATTTTGTTCGCATGCGCTGTTCGGGGTTCAGATCGATTTCTTACTAAACAGGTGTTACTTTAGTAATTTGGATCGTCTAAAGTCCCAAATTACCTCTACTTTACTTGACACTACGAACGTATTTTCACAAAGCTACCAGTGCTGGGTGTTTATTGATAGAAATAACAACATCCTATTTGTTGTAATATTATTGGATATCTACCAGAGAGTTGATGTTGAGATATTAGTTATCTTTATTATTGTTTTCTTATTTTTTTTCTTCTTCTTGAATTTGTCCAATAGGTTTCTCCTATATGAGAGAATCCTAGGGTCTCTCATAATGTATGAACTCTTTTTCCCTCAACATGGTATCAGAGCAACGGTCATATACCGGAGTTCTCGTACCCTACCAAACCCTAACCCTAATCCTACCTGCCCGCCACCCCCCTCTCTCGTCGTTTCTCCCTCCAAGGCTACAGCCCATGCCCCCAAGGCCACAGTCCGGCCCCTAGGGCCGCAGTCCCGACCCCCAGGTTGCTGCCCCAGCCCCCAAGCCGCCCCCCCGGACACCCTTGGCCATCGTCTTGACTGCCCAGGTTGTCGTCAGTCCTCCCGTGTGCCTTCTTACATTTTCGTGAATCGTTCTATGGTCTGATTTTGACCGGAAAATGTGATTTCAGATCTATAAATTACGTCACGTTTTCCGACCCTAACAAACAAAAAAGATTGGTGAGGATGGTTGTATGAGTCTACACGTACAACCAATCCTCCGTAAGATAGTGTAGACTCATTTATTTCGGTCTACTCCCCAGTTGAGTTTCATTATTCGGCCTTCTTACCATCATGTCAGAGAACAAGGATGACATTTTCTCATCTGGAGCCTTTAAGGGTGCGTTTGGTTGGGGGGTTACCCCCCACTTTGGATGGGTTACCCCCCAAAACCCATATTCCCAACCCACTAGTGGGGCCCACTCTCTTTCCAACCAAAAAAATATATATTATACCATCATATCATCTAAAAATCATAAAATACTCAACTTCCACTCACTATCCCAAACTTCAATACAATCACATCACAACAACCACCCACTTTTTCAAATTTCAATACAAGCATACCATAATAACTACCAACTTTTTCAAATTCCAATACAATCACATCACACAAACCCTCTTAACCCTTAACCCACCAAGCAAACACACAAACACAAAACCAGGTTATCCACCCCTGGATAACCCACGAACCAAACACACCCTAAGGGTCCGACTCCCATCGCTAAGATGGATGGGACCAACTATGAGTTGTGGTCCATGCAGTTTCTCACCCTCATGCAGTACAACAACAAGGAGTACATACTGGCAGATACAGAGCCAACGGATAAGATTAGGGCAAATGCTTCTTGAAAGCAAGATGATGCATATACACGTGTTTGGCTACGTGGGACATTCACCACAGAGATAGCCAATGATATTCTGAACCAGCCCACCGTCAAGGCGATGTGGGACACTTTGGCTTCCACATATGTCGCAACCAGAACCTCTTCGAGCTCCTCAGACATCGCTTATGCTTTCACTGGTAGTAATGACGCAGATATGACAGAAATGGATTATGGACTCCGGTGCTTCTCATCATCGTTGTGGAGATAGAGCACAATTGAGATCCTACAGGACAATACCACCGGGTAGATGGGCTGTCATTGCCAATGACGTCCATTTACCAATTACAGGACAGGGAGGTGCATTTGACGCCATCTATGCGTCTTAAGAATGTTTTATATTCTCATGATTTTCAGATGAATTTACTTTCCATTAGCCAGATTACTAAGGATCTACATTGTCGGGCCATCTTTGATCCATCTTCTCTTGTGTTTCAGGACATACTCACGGACAGGGTGATTGGATGTGGCCATGAGCAGCATGGACTCTACAGATTGGTCCAACCTCCTCATGTTGGCGTTTCCACTATATCTACCGGACCAATTTCTCCATATATGTGGCACATTCGTTTTGGTCACCTTCTTCAGCAGAAGCTATGTCATGTTCTCCCTCAGATTTCCACTAGATCCTCCTTTCAGTGTGAAGCATGCCAGCTTGGGAAGCATTATCGTTCCTCCTTTCCATTCCGTTAGATTCGGAACAGTTCCCAGTTGTTTGAGTTCCGTCATTTAGATGTATGGGGTTCAAGTCTTGTTTCTGATCATAAGGGACATCGTTTTTATCTTGACTGTTGATGATTTTTCTAGACTTTCCTGGATCTTTCTTTAGAAGAATAAGTCTGAGGCCTGATCTATGATCAAATATTTATTATTGAAGTAAGGAATCTTTTTTATGCTAAGGTCAAATAACTTCGCACTGATAATGCCTTAGAATTCTGTACCTTATAACTTTCTGAGTTTCTTAGATCTCTTGGCATTGTTCGCCAGACCTCATGTGCCTATACTTCACAACATAATGGTGTTGCCGAATGCAAACACCGTCACTTACTTGATGTGGCCAGAACCTTGTTGGTACAGAGCCATGCTCCTCACTCTTACTGGGGCGATGCTGTCCTTACTGCATGCTATTTGGTGAACCGCATGCCCTCGTTTGTGTTGGGAGAGAAGATTTCTTTCTCGATTGCATTTCCCGAGAAGGATCTTTTCTCCCTTACACCTCGTGTGTTTGGATCTGTAGCTTTTGTTCATGATGTCTCTCTAGGTCGTGACAAGCTCTCTCCTAGAGCTGTCAAGTGTGTGTTTGTTGGCTACTCTCGTACCCAGAAAAGGTAACGTTGCTTTGATCCGCTAAGGTGGGAGTACTTTGTCAGTGCTGACATTACTTTCTTTGAGTCTGTTATGTATTTTTCTCCTACGTGTGACATACTAACCCCATCTGACTCTGACGATGAGATCTACATGCCTCCACCTCCTACTGTCGTTCCTCCGCCTCCCTTTACTCCTGCTCTACCACCACCTCCTCAACCACCACCACCACCATTACCACATGCTCCTGTGGCTCCACCTTCTACTCTGACTCAGTTTTTGCCACGTATTTTTCTTCGCAGGCCTCGCTCGATTCCCCGTGCCCACAGGTCTTGCCCATCATCCAACACGCCTCAGGTATGTACTAAGCATATTGTTTCTATTGATGGCACTACTGAGTTGTCTGTGCAGCAGGATTCCATAGAGGATGAGCAAGTGCTCTCTCAAGAGGGGAACACACATATTACAAACTTGGTAGATGATCTTGATGTACCGATTGCTTTGCGAAAGCCGAAACGACAATGTGCTACTTATCCTCTTGCGACCCAGGTTTCCTTGAAGTAGTGTTTCCTATATAGGTGATACCCTATAGTCCAAAGGTGACAATTATATAATGGTTCTCCAGGCTTTGCAAGTAGAAACAGAGAACATGTAAATAAAGTAAAAGAAAACCATGTCATAGGCTATGTTTGCCAAATGACGTCAAGACTCCCCTCAAGTTGGAGCATACCTGTCGATCGTGCCCAACTTGGAATTCAACAGTGATATGCGTTTCTTTGGAAGTGCTTTGGTAAATGTATTCACAAGTTATAATTATGAGAAAATATGCACAGTAGTGATATTCCCTCGTAGAATATCTCGAATAAAGTAGGAGTACATCTCAATATGCTTGGCCTGCTCATGAAAAACATGATTAGTGGCAATGTATGTCGCATACTTATCACAATAAAGAGGAATTGGAGTTGTAGCATGGAGTTCAAGTTCATGTAGAAAGGAGCCTATCCAAGTAATCTTGCATGTAGCTGGAGCCATTGCTATGTATTCTGCATCTATACTTGATCTGGAGACTAGATATGTTTCTTGCTTCATGTGGTAACAAGGTTTTCACCAGCAAACATGAAGAAATCGATTGTGGATCACATGTCCTTTTAAGAACTAGCGCAATCTACACCGTCATAGGAGGTGATATGATATCAGTGTGACTCAACCCCATAGAAGAGGCCTTTTCCTGAAGAGTCTTTCATGTATAGAAGGATCAAAAGAACATCCTGTCAATGACCGTAGTGAGGCTTCTCCATGTACTGACTAGTTCTGCTCACAACATATGATATATCAGGCTGACATAGTGACAATGAGATAAAGCAATTTTCCCACTAGACTTCTATACTATGTGGCGTCTTCAAATAATTGATCATTAGATGTGTCATATCTATGTTAGTCAACTAGGATGGTTGACAGTTTGCATCCAAGTAAGCTAGCTTCTGTAAGAACATCGAAACAATACTTCCTCTGTGATAAGTGTAATCCTTCTCCCGTGCAGTGATAAATGTAATCCTTCTCCCGTGCATATCATTTCAATAGCTAGGAAGAATCGGAGTTAACCAAGATCCTTGGTGATAAATATATTTTAAAGAAGGTCATGGTCTCAAGAATGCCCGCATTGTCATCACTAATGATAACCATGTCACCACACTAAACAACAAGTATCACGGTACTTGAGGACCTCTATTTAATGAATATTGAATATTCATATGTCTTGTAGAAATCAAGAGAGTTGATATCAGAAGTAAACTTGTCGAATCATGTTCGTGGACTCTTCTTTAGGCCATATATGACCTTGCTTAGTCGGTATGCATACTCCCCCTCGACTAGGATGGTTGACGGTTTGCATCCAAGTAAGCTAGCTTCTGTAAGAATATCAAAACAATACTTCCTCTATGATAAGCGTAATCTTTCTCCCGTGCATATCACTTCAATAGTTAGGAAGAATCAGAGTTGACCAAGATCCTTGGTGATAAATATATTTTAGAGAAGGTTATGGTCTCAAGAATTCCCACGTTGTCATCACTAGTGATTACCATGTCACCACGCTAAACAACAAGTACCACGGTATTTGAGGACCTCTATTTAATGAATATTGAATATTCAAATGTCTTGTAGAAATCAAGAGAGCTGATATCAGAAGTAAACTTGTCGAACCATGTTCGTAGACTCTTCTTTAGGCCATATATGACCTTGCTTAGTCGGTATGCATACTCCCCCTCGACGACATAATCCGATTGTCGTGTCATGCATACCTTCTCTTTTAGGTCATCATAGAGGAATGCTTTCTTCGCAGCTAGTTGAGAGATAGACTAATTCTTGTTGGTTGCAACAGATAGAATTATACCAAATAGATCCCATCCTTGTCGCTGGAGAGAAGGTCTTAAAATAGTAGATATCATAGGTATGAGTAAAGCCTTTCGCTACAAGTCTTACTTTCTGTTGGGAAGAGGAACGGGTGAGTTGTTTATTCCATAGAGGTAGGGTCTCTTATATAGAGAGGAAACCCTAAAGAGTACAGGGGTTACGGAACCCGAAGGGTCACGGGGGTTACAGAACTCGAAGGGTCACAGAGGGTTACGGAACCCGAAGGGTTACGGAACCCGAAGGGTTACAAACATAAATGTAAATCTAATAACTCTAACACTCCCCCTCAAGCTGGAGCTGAGAAAGCTACAGCTTGTAACAAAAAGAAAAAGTATACACCACATCTTCACACGATGCATCATAAGAACATATGTCCGCTGTTGGTAGAAGACCTTGCTCGAGGACGGGTCTGCGACTTTCAGGTCATCGGAACGTATCTCTGCCATGCCTGTAGAGTCGCTGCTATATCAGGTCACCGGAACGTATCTTTGTCGTGCCTGCAGGTCACCGGAACATATCTCTGTCGTGCCTGGAGAAGAATCGCTATAGAAGAAGTCCAGTGCGGAGGAGTAGTCGGATCGTAAAAGAATAAGTATACGTCCTATTGAAGAAGTCGATGCTCGGTGAAGATGGATGACCTACGTAGTAGTCTGGAGTGTCGGTCTGTCAGTCGTGGTAGGATAGCGGACATCCTGAAGAATCATCTCTAGCGCCTCGTTTCTCCCATACTTGATAGAATAAAGAGGGAGAAATAAAAAGTTGGGAGAAACAAGTCGTGGTAAAACAGGGGCTGTTGGAGGGGAGGAGGCTCCTGGAGGCGCGATTGGAGCTGTTGAAGACTCGGACGACGCTTTAGGTGTAGTTGGTGGTTGCAACTGGTGTTGCTGGGGTCTTAGACTGCCTTACGCGAGACCATCAAATCCATGAGTGATGCAAAAGGTCCAGCCCTCTCTCCTTACCGGTGGAGAGAGGGCTGGTAGTGGCAGCGGATTTAGGATATTAGGCTTCGATCTAGGATCGTCGCTCTGATTGAGAAGAGGAACAAGTGAGTTGTTTATTCCATAGAGGTAGGGTCTCTTATATAGAGAGGAAACCCTAAAGAGTACGGGGGTTACGGAACCCGAAGGGTCACGAGGGTTACAGAACTCGAAGGGTCACAGAGGGTTACGGAACCCGAAGGGTTACGGGAGGTTACGGAACCCGAAGGGTTACAAACATAAATGTAAATCTAATAACTCTAACACTTTCAATCTAGCAATAAAGCAATCAAATGAGTGTTTGGTTATAACGACCCATCTGCAAGCAAAATAGGTCATGTTTGACGGACATGGTACACGGTTCAGCATGCCTCTGGAAGTAAGCGCTTTAATCTTCTCATCCTTGACATGTTTCCAACCATGATCATGAAGAGCACTATGATGATCACGAGGAACAATGATCACCATAGGAGCATTTGTAAAATTCATGTCACAACTGGATAGACTATCAAAGAAGTAAAATCCGATAAGGAGTTCTTCTGAAGGAATATCCAGATTTGCAGTAGTGGTGCCACTTGAAGAAGGCTCATCATCCTTCAAGCAAAGAATATGTGAAGGAATTGACCCATGATGTATAATTTGCTTCCTTTTGTAGTTATGAAGAGGTGGTGGGAACTCCAAGGGAATAACACTAACAAATTGAGTAAAGTAACTAGTCTGTTCGAAAAAAGTGACATCGGTAGAAATGTAGTAGCTAGGGCTAACAAGGTCATAACACATGTAGTCCTTTTGGGTTCGAGAGTACCCAAGGAAGGCACACTTGTTGGCATGAGCAGACAGTTTGTAGTATGAAAGTTATGAACAAAGGTTGTGCATCAAAAAATTTATAATGGCTGAAGGAATGGTTCCTCATCTTTGTATAGAAGGAAGAGGGGAGTTATCTTACTTGAGGACCGACAGTAAGAAAGACATATCCCTAGTATGTTTTAGGGACTTTCGTGCGGGTAAGGAGGATTCGAACAATGTCCAGAAGATGATAAAGTTTCCTTTCCGTCACATCATTATGTTGCAAGGTGTACGATTATGAAGTCTGGTGAATGGTACCTCAGGAGACAAATAAAACGATCAAGTCCTGTTTAATAAATTTGAAAGCATTATCAGTTACAATTAACACAAGTAGAGAAATATGTTTTTATTAAATAAAAGAATTTAACAATCTTATTTATCTCTGACCATTTCTTTATATACACCCAAGAAGATTTATAATAATCATTAGTAAAGGCAACAATATACTTACGATCTACCACAATTCAGATGTCCTTAAATATCACAATAAAGAAAAATCTGAGGAACGACGAGGCTCTGTCTTCTGAGGAAAAAAAGCTCGATGATGTTTGTCAAACTGGCACATTTCACATTCAAAAGTCTTTGGCGTGGTTAGCTTAGGAAACATCTGAGAAAGGACTCTGATAGGAGGATGACAAAGGCGTAAATGCCATAGGCACATATAGTAGAAACCGAGACAACTTTAGCAAAAATGGAATTTGCAGGGATATCAAGGTAGTACATGCCATCCTTCTCATGCCCCCTCCAAGGATTTGCATCGTCCAGATGTCTTGAAAATAACAATAGCACTCGCCAAAAATTACTTTGTAGTTCGTCTCTTCACACAATCTATGAGCATACAGTAAGCTCAAAGGAAAGTCAGGAGCACAGAAAACTCTAGATAGCCTGAGTGTGGAGGAAAACTCCATAGTCCCAACTGTCCTTCATAATAAGCTCAAAGATGACCTTAATAGAGGGAAGAGTATTAGACATGAGGAGCTGATGCTTCACAGTTGTTTAACGGGGATGAAAGCCAGCAAGAAATCTGTGAACTTACCGCTCAGATCTTTCTACCACATGTTTAGTACAACCAGCTCATCGCAGTATGGCTAAGTTCCTCACAAAGGCTGATGAGCTTTCGGTAGTGCTCTACGAGAGAAGACTCTCTCTGAGAAGCGGACCAAATTTGCATGTATATTTCCGTAAATCAAGACTTGGTAGTCTTCTAAAAATATGTCCATGCCATTTATCCCACATGTTCTTCGTAGTCTCCTTGTACATGAGATTGACAACCATTATAGTTATTGTATTTTCTATTTATTTGAGTCCTCTAACCCTTCAGGGTCTTATATGTAATTCTCTATCTTTTTGCTTTGTACAATTTATATAAGAAACCATAAACTAATGGAATAAACAAGATGATTCATTCTCTCCTCCACATGGTATGAGAATAACAATCCTAGACCAGGGCTTGTATCTAACTCCCGTCGACACTGCAAGCTGCCTTCTTCCTCAGCCCTTGTGCGAGCCTTTCTTCTTCACCTTGGGGCCCCATGCAAGGTCTTGGCCAAGGTTTGAAAAAAAAACGAAAGGTAGAACATGACGTTTTCCTCGGAATCGAGGCGAGGTGTAGCCTCAAGGAGGTCGAGGCGTAAGCCTCAGTTCATAGAGAAAAATATGCAGAAAACTATAATTATATATGTCAATGTAATTATATGCTCTTTTCCCAACATATAATACTTACTGTAGAGATATTTATGTAGTTGGTGTACCGTTTGTGCTATTTCTATTTTCTTGGTTGCATCTTATGTAATTTACCCATGGGCTGTCTCTATATAAGAGAGCCTAGGGTTCTTTGAAATTATAGAATAACTCTTTCCACCAACATGGTATCAAAACCGAAACCCTAAAACCCTTATCGCCCGCCGCCTACTCCTTCCCTCCTGGCGTCGCCGCACCTCCTTCCCTCCCGGCGCCCCTGCCGCCTCCTTCTCGCCCCTTCTTTCCTCCCGTCCACCGCCACCTCGCCGCCCCTTCGTCGCCCCCTCCCCGCCACCTCGTCGCCCCCTCCTCGTCGGCCCCTACAACCGCCAGCCTACCCCAGTCGGCCCCACCCGCAACCGCCCTCCCATCATCTATATGGATTTGAGTGCATAAAGTCTACATATGCACTCAAATCCTATGAAGTTTATGTAGACACTTGTCTTTTGGTCTACAAACCCTAACTCTTCATCTCCGGCGATATGTCAGAAAACAAGATCGATATGCCCTCTATAGGCACATTCAAATACCCTGCGCCAATCGTCAAGATGGATGGAACGAACTATGAGCTTTGGACGATGTAGTTCTCATGAAGTCAAACGGTAAGAAGGACATACTTACCGAAGAAGAGTCGACATAGAAGACTGGGATTTATGCCTCCTGGGAGGCTGATGATTCGTACACCAAGGTTTGACTTTCAGGCATTATCGATGGAGATTGCTAATGATGTTCTCCATCAACCCACCGCTAAGGCGATGTGGGACATACTGGCGACGACATATTCAAAGGTGCGAAATGAGACCAAGATGTTACACCTCCAGCATGATATATTCATAATGAAGTAGAATGGGCGGCCACTTCACTCCTTGTATACATCCTTACATGGGATGTTTGAGAAACTCTATAGTATCAGAGCAACAGAAGACATTTGGGAATGCTACCATGGTGGGAGTCCGGTTTGCAGCCCTTGATCCTGAATATGATGCTGCTCGATCATAGATTCTTGTCGGTGCTACCATTCCTCTTATGGAGGAAGTCTATCGGAGACTTAGTCGCATCTCTGTCTCATCCAGTGCTTGTACTCCACCACCCTCGGCGATGGCTGCTTCCATAGGGAGAGGTGGTCCTTCTTTACTCCGTGGCCGTGGACTTCGTGATCGTGGCAGTCGTTTTCGCCAGCCATGCACCTTTTGTCATCGCACATGACGTGCTGAGGATACATGCTATTCTAAGCATGGATTTCCAGCCTCGACACGAGTAGCCAAGCATGTTGCATTTTCGTCGGCATCTACTTCGCATCAGAGGTTCGAGGAGCTCGTTGCGAGATATTATGCCTCCCGTATCTACAAACTCTCCAGGAGGCTCTTCGAATATTGCTGCTTTAGCGTCTGCCAGTACTTCTGCCACTGCCTCAGGTAGTGCTTGTGCTTTTCCATCATGTCATAGTTCTAATGTCTCAGATTGGACTATGGACTCTGGTGCAACATGCCATCTTTGCCGTGACAGAGATAAACTTACGTCATACAGGGAGATTCCACCAGGGCGGTCAGTGGTAAAATAGCTGATGGGACTCATTCACCCATTATTGGACAAGAGGAGATTACTTTGTCACCTTCCATTCATCTACAGAATGTTTTACATGCCCCTGATTTTTCGATGAACTTACTTTCTATTAGTCAGATTATAAAGGATTTGCATTGTCGCGCTATATTTGACCCATCGTCTCTTATATTTCAGGGCATTCTAATAGGCAGGGTGATTGGCTGTGGTTATGAGCATGATAATCTTTATCGTCTGATTCAGAATTCCTATGCTGGCGTCTCCTCTCATTCAGCCGGAGCAGTCTCTCGTATACATGGCATATACGCTTTGGTCACCTTCCTCTTCAGAAGATGCGTCATCACTTGCGTCAGATTTCTCCGAGTTCTTCCTTCCGGTGTGAAGCCTGTCAGTTGGAAAAGCACCATAGGGCTAGCTTCCCTAGTCGTCAATATCGGAGCAGTAGTTCCCCTTTTGAATTACTTCATGTCGATATTTGGGGTCCGAGTCATGTTCCTGATCACCAGGGACACAGGTTTTATCTCGTAGTCGTTGATGATTTCTCTCGTTTGTTGTGGGTATTTCTATTAAACAATAAATATGAAGCAGGGGATGCTATCAGAAATCTTATAAATGAAGTGCAAAATGGTTTTTCCTCTCATGTGAAATATGTTCATATGAATAATGCTTTGGAATTTTGTACTCGTTCTCTCTCACATTTTCTTTCGTCAAGAGGTATTATTCATCAAACCACATATCCATACATATCTCAACAAAATGGAGTCACAGAGAGAAAACATCATCATCTTCTTGATATTGCTCGAACCCTGCTTATCCAGAGTTGTGCACCTACTTCTTTTTGGGGAGATGCCGTCCTTACAATTTGTTACCTTGTGAATTGTATGCCGTCCTTGGTACTTGGTGAGAAAATTCCTCTTTCACTTGTTTTTCCAGACAAGGAATTATTCTCACTTACTCATATTTTTGGTGCGGTTGCTTTTGTTCATCAGTTGTCTCCTGGACTTGACAAGCTCTCGCCTAGGGTTGTCAGGTATGTCTTTGTGGGTTACTCTCGGACTCAGAAGGGATACCGTTGCTATGATCCTGTAAACAGGAAATACGTTGTCAGTACTGATGTTACATTCTTTGAGTCTGTTATGTACTTCTCACCTACAGGTGACAGGTTGGCCTCATCTACATCTAATGACGAGGTCTATGTTCCTCCTCCTATTTTGAGTCCACCAACATACATTCATGTTCCTGTTGTCACGCCAACAACATCCCCACCACCACCACCGCCACCACCACCACCAAAACTACCTCTCTCGCCATTACCTAAATATTATACACGTCGGTCGGGTCCTGCTCATGCTGCACGTCAATCATCCAGCACGTCTCAAGTATGTCCAATTGTTATTACTAATGATGGGTCGGATAGTGTACATGTGCAGGGTTCATCATCGCAGGAGGAATGCGAGCTGTCGAGTACTGTGGTTGATGATCTGGATGTCCCTATTGCTATATGGAAGCAGAAACGCACTTGTGCATCATATCCTCCTTCTTCCAAGATTTCCTTTCATTGTCTCACAAGGGACTTCAGAGGTTTGCTGTGGCTTTGTCTTTCGTGGAGATACCACGGAATTATCAGGATGCCTTGAAGATTGGCTGCTGGCGTTCTGCTATGGGGAGGAAATGGCTGCCCTAAAGTCACGAGGTACATGGAGCTTGGTTTCCGCTCCCTTAGGAGCATCTGTCGTTAGCCGCAAATGGGTATTCACCGTTAAGTATCATGCAGATGGTAGTCTTGAGTCCTTGACTATTACAAGGTAAGGCTAGTTCTTTACATTACTATAACTCGACCTGATATTGACTTTGCAGTCAGTCTGGGGAGCCAGTTCATGGAACAACCGAGACATGTACATATGGGTGCCATATATATGATACTAAGGTATCTAAAGTCGTCTTCAGACACATGATTGTTGTTTATAAAGGAAACAAATTTATCTATCTCGGCATGTGCGGAGGCGGATTATGTAGGATGTCCTAAGGATCGGAAGTCTACTTCAGGCTTTGCAGTTTTGTGGGCAGCTCTCTGATTTCTTGGAAAAGTAAGAAACAAACAGTTGTGGCTAGATCTAGTGCTGAATTTGAATATAGGGCCATGACACAAGTAAGTACGGAGATGATGTGTGTTCGAGCTGTATTAGAAGACTTGCATATAGATGTGCCTCTACCCATGCAGCTATAGTGTGATAATCAAGCCGCATTGTTCATTACCAATAATCCTGCCTTTCATGAAAAAACAAAACATATCGAGGTAGACTGCCACTACACTAGAGATATGATCCAGAAGGGCCTGCTTTCTACTTCACATGTTAGTTCAGGCGAGCAGACTGCCAACATGTTCACCAAGCCATTGCTCAGAGGGCCATTTCAGAAGTGTTCTTCCAAGCTGAGCATGATTGATATCTATGCTCCATCTTGAGGGGGAGTGTAGAGATATTTATGTAGTCGGTGTACCGTTTATGCTATTTTTATTTTCTTGGTTGCATCTTATGTAATTTACCCATGGGCTGTCTCTATATAAAGAGAGCCTAGGATTCTTTGGAATTATAGAATAACTTTTTCCACCAACACTTACCGCTATAATATATGGTGAAATAATAGATGTAGAACATCAAAATAGAAGATAGAACATCATCATAGCCCTTTCTACACATTTTCGTCCAATCAAAGAGGAATTCATTGTTTATAAATGTTGTGAAAGAATTAAATAATACATATCTATCTTTAAAATATTATTGTAATTAAAATTACAATTAAATATGTGTCGAAGAAATTTATGTTATGTGTCTAACGATGCCCTAAATATCGGTTTCGGTCACAATTTCGGTGACCGACTGAAATGGAATTTCGGTGGAATTGCAGTCGAAATTCGACGGAAATTTCGGCCATTTCGATAATTTTTGTACTAGAGCCCCCATATTTCGATTATTTCGACCATTTCGGTCGAATTTCGATTTCGATAGAATATCGATATTCGACAGAAATTTGATTGAATTTCGCTGAAATTTAAGACCATGGTGTCTAACATATAATATATGGCCGCACGAGAAACTGTAAATCCTATCCATTACGACTAAACCTTTGAAATATTGTTGTAATTAAACGTACGATTAAATATACGTCAAAGAAATTTATGTTATGTATCAAACATATAATACATGGCGGCACGAGAATTTGTGAACCCTATCCATTTCGTTTTGTTTGATATATCGCAAGCTCATTAAGTTTACGAGTATTCTTGGATTCGATATTTATGAATTCATTCGTTAAGAGAGAAATAATAAGAGTTTGTGAAATAGTTGGACACAATTGATAGTAAATATAGAGTTATGGGCATAAAAGAAACATCGGATTTAGGCATTTATCTTGTAAATAATTATCCTAAACAAGCAGATATTTATAAGCTTCTCAAACTATCAAGTAAACCGTTAATATCATAAAAAATACCTCAAAAAAGCAAAAACGCCTGCAAAATGCCTAGACCGCCTCAGCCAGCTAAGGTGCACTCCTCACTGGGCTGGACCGAGGTGCATGCCTCGAGACTAAATAGGACTGCCTCGCCTCGAGGCATACGCCTCGACCGCCTCGAGGCTAGTTTTTCATACCATGATCTTGACCAATCCCCCATGCCATCCAACGGGCTTGCCAAGCCTAGGGTAACGCCGTAAGTGCTCTCGAAGGTTGATCCAAGCCGTTGCCTGCCAGCCGGCTAGGTCACCGCTGGACTGCTGCCTCGGACTCCTAAGGCATCACCATCGCATCTAGGGCATCGATGGACCCCCTCCGAGGGCTACTCCAGACCACCGCTAGCCTACTTGAGCGTCGCCAGCCCCTAGCCTTGGACTCCTAGAGCCTGGTTGGTTGTCAAGGTATCCCATGATATCCTGCGCTACCTCCAACTCCATCCCTGAATTCCTGGGTTGGGATTACTTATATGGACCCTACATTTTCTTTGGTATACTATTTTTTAACCATGTTTAAATAAAAAAAGTTAACAGAAAAACCATATTATAATAATTAAAACACATAATCAATGTCACATTGCATTATATTTATCATTCCAACCCTCTCCAACCCTCCCAACCATCCAAACTACTACTATTCACAGGAGGATACCCTAACCCATCCCAACCTAGTTACCAAACATGCCCTTAGGGTTTCGCCAACCCCACTCGGATTACCCCAACATTCCTTTCTCATCGTTAGCGCAAGTGCTCCCAACACCATCGTAGGCCACTGTAGACGTCTTCCACGACCTCCGAGCTCCAACACTGTCGCTAGGTCCCCTAGGCCCATCTGGGTTGTCGCTAGGGCCCTTATGGACCCCTAGGCTATTGTTCATCACCAATTCAGACCTTCGGGGCATACATGCATGAGTTTTAGGGCTCTTCTCAGCCCCCATATGCATCCCCCATATGCATATTTCAACAACAACAAAACTTATTTGATCTTTCTACTTGACCACCATGACATCTCTTCCTACTGAGACAAAGCCCTTGTACTCTCTGTCATCCATGATGGTACATGACACTCTTCTATAAATCCTTCGAGCACTGAAAACTTCGTGCTTTGGTCTCATTGTTTTAAGGTGTTCATTGGTGGTCAATGGAAACTCTATCTCTTGACTAAGGATCCTCCATATAAGACAGATAAAAACTGATACCTAGCTCAGAGATAACTACCAGGTCATCACCTGTATGAGCAACATCGTTGAAGCACATATTGCATCGAACCTACTTTTCAAAGACACAACTGAGGAGGTGGGATGATCTTGAGCAGACCTACTCTTAGAAGTTGACTAAGTCCCGCCTCACTGTCATCTAAAGGAGGATTTGGTCTGTATCTCAAGTTGACTCTACCCTAATTGAGTACTACATGCATCTCATTAGTTTGTATACTATGAGGAGCTTGCGATCATTCAGCCTCATGTTATACCAAACAAGTACAATAGTGTTCGGACTGGCAAGTGTATCGTTTTCTTGATGCGCTGCACCCTATATATCAAGCAGTGAAGGAGCAATTTCTGACATCCAACACTCCACCATGATCATATTTGGACATATCGAAGAGCTGGAGACATATGTTGTATGACCTCCTACTTTACCTATCTTGGAGAACTCTGTTTATTTAGCATCTCTGAGAGAGGAGGACGACAAATCTTCTGATGAGGATATGGACGTGACTTTGACTGTGGGCGTGACCTCGGCCGTGGTGGTGGACGAGATACTACTGTTCCTCAATATCCACAATGCACTCACTGTGGTTGATGGAATCATTTGTCTAAATGATGCTGGAAAAAGTTTGGCTTACATCCTTATCTAGCCATTGGTGCCTATGAGAATGCCTACGATGCTGCAGAGGCGTCTTGCGATCCAGATTCTAGTGGACAGTTGATACAACTTAATGCTATTGATTACTCCCATTCGATGCATATCCTCCAGACCATTGGGCCCGCTTCTTCTACCAGCGAGACTACCCATACTTTGGCTACCACTTGAGGTGAAGTAGCTAACTCTGCAACCACTACTGCTCCTGCTTGGATCATTGGCTCCGGAACCTCTACTCATCTGACAGGAGAAAGTAGTCTAAATCATGGAGTTCTCCATGTTCCAACTATCTGGGGTTTAACGTGCTCATGATTTCTTTCTCAGCTTATCGTCTGTTCATAAGCTTTGTATTGAGCTTAATTGCTATGCGATATTTGTTGAATTTTGTTATTATTTTTAGGACATCCAGAAGAGGCAGATTTTTGGTGGGGGGGCATGGGAAAAATAACCTCTATTATCTTGATATTCCCTAAGATTATAAGTTTGCTAGTGCTGCGTCCATCTCCAAAGACTCGTTCATATGGCATCTGCGTCTTGGACAATCTGTCAAGGCTCTCTACATGATGTTCCATGAACTCTCTACTATGAAGTTTTGTCAGTGCGAGGCGTGTGAGATCCGAAAAACATCATCAATCTTTTTTTCCTGTTTGCGTTGAGTCACATTGTACCATTCTTTTTGGGTTAGTTCATTGTGATGTTTGAGGACCTTGTCCGGTTTGTACTTTGAATAGTCATAAATATTGTCTTTGTGGATGATTATACTAGACCCTTTTGGGTTTATCTAATAAAGGAATGTTCAGAGATTAATAAGATTGTCAAGAATTTCTTTTAATATTATTGGAATATATGCGTCACATGTTGAGATAGGTAATTGGATCCCTCCATGGTTAAATTACCACATTCACCTGTTTAGTCCCACATCTACTGTTGATGGGACTCCGATAAGTTGGCGGGGCTATATAAGAAGCCCCACACCTATTGTATCAGATGAGAAATTTCAATAGAAGATCCGGTACTTTGAGGCCTTCGTCCGTGGTTTCATCCTGCTCCTTAGGGAGTCGGGTTCCACGTAAAATACCAAGTGTTGATGTTTATTTTTCTTTATTTCTTGCTATGTTTATCGATTCGCTTCTGTATTCTAGATTTCAACATAGTATCAGAATAATTCGTTATTGCGAATATTGTATCAGGTTTAATTATCTGTAATTTGTTTGAAGTTTTGTTCAAGAGTTCTAGGGTTTCTAATTCTGTGAGGCCTGCAAAACATCTCATTCAAATCTGGAGTTCCTGACTCCACGACTATATATTTCAATTGAAGAAGGTCAAGAGGGGAGTTCCAACCCCTCGATCATGGGAACAACACAAAGTTGCCGCATCAGCAACAACTCGTTGCACAACATGATCTTCAGCACCACCTAGGTGCAGGTGCAACCACCCAGTTGGTGGTGCAACCCCCCGTACGGAACCCATCGAAGGAAGCACCCAAGGCGACTCCTTCGTGCCAGTCCCTCACGTTGAGGGACATGATCATCTCCGACCCCATTTGCGTTGGCGGTACCTCCAACCATCAACGCCGTCTTGTACGTGCGCATGATTCCAGCCTTCAACGTTGCCTCCTTTGGGGTTCCGAAGACCCCAATCTCTCGCAATCCAACATAGGTGGTGACGACCATGCTCGTACGGCCTCCTCTGGTTCTGCTTCCAGTGCGAGGCTTTTTGATGTCTCCTCTAGGAGAGATCCTCGTGCGCACATCGTAAGGCGGATCCCCATCGTTCTTGTCCTCTAGATCTCTAGTTCCCAGTTGGCGATATCATGCTTTGTGAGATGGGTTACCTTGATGGAACCCTAGTTTTCGTGCGAGAAAGGGTCCCACGATACCCCTCCCTTTTAACAGGAAAAATGTGTACTCAAGTTATTAAGTGAGATGCCTGGAAATAAAAAAAGGGAGAGACGTGCAAGGAATTGGGCTCAATTGGGCCAACAAAAAAAACGAAGGGCTTATAAAAAATGGGAGATTGACATATATAAAAATTGAAGTATTTGGGCCGTGAATTAAAAAAAAGAGGGCCTTAAAAAAGGTGAAGGGCCAATTGAAAAAAATGGTGCGTAAAAAAATGTATGTGGGAAAAAAGGACGACGACTAAAAAAGTCGGAAAAAATGATTTGGAAAAAAATTGTGAGAAGAAAAGCCGAGAAAATTTTTGAGATCGGCTTATGTGGATTTTGTTTTTCCCCATATTCATATCTTCTCCCAACTTTGTCGATGCCATTGTTTTTCGACAAGTATGGGAGAAAGGGGGAGTATTGTGTTTAGTTCTACGACTCTAATTTAGATCTGGATCCCAGGTCAGTTGTCAGACTCTACAGTTCAGATTCAGTCTCGATGTTCATATTGGTTCCGCGTCTTCAGTTTGATGCGCACATGTATGCGATCATCATTTGTGTGGTCCCCATCTTTTGATTTGGACTCAGAATTTTCATGTGATCTATATGGACTCCATAGTAGAAATCTCATTTTCTATGCCATTGTGGGATAGAGTTTTCATGTGATTTCATAGAGACTGCAGAGTAGAGATCCCATTCTCTGAGCCAGTATGGGAGAGACCCAGTTCTCCGACGAGGAGACTTTTGGATTCCATTCTTCAGTGAACGTGGACTCCGATGAGGATGTTTCCTCAACTTTTTTAGTTCGATCCTCCAAAGAGATGGAGCAATTGCGGGTCATAGTACTCCAGCTCATTTCAGTTTCAGTTACTCTGACAGACGCAGTACAACGTACAAGTTCTCCGATAAGGAGACCCAATTCAACTCACACTCCTGCCCTTTAGTTCTTCCTCACCAACACGACATGAGAAGCAACACCCTCGACATCAACCAACATTTTTGTATACATTGAGTTGATATTGTCCGTAGTGTCTTGTATTGTGAGATTAAGTGATTTCTTTCTATTTGTCCAAGACGAACATTGGATACTCCAGCTTGAGGGGGAGTGTTGGAGTATATGCGCCACATGTTGAGATTGTAATTGGATTCCTCCAGGGTCCCATCACCACATCCTACCTGTTTAGTCCCACATCTATTGTTGGTGGGACCCTGGTTAGTTGGTGAGGCTATATAAGAAGCTCCTCACCCATTTTATCAGATGAGAAACTTCAATAGAAGATTCGACCCTTAGAGGCCTTCTCCTGTGGTTTCATCCCGCTTCTTAGGGAGTAGGTTCCACGTAAAATCCCAAGTGTTCATGTTTATCTTTCTTTATTTTCTTGTTTTGTTTATCGATTCGCTTCCACATTATAGATTTCAACAAATATGTCAAGACTTCTTTCTATGTCCGTGTTCAAATTATTCGAATTGACAATACTCTTAAGTTTACCCAACATGGCTTGATGTCTTTCTTTACCTCTCGAGGGACCGTTCATCAAACATCATGTCTGCATACCTCTTAACAAAATAGGGTAGCGGAAAGGAAATTCATACATCTTCTTGATATTGCTAGGTCTCTCCTTACTCTGATGAATGTTCCCAAGTACTATTGATGGATGCCATCCTTACTGTTTTTCATCTAATAAACAGATCTTTTGTCCTAGAAGGGGTCAGTCCTTTCTCTCTACTATACCCCAATGAGTCTCCCCTTCCTTTACTATTGCGGATTTTTGGGTGCATTGCGTTTGTTCACAACTTCTATATGGCCGATAAATTGTCATCTAAGGCCATTAAGTACATCTTTCTTGGGCACTCTCGCACTCAAAAAGGCTATCAATGTTATGATCGTATTGGACGCCAATACTTTATTTCTGCGGATATCACTTTCTTTGAGCAGATTAGCTTCTTTACACAGACTGTCTTTAACATCCATTTGGATGTACCACATCCACCGATTGTCTATAAATGCAAGCACACCACTGCACCTACTTTGTACCTTTACCTGTTCCTTTTTTGCAGGATAATATGGCCTCTTTATTGCTCCCACCATTATTATCCTAGATGTGCCCAAGGCGCTTCTAAATTTCTAATAGCTCCGCGTAAATAAAAAAGTCAATGTACTTTTCACCCTATTTCACATTTTATTTCTACCGATGGCTTATATAACGATGGCAAGATGTTTGCAGATTTCCTGAAGGCCAATTCTGTTCTCAGATATCATCATAGTGTACTGCAAGACCATGGTTGACAATAAGCCATGGATGAGGAGATGGATACCCTTACTTATCGGGGCACATGAGACCTTGTGCCTGGCCCCCAGGAGTTTGTCATGTGACATGCAGATGGGTCTTTACGACCAGACAATCGCCTGATGGGTCTGTTGACAATTGAAAGCTAGATTAGTTGCAAAAAAGCTTCATGAAGACCTATGTGGCTGATTATTTTGAGACCTCTCCGTTTGCCAGAATGGGGTCTATATGCACCATTTTTTCTATTTCTTCTAATAAATCATGTTCATTTTTCAACTTGATGTGAAGAACGTCTTTCTCTATGGTGACCTTAAAGAGGAGGTTTATATGATGTAGCTGTCAGGTTACGTAATTGAGAGGAAGTGTGCATGATGACTACATAAGACCATCTATAATCTGAAGCAGAGCACTCAGACATGGTTTGACAGACTTACCACCGAGATCAACACTCTTGACTTTCAGAGGACGACATTTGACTACTCTGTCTTTGTCATACGACTGTCTACTGGCATCGTCATACTTGCTGTCTATGTTGATGATATGGTTGTCACTGGAGATGATGAAGCCAACATTTCAGAGACTAAAACCTTCCTCTAGAATGTCTTTGTCACGAAAGATTTTGGCGAACTCCTTGCTTTCTTGGCATTGAGGTTATATGCACTATAGAGGGACTTCATCTCCCATAGAGGAAGTATTGCCCAAACAAACTTATTAAGGTTGGACTATTTGGATGCAACCCATCTGGCATCCCTACAGAAGTGAGGAAACATTCCACATCTACTGATCCTGCATTTGAAGATATTACATAATATATAAGCCTAGTGGGTAAACTTCTCTATCTCACTGTTACTAGATCAGATACATCATATGCTGCGAGCGGAGCCAACCAACACATGGAGATACCCTTTTTTAGTCATTGGTAGGACATTCTTCTGATCCATCGATACTTAAAGGAATCTCCTGATCGTGGACTCTTCTATGAAGTCAATGGTCACACTGATGTCTCCGCTTATGCAGATATTGACTATGCTAGTTCGCATGAGGCGTCGATCCACTACAGGCTATGCTACGCTCGCGGTGGGCAACTTGGTTACTTGAGTAAGCAAGAGGCAGACAATGGTCTACTGATCGAGTGCAGAGGCAGAATACGTGGTAATGGCCCAAACCACCTGTGAGATCACATGGCTTGTCTCTTTTTTATAGGAACTTGGATTTTTAGTTGCTACTCCCGTACCTTTATACTATGACAACAAGTCAGTTAAATACATTGCCATCGATCCTGTAATCCATGAGCGGACCGAGCTCATTGAGGTTGACCAAGGTTGCAGAAAGCGATAGTCGGTACTCGATCAGCAGGGTCACTGACTAAGGATTAATCGACAGTCGAATGACTAATCGGATTTAGTCGGTCATTAGTCGATTTTGAATTTTTTAATTATTTTAAATATATAAATCATTATATAATAATATATTAACATAGATTTGTACATTTTCTATATTGTCATAATGAAACAAAAGAAGTAGTTGACTTTAAATATAACATTAAGCATATTAGTACAAGTTTGCTTTTAAAAAACAAAAAAAACTAAAAAAATAAAAAAGCTTAATGTAAAAGTTGTCCGATTAGTCAGCCTGATTAGTTGGGTTGACCGACTAATGGCCAAGTAGGTGCTGTTGAGTTGGCTACCCCCTCAACTCGATTAGTCGGGCTGATAGTCAGCCTAGTCGGTCGATTTTTACAAGTTTGAGGTTGACTGTCACTTCATTCATGATGCAGTATGGGGAGGAAGGATCACTACACACATTTCCACTGAAGTTCAGCTTGCAAACATCTTCACGAAGGCACTACCGAAGAAATGCCTCTCATGTTTGATTTCCAAGTTGGGCATGATCGACATATATGCTCCAACTTGAGGGGGAGTGTTACGGTTATTGTATTTTTTATCTATTCGAGCCCTGTAACCCTTCAGGATCTTATATGTAATTCTCTCTCTTTTGGCTCGCTAGGGTTTCTCTCTATATAAGAAAACCTAGACTCATGGAATAAGCAAGATGACTCATTCTCTCCTCTACAACAACAATGGCGGGCTTGACGTTGTTGGCCATCCAGGCTACGACTCATTAGTTCTCACCCAATCAAGAGTCATAGTTGTTTGATTCCTTTAGAGGTTCCTTCTTTAGAATGTAAATCTTCCATTGACCATAGATGAACACCTTTAAGGCTCGAGACCAGAGCACGTAGTTGCATGTGCCCTTGAGTTTGATAGAAGTCCCCTAAACCACCATGGAAGATGTGGATATCAAGGGCTTGGTCTCAACGTGAGTCATAGCCATCACAATCAAGGAGAAATATCAATAGACTTCTGAAAAATTTATTCACGCATATAAAGAAGACATCTAGGGAAGTAGCCCTCTGCTGCACGGGGAGTAAACCCGTACGAGGGGGTGACCGCGTGGCTTGAGGGTCCGTACGCGGAGGATAGCGCGCGCTAGGGCTGGAAGCCACACATACGTGGGGATGGAAACTTGCGGGATAATGCTGTGGGTTGCTGATGAGGCCATAGTGGCACATGAGGCTTGCAAGGGGGTGCGAGAGCCTCACGGTATCACTGGAGGTTATGGGCGACCTGCGCGAGCAACGGGGACCATGCGATGGTGTTGGAGGTGCCTCGCATGAGAGGATGGCCACACATGAGAGGGGTTGTTGGTGCGTGAGAGGAGGTTTGCGATGGTGATGTGGTATTCGATTACAAACTCATGTCTTCAATCGTCGCCTAGATACCATGTGGAGAAAAAACTGAGAACCAATGGAATGAGTTTTATTCATAGGAAGGGTTTCTTATATAGCATGAAACCCTCGGCTTAATAGGTGGCAATTGCCAAATGGACCCTTAAGGATTACTAAAAGAAATAGAAAATATGGAAATAAAACTAAAATAGAAAACCATGTTATTGACTCTATTTACCAAATAATGTCAACACTTTGCAAATTGGATCATGCTCATGAATAACTGGACCCAAATCCAACTAGGGTCCGTCCTGGTAAATTAGGTCCACTACATGGCCATGAACTTTTAAATGTTGCTAGCTGTGTTCCACTAATCACTACATTGGAAAAATTGTCTGCCACTGAAAAAAAGGGATCAAGGGGTTTAAATACCTCAAAACTACCCATGGTTTATAGCATGAGGCACTTGGTTCCTGTAAAATGTAAAATGTGATCGAGAATTCTCGCATTCCATGTTTTAGTACGGTCATTTGACGAGGACGGAACTCCGCCTTAGCTCTGAAGTGGGAGGATGCTGAGAAGTGATATTGTTGAGATATTTGTGTCTCTTGATGTTTTTCGTAATTTTTATTTTTCTATGTATCTCTCATGTAATTTACCCAGGGCTATTCTCCTACATAAGAGAGCCCTAGGGTCTTTATGAATGTATTTGATTCTATTCTTTCCACATGGTATCAAGGCGACTGTCCTAAACTGGAGCCTTGACCTAATACCCGCTCCCCACCTCTAGCCCTAGGATTCTTGGCATCACCACACCTTCTCACGCCGTCGCCCCACTTTCCAGGGGTACCACCCAGCCGCCTGGGCTGCTGCTCACGTCGCGTGTGCAACTGCCCTACCATCCAGGGGCACTGCCCAGCAGCTTGGGAACCTGCCCAGATGTCAGCGGCCTACGCCGCGTCGACGGTCCCGAGAGCTTCCAACGCCCTTCCGCGCACCTTGTAGGGCATCCAAACCCTCTCCAAGTCGCAACAACAATATGATTTGACCATAAAGTGGTCTGATTTTGTCCGGAAAACGTGATTTCAGATATATAAATCATGTTATCCCTAGCACACATCGAGGATTGATGAGGATGGTCATATGAGTCTACACATACAGCCAATCCTCTACATGATCGTTTAGACATATTTCTTTGGGTTTGTGAGGTCCACTGCCGATCATTCACTTTTCGTTCAGAGGACACATAGAGGTACTGTTGCCATTCTGGTTTATGTTGATGTTGTAATTGTCATGGGTGATGATGAGCAAGGTATTCAGGAATAAGAAGTTCCTAGGTCAATAGTTTGTGACTAAGGATCTTGGCAATCTACGTTACTTACTCGGATTAGAGTTTGCCAGGAACCAACGTGGTCTTGTGATGACTCAGAGGAAGTTTGTGACTAATCTTCTACTCGAGACATGCATGACATGTTACAAGCCTGCTACTACCCCTATGGATTCGAGCATGAGATTGTATGATGATGACACTAAGGAGGTACATAAGAGGAGATACAATGAACTTATTGGGAAGCTCCTTTATGTTATTATCACCAGGCCAAACATATCCTTTGCTATGAATAAAGTGAGCTAATTCATAGAGCATCCCATGCAGGCACATATGGATGCAATCCATATGATTCTTAGATATCTAAAGACTTCACCAAGTACTGGCCTTATATTCAGCAAAGGTGCATCTCTTAAGGTGACAGCTTGCGCATATGTAGATTATGCATGATGCCCTAGAGATAGGAAGTCTACATCTGGTTTTGCAGTTTTTAGTGGGAGTTCACTAGTGTTATATAAGAGCAAGAAGCTGACAGTGGTTGCCAGATCTAGCACGGAGTCTGAGTACAGAGCCATGGCTCAGGGGAGCACAAAGATGATGTGGGTTAATTAGTCTCATGGCCTCAAATTTCAGCGAAATTCGGTCGAATTTCTGTCGAATATCGATATCCAGTCGAAATCGAAATTCGACCGAAATGACCGAAACGACCGAAATATGGGGGTCCTAGTACAAAAAATGACCGAAATGACCGAAATTCCGGTCGAAATTCCACCGAAATTCCATCGAAATTCTGTTTTGGTCGATACCGAAATGGTGACCGAAACCGACATTTAGGGCCTTGATTAGTCTTGATTGATCTTGCAGTTGAGGTACCTCTTCCCATGCGAGTTCTATGCGATAATCAAGCATATCTATTTATTGCCAACAATCCTGCATTCTATGAACGAACTGAGCATATAGAGGTGGACTATCACTATACCAGAGATATGATCCAAAAGGGATTCATATCCATCTCCCATGTCACTACTGGAGATCATACTGCAGATATATTCACTAAAGTACTTGCTCGATGCCCATTTCAGAGATGTTGTTCCAAGCTGAGCATGATAGATATATATATGCTCCAGCTTGAGAGGGAGTGTTGATATATTTGTGTCTCTTAGTGTTTTTCTTTATTTCTATTTTTCTATGTACCTCTTATATATTTTACCCATGGCTATTCTCCTTTATAAGAGAGTCCTATGGTCTCTATGAATGTATATGATTCTATTATTTCCACAGATATCAATCTAAAATCTTTTCATCTTTGCAACCAAATGATATGCCACCGACTCATGAACGACAAAGAAAGCATGCTTGATCTTCATTTGAAGTGCTACGGGTAGAGAGAGATTTGATGGCGAGTCAACCATTATGGGAACATCATCCGGAGAGTCCAACAAAGAGAGATTTGATTTTTATCCATGTTTATGTCTTTCTATTACATATCTATTAGTTCTAAGTATCATTAACATGCATACTTACATGTATGCACACACATGTATATGTAATTTGACATACCCACTTCCATTACATATATGTATACATATACTTTCATGTTTTAGTTCTAAATACTTCATATATTTTTGACTAAAAAAACCACATACTTCCACGTTTGTATGTACATATTACCATATTAGTTTGAAGTACTATAAGTACATATATCTATAAATAAACAAAACACACATGTATAAATAAAAATACAGACATAGACATATATAAATAAGCATGCATGCACAAATATATATAGACATACACGTATACAAATATGTATGCATATAGGCACGTACACTTGTGAATACACAAACACAAATATTTAATACATATACATACACACTTACGGATGTACATGCATACATATATCACATACACATTAATAAATAGTGGATTGATCGTAACATCAATTTGGTGATATCATATATATAGGGGACTTATCCGGGGCCTTATCTCATTACGAATGTAATGATCATGCTAAATTTTACAAGTATTTTCTATTATTTTGATCAAAATTTCTTATTGTTTTGCAAATGATATATCATATTCTAGTAACCATTTTCACAAAGAGTAAACCTTATATGATTGTATCATTGTTCATATTACCAACGTTTCTGTTTTTACTAATGATAATTTCTTACTATTTAAGGTTTACTCTTTGTGAAAATGATTACTAGAATATGGTACATCATTTGCAAAACAATTATTTTGATCAGAATGATAGTGATTAAAAATTAGTTTGCTCGTTACATTCCTAATGGGTACATGACCCATTGGATAATTTCCCTAATACACATTTATATACACTCATGTAACCACACCCACAAATATATTGGATTGATCTTGGCTTCAAAATGATTTAGAGGAATGCGTGATTGAGATGCAACGAATCAAAGATAGGATTATTTTGCTAAAATGGGTGCTTGAAGAAGAAATTCTGAATATCATCTCAGTTTATTTACCACAAATTGGTTTATATGAAAAGATTAAACACGCTTTTTGGGAGTATTTGGATAAGATTATGCCAGAAATCCCACAAAGAAAGATGATTTGCCTAGGTAGAGATTTTATTGGACATGTGGGAAAGGATGCTTCAAAGTATGCTAGTGTTCATGGAGGGCATGGCTTCGGGGATAGGAATGAAGAAGGAAAAGTCATTCTGGATTTTGTAACGGCTTATGCTCTTTTCTTTGCAAACACTCTCTTCAAGAAGAGGGAGGAGCATTTAATTACTTATAAGAGTGGTCCGACTAGAACAATGATAGATTACTTTGCATTGAGGAGAAGAGATCAGTTGTGTTGCAAAGACACAAAGCAATTCCAGGAGGGAGTTTGACAACCCAACTTCGCTTTTTAGTCATGGATGTGCTAATAAAATGGTTGGTAGAGAAAACGAGGGTTTCCAAGATCACTAGAACTATATGGAATCTTCAATTGATGCAATCGAGCTTTAGGGAGAAAGTTTTAGAAGCCTTATCTTGGGATTGTAACGGAAGTACAAATGAGATGCGGGAGGTGGTAGCATCTTGTATCTGAAGGCTAGCAAAAGAGATGCTAGGTGAGTCAAAGGGAGGAGCACCAGACCAAAAGGAGGCTTGGTGGTGGAGTGGAGGGATGCAAGAGAAGCTCAAATTAAAAAAACATACTTTAAAGCTGTGGTAGATAGGAAACTGTCACAAACTACAAAATAGCGAAGGAAGCAAAGAAGATTGTAAGTGAAGCTAAGTCCAAAGCATATGAAGTTTTGTACACAAATCTCTACACTAAGGAGGGTTAGAAGGATATATTCATGTTAGACAAAGCAAGAGAAAGAAAGACCAAATACCTTTCTCAAGTGAGATGCATTAAAGATGAGGAAGGTCGTGTGCTTGTGACTCAGAAAGATATAAAGACTATATGGAGGCAATATTTACATAATCTTTTCATTGGGGAAGGAAATAGAGAGACCACTTTGGAAATCTAGCAAGTGGTGAAAGTTACTTGAATCATGCAAGCTATAGGAGAATACAAAGGAAGGAATTAGAAGAGGCTGTGAGGGTTATGTGATCTGGGAAATGTGTAGGACATAATGATATTTCTATTGAAGTATGGAGAGTTCTTGGCTAGTGTGATTTGACTTGGCTTACAAATTTATTCAATGTTATTTGGTGAAGCAAGAAAATGCCTGAGATTGGAGAAGTATCGTGGTGCCTCTTTATAAGAACATAGATATTCAAAATTATTCAAATTACAACGATATCAAGCTGATGAGTCACACTATGAAAATTTGGGAATGCTTGGTCGAAAAAAGGTTGAGACAAGTTTCCAAAGTAAAAGAAACCAATTCGGATTCTTGCCAGGTCGCCCAACTATTGAAGCCATCCACTTGCTGAGGAAAACAATGGAGATTAATAGAGTTAAAAGGAAGAGCCTTCATATGATTTTTATTGATTTGGAGAAGGCTTATGAGTCTGTCCCATGTGAGATATTGTGGAAAGTTTGGGAGAAGAGACAAGTACCTGTTCTATACATTAACCTCATAAATGATATGTATGATAGGGCTTCATCTTGTGTAAAGATCCGATATGGGAATACTGACTATTTTGACATCGACATTAGTCTGCATCAAGGTTCAGTTTTGAGTCCATTCCTTTCTACTTTGGTTATGGACGAGTTGACAAGTCACATTCAGGATGAGATACCTTGGTGTATGTTATTCGCTGATGATATTATATTGATTGATGAGACTAGAGATGGAGTAAATGAGAAGCTTGAGGTTTGGAGACATGCATTGGAAACTAAAGGATTTTGTATAAGTAGGTCTAAGACTGAATATATGGAGTGCACTTTTGACGGAAGCAATAGTGAAGGAGTCGAGGTGAAGATTGGTGACGATAACAATCAGAAGAGAGATTCTTTTAGATACTTGGGATCTATTTTACTACATGATAGGGAAATTGATGGAGCTGTTACTAGTAGAATAATGCATTCTGGATGAAGTGGAGAGGAACCTCTATTGTTCTCTATGATAAGAAATTTCTTTGAAAATCAAATGAAAGTTTTACAAAGCAGCTGGGAGACTTGCTATGTTCTACGTATCTGAATGTTGGCCTGTGAACCATAGATATGTGCAGAGAATGGCGGTAACAAAAATGAAAATATTATGCTGAATGTGTGGACATACGTAAACATTGGATTCAGAATGATGCAATCGGAAGGAAAGTTGGTGTAGCTCCGATCGAGGATAAGATGCGAGAAAATCACTTAAAGTGGTTTGACCATGTGCAAAGGAGCAAAGGAGGTTAGCTGATGCACCGGTTAGAAGATGCGACTTTTGGGATGTTGAGCCGGTTAAGAGAGGGCGAGGAAGGCTCAATAAGTGTTGGAATGGGACTATACGAAGGGATCTTAGTTTTTTGGATCTATGCGTGAGATTAGCTCAAGGTAGATCTGAATGGAGGCAAATAATCCATATAGCCAGCTCTACTTAATGTAGGAAAAAGGTTTTTTTGTTGTTGTGATCTTAGCTTAAAAAATATTGGATTGATCTTATATTGAAGTATAAGTTATACATATACTTTTTTACAATTACACATACACACACTTGTGTACGTGCACATACACATACACATAATTTATTTATTTATATATATGGTACCTTACTTTTCTCAAGCGAGCCTAGTGTCTCAGGTGTTTTGGACCACCCAACATCTTGGAGCGCCTCTTGCCGTTAACGACACTAACTCATAGTACAAAACTACAAACCAATCCCAGAGACAAATGGATCCAAATACCCAAATCGAATTTTGATTTGGGATGGGGGTGCTGCACCTGCAAGGGGCAGCACCTGCTCCCCCCTAACTGCCACCCCCTCCCCACTTCGCCTGTCGGGCAGTGAAACCATTCTTCAACAACATTTTTAGTGATAAATATGTACTGACTAATTGTAACCTTTATAAACAATTAATCCAATTTTCATTGTAGTTGTTACATCTTCTCTTTTAGTGTTTTTATATCTATTGCTTTATCATATATTATCGTGTTATGTATTATGTATTGATCAGGAAATATACAATTATATCGACAATATATAATTACAGTTTTATGCGTATTTTTCTCTATAAACTGTTGTTTACGCCTCGAGATTATTCGCATCAATTCCAAGGAAAACACCCAGTTCCGCTTTCGGTTTTTCAAACCTTGCAGGAGACCGAACCATTGAACACTTGTTATTCAAGACTACGGTGAACACAAGAAGCTGTGTTGCCTCCTCCAGGAGGCGACACCTAGAACTGAACTTCGATGGAAATTCTTCACATTACTGCTAAACGACAGTCCCTGGAGAATCATGATTTCAATCTCTACCAACTCCACAGAAACAGTGCACTTGAAACCTCCCTCACACGACGGTGGTCCACCTCAAAAGGAGTAATTATCAGACGAGACTTCTGCCACCAAAAGGCAACATGCTTGCAAATCCACCGTTGATGACAGATGCCACCATACTTGAAGCATGCCCCTGAATCCATGCATTCCCTACTGCAGTGAGCCAAAGAGCCGCAATGTAACCATTTGATGGCGTCCCAAAGACTGGAAGCACCACTTCGAAACGATCTCCCTGCCCATAGGCAACGTGGCCAACACCACAATATCTGTTCCGGCAATGATACCTATAAGTTGCCCAACTGGCGCTCCATCGTCGGCCCTCCTTTCACTCTCCACCTTATTGCTTTCATCACCTCCCACTCCCTCTCCATCTCTCATGCCTTTTTCTCCCTCTTGCTCTCTCGTTTTTTCTCAATACCGCAATCTAATTTTCTCGTGGTTATGATATGCTATATTGCTATTTGGATCCCTGGGGATCATGACCCTCATATGCTCATTCTATAAACAACTTATTTGCTTTGTTTATCTGATGATTTAACTGTACATTGTGGTTCAGGATAGGGATTTGAGCCCTGTGACAGATAAATTATGGAAAAAGTTTTATGAACGACAGTTTGGGTCAGACAGTGTTGATCTTGTAGTCAAGAGGATGAAACAGAAGCAAGTTGTGTTTAAGTGGATGCAGCTTTATGAGGTATGTTTTGTTATACTTATAGTTTCCGCTAACCTGTTTCTTTTAGTGTCTGCAATATGTTATGCATATCATGGGGTGGCTGTTAGGCAAAAACAAAGGAGAGGGAGTTGGCTCAGAAGAAATCTGTTGATAGGCTAAAACAGCTGTATGCGAAAGAGGAGGACAGTAAGTGGACTAGCATCAAACATTTTGATTCACAATTTTAGACATGTTTACGAGACCTTACACATCAGGCCATTTAGTTTAATTAGGGCACCTTTGAGCACTAGCATTGGTTGTTATAGTTGGATTGAATTTTTCTAAATAACCATTGCTTAGTTGATTTATTTTAGTCAAAATATTTTAAATTAAAGACTTGTATTGCGGTGCTCATCTCATTCCATGCGAGCCCTGGGGAAACAGTTACCATGAAGTCACCCCTCGTTCATTCTCAATTAGTACTAGTAGAGATATACTGGTCTGGGTGGGAGCTCCTTGTAGGAAATCTTCAAATTTATAGTCGAACCGTTGGAAGAAATGGGCGTTCACCTTCAATACTTTCCTCCATAGCACACCCAAAATCCTCCCTTGGATACTCGATCATTTACTAAACGAGGAAGTAGCCTTAGCAACAAATAACCTGGTATGCAGTCTTGGGACACTCCTATGATGTTTGATCCTGGTGACCTGCGGGTTGACATTTCCAATATCCTGCCGTTTATTTATCTACATAAATATTTAATTAATAAAATACAATCAGTGGCATGAGAAAAAGAAAAATATGATTTTTGGTAAAGAAAATAGGTACTTGTATGTTAAATCTGTTAAAGGTAAAGTAAAAATACGAGTTTCTCTAATTTTATTTCATCCATTGGTAAAAAATATAAACCATGAATTTAGAATCGTACACGAGTAATAAGAGACATTTTCTTGCATTTACTATTCATGTTTGGCAAAATGTATACTTCTTGATTCTACAAAATTTTTATGAATGTTTTATTTGCTTCTCATTAATGGATGTTTCATTTTCCCGAAAATTATTACAATTTTGGCCTATTCCGTCTAATTGTTTATGTAACCTCCTTGTTTATGTAACCTCCATAGAAAGATAGACCTCGGTTCAATTTCATCTCATCAACAAGTTTATCTATGGTCATAATCGAGCTCATAAAAATCACCAACTAGGTTGACTAGTAATTCTGATTAATTGGGTTGGTGGGGTGACTGACCTAACAGATGTTTGGTCAATAGTCGGGCACCCGATCTAATGGGTCCAATTAATCGATTTAGTGGATCAACTTTTTTTTTGACACTTATATGTCTTCTATCTTTTTAAAAGAAACTAAATTTAAGATGCTTAATGTTTGATTGAAATTCAATTGTTTCTTTTATTTCATTATGATGTATTAGAAGTGTCTCAATCTTTGCAAGTACAACAACAACAAAGCATTTTCCCACTTTAAATAGGGTTGGCTACATGGATTTTTTGCCTCCATTCAGATCTATCTTGGGTCATTCTCGGGCTTAGATCCAAAAAACTAAGATCCCTTCGTATAGTCTAACTCCGACATTTCTTAGGCCTTCCACGCCCTCTTTTAATCGGCTCAACATTCCAAAACTCACATCTCCATACCGATGTATCAACTGACCTCCTTTGCACATGGTCAAACCATCTTAAGCGATTTTCTCGCATCTTATCTTTGGTCGGAGCTACACCCACTTTCATTCTGATGGCATCATTCCGAATCTGATCTTTACGTGTGTGTCCACACATCCACCTTAGCATTTTCATTTCTGTTATTGCCATTCTCTGCACATGTCTATGGTTCACAGGCCAACATTCCGATCCATAGAGCATAGCAGGTCTCACAGTTGCTTTGTAAAATTTTCCTTTGAATTTCAAAGGAATTTTCTTATCACAGAGAACAGTAAAGGCTCCTCTCCACTTTAGCCAACCTGTGTTTATTCTATTTGTAATATCTCCATAATTTCTCCATCATGTTGCAAAATAGATCCCAAGTATCTAAAAGAATCTCTCTTCTGAATGTTATCATCATGAATCTTAACATCGATTCCTTCACCATTGCTTCCATCAAAAGTACACTCCATATATTCAGTCTTAACCCTACTTATACGAATTCCTTTAGTCTCTAAAGTATGTCTCCAGACCTCAAGCTTCTAATTTACTCCATCTCTAGTCTCATCAATCAACACAATATCATCAACGTATAACATACACTAAGGTATCTCATTCTGAATGTGACTTGTCAACTCGTCCATATTCAAAGTAAAAAGAAATGGACTCAAAGTTGAGCGTTGATGCAGACCTGTGTTGATGTCAAAATAGTTAGTATTCCCAGACTGTATCCTTACACAAGATGAAGCCCTATCATACGTATCTTTTATAAGGTTAATGTATATGTTTCTTCTCTAAAACTCTCCACAATATCTCCCGTGGGACATAATCATAAGCCTTCTCTAAATCAATGAAAATCATATGGAGGTTCTTCCTTTTAACTACGTAAATCTCCATTGTTCTCCTTAGCAAGTGGATGGCTTCAATAGTTGAGCGACCTGACATGTATTCGAATTGGTTTTCTTTTACTTTGAAAACTTGCCTCAACCTTCTTTCGATCACACGTTCCCAAATTTTCATAGTGCGACTCATCAGCTTGATACCTCTGTAGTTTGAACAATTTTGAATGTCTCTTTGTTCTTATAAAGAAGCACCGTGATGCTTCTCTTCGGTTCTTCAGGTATTTTCTTGCTTCGCTAAATAACATTGAATAAATTTGTAAGCCAAGTCGAACCACACTCACCTAAAACTCTCCAAACTTCTACAGGAATGTCATCAGGTCTACACCTTTCCCATGTCTCATAACCTTCAAAGCCTCTTCTACTTCATTCCTTTGTATTTGCTGTAGCTTGCACGATTCAAGTAACTTTCACTACTAGCTAGATTTCCCAAAGTGATCTCTCTCTTTCCTTCCCCAATGAAAAGTGTATGGAAGTATTGCTTCGATGTAGTCTCTATATCCTTCTGAGTAACAAGCACGTGACCTTCCTCATCCTTAATGTTCTTTTAAACATGGATTTACGCAATCTTTGTAAGTATATAAGAATATATATAACGAATTATGTATTTAAAATAATATAAAAATACAGAAAATGACTACATTCGACCATTGATTAATCCTTAGTCATGTCTACCGACTAAATACCGAATATGGGCTTTTGTAAGCTTGATCATAACAATATTGTTTTTCCGATGGAGAGAATAATCTATTATAAACCTTTTGTGAGATTTCTAAATGAACAGTTTCTTGATATTGTGATTAACTCTATGCATACGCTTCTCCTTAAAAAATGTTCCTTGGATATGGAAGAAATTGGTGACTATTCATTTGTTTTGAAGAAAAACGGAGTCGTCAAGTCAGAATTTGCTCAAAAATACCACCTTCAAGCAACAAAAGAAGCTTCGGAGGTATCATTCCAAGTTATTGCATTATGATTTTTTTTGAATGCGTTCATGCATCCGGATTTGTATTAGAGAATGAGATTGGTATCATGTATCGAACTGGTTTGCCTAGAAAAATTATTGGTATCAAGTATCGAACTAGTTTACCTAGAAAAAATTATTGAACTGGTTTCTAGTAACATCATTTGGAAATTGTATGCAGGTTCAAGCTACGATCTTTCCAATATAAAGAGCAACATAATGAAAAAGGCAAAACTTGACTACCTTAATAGGTAAGGTTGAGGATTCTCTTTTCCTTATTTTATAGGATAAGCCATCACATTATGGTCCCTTCACGCTTTTACCTTGATGATCTTTAATTAAGACTTTGCTTATATATTTGCTCACCCCTTATAATTATGTGATTTGAGGATTCTCATTCCTCATTTCCAAAGGTTATGCAAATATTTTCAAAGGTATGCATTTTATTTTGAAAAGCAGAAGGGATGATCAGTATCGGTTTGCTCATTCATGAATTTATTCCAAATAGCAACATGATACAGGAAGAGATTACACTATTCCACCAATCCACCATACATACCAATACTAAGACACTGATTGGATGACATTTTCTATATAAGGTCTGATTGGGAGTTACCTCATTTCTCTGCATCCAGAAGACCCAAATCAATAAACCACTTTTCTCTTCCCTCGTAGATAAGTCATTTCCACATTTTTTGCACTCTCCTGAGCTATTCCAGAACAAATCGAAGGAGGTCAAGCCACAAAACTGCCAGTACCTCAAAGTTTCTTCCTCCCCATTTCCACAATAATGGACAACTAATGTCCCATTCTTCAGTCCAACGCATCCTGCACACTCTTATTGCCAATTGCTTTCTTCTAAAAAGCCAGAAATGGATCTTGACCTTAATAGGGGCCTTGGCCCTTGATCTTCTAGATACATTTATAGTTTTGGAGGATGTTCACATCTGACATCTTAAAGGGTGGACAATCTTTCTATAGACAATGATCATGGAGAACTCCCCATTGCATGAAACTCCACTCTCGCCGGCCAACCTTGGCCTCATGTTTCAAAAACCAGGATAGCCACCGCAAGTATTCTTCAAATCTAGCATGCAAGAAGTTAGAGCCAAAAGTGGGTATCCAGTCCCCCTGATCACCATCAGAAAATGTTCAATAATCTTGTATTGTTGCAATAAAACACATGGCCAGATCCAATAATCAAGGAAACAGCTCCCCAAACCATCCGTATGCCTACTAATTATGCAGCCAAAAGGTGAAACTGGATCCATCACCCAAGCTCTGCCTCAGGAAATCAGCGATCCTTGGGGATCCCATTCACCACTTCCTTCGTGAACAGGGAAGGTCTTGGAGGAAGTCTGTTCTCTCCTCGAAATCCTGAATCCGTCTGGAGGACAAAATTATGTTCTCAAAGAAGCCATCTTTGTTTGAAAGCACACATAGCCCATTTGGAGGAGGGCACTGTCTCAAATCATCAAAATTTTCACCCAAGTCCAACATCCACATGCATAAATACCTCTAGCTCACCACATACCACGTTGACAGAATCTCTGCTATAAGCTATCCATTCTTTGGACAATACATGGATGGAAAATAAATTGGTAGAGCAAAAGAACTGATTGTAATAGGATCAACCTACCACCTTTGAATAGCACCTTGGCAACCTGACCCTCTAGCTGCCTTTGCTCTTCTCCAGAACATGGCTCTAGTTAACCTCTCTAGAAAATGTGCACAACAGGGGTAATTCTAAGTGGATAAAGGGGACGCCAAGGATGTAACATCATCTAGGTAAAAGAATAAAACACAACTGATGATTGACCCTCAGTTTGATGCCTCTTTAAATATGCCATGGAGTTTACATCTGTAATAATGCTTCTTTTCAGTGTAAGTTCTTGTTACTATCCACTGATTGTTGTTGTTTACAATTTGCTGTTGTGGTACAGCCATGAACTCAAAGTACATGCAACAATTAGGAAAAACACATTGCAAAGGCAGAGCTTCCGACCTCAGAGGTATCCATTCTCATTTTAATCGACCCATACTAAGACATCATCTGCAATAATGGATTCTGTTCTTTTGCGTATCTCACATTATAATACCAGGGAAAAAGTTCGCTTTTTGTAGAATTATTTTCTTTGCAAACAAGACTACGAGAGTCTCTGCTCATTTCTGCCATTTTGCAAAATTTTCAGTGTATCACAGCCTAATAAACTAGGAAGTTCCAGTGGAAGAACTTTGAGCATTTCACAGCCTAATAAACTTGGAAGTTCCAGCGGAAGCTCTTCGAGTTCAGCTACAAAGCTAGCAAAACCTCAGGCAAGGAGATAGTACTGTGCAGAATTCTTGGACCTTTGATCTTCCCATCACAACCCAAGCACTGTAGTTATTTTCTGCAGTTGATGCTGGAAAAATAATCTTATTATTACATTATGATGACCTGCGCAGTACAGGTTGCCTTGTCCCGCTTGTATTCTTGTTGGCCATGGTGGTTGGCAGTTCATGAAATCACAACCTGGGGCAGCAGGTAGCAATGCCATGTCTCTACATATTTACATTTGTAAACAGTTTTGTGTGCTATCAGGAAAGAGAACAGTTTTAATTACAAATAATAGCCTGTCATCATTTTTTACTGGCAAACAGTCGAACAATGAGGGGTCACCCTATACGCCCCAATCGCTCCTGGTAGCAAGTTTGAAAACCAACCTTGTGGATTGAAGTGGAGAGTCCGCTTGACCATGGCATTGTTCATGTTGAAATAAGTAAGCAGAAGCAAAATAAATGAGAAACACAAACATCTTGGGATTTTATGTGAATCATACTTGGTGAGTAGCGGGATGAAATTACGGGAGAATGCTCTAAGAGCCGCATCATCTATTGCAATCTGTCGACGAATACTAGGGTGTGGGGCTCCGTGTATATAGACATTGACAAATCGGAGTCTCACTTATAGATGATGTGAGACTAAATATGAGTGGGGGTAATTGGATCTTACATGGATCGTGGGCCAATATCTCCGTTTTAGGTAATAGGATCAATGCTTTCCATGGGAGTAGAGCTGCAGATTGCAGATATTACATGCAATGCCTAACCATCTGATATCAACTGATTGCACAATAATATATAGATTTCCATGCAAGATCTTCAACAAAAAAAAATTCATTACATCAACACATTGAAATTGATGGAACTTCAACCTTAATTCTCATGCAATTTATTTAATCTAATCATGATCTAAATTTCTTAACCTTTATATATGGACCCTCCTCCTTTGACATTTTCCTATTAGTAGATGCACATTTTTTTATATTCTTGACATTTCACTAATTCTCACTTTATTTGTTCGAAGAGTGTCTATGATAAGTATTGTTGATAACCTCTAAAAAATAAATTCATTATTTCCATTGTTTATCCCTATTCATTTATTCAGATTAGGAGTCCTAAAAGAATTATACTCCTAATTAAATAGAATTGCATTCCATGTAAAGTCCTTATCGAATTTTCTTCTCTGGTGGTTGTGTGAGATGACTTATCATTGTTATATCACATGTTTTCTTCGCTTTTGTGGTAGTTGATTGGGAATTCACTTTTTCCCAAAAACCTGTATTAGGATCATATTTGACATCGATGGGAGGATTAAAAAAGAAATGGGATACATTCCTTAGAAGTTGCAAAGAGAGTGATAGTGGACGCTTGAAGAGACCAACGAGAGTTATCAAATTATCTGATAGCAGTGGCTGGCAGCATGATCATGCAAAAAGGCATGATGGATAGAGAGAATGGTTAAATAGGGCCATACATGATCAAGAAAATCTTTGGGTCCAAATGCAAGATTTTGCAAACCCTAAACAAGTTAGATGATACATATTGGGACGATTCATCTCTAGATTTTCGATTTCGCAAAATAGTACAAATTTCACTATTTTTTGAGGTGACCAGTGAAAGTCCAGTCTAATTAGAATGTTGGGTGATTCAGGGTAAAGGAATACCACACTATATGGTGTAACATCAAAGGATGCATCATTCTTCGTGGAAAACATCGCTAAAAAGAATGACTTCACCTTATGGCAATAATATGAGGGGAATGTACTCACATGAGAGGGGATTCTGAGATTTTATTATCTTGAATGTTCTAACAGAGGTTTATCAGAAGCTTGACGGCATATATTAGTTCGAACCTCTGATAAACTTGTTATTTCTGAAAAAAGCTATATAATCTACGGATAATCGAGGAGATGAAGTATGAGGCTCACTTGGATAAGTTTAAAAATTTTTTTTGGACATGCTTACACTTAGAGGATAACGTTGTTAAATGAGAGCTTCTCTTCAAAAAGAAGGATACGACATGGATCTTGTTAAATTCTCATCAAATGGATTTTGTTGAATTATCCTCACCAAATCATGCTCATATTGTGATGACATTGCTCTACATTAATGAGACGATCACATTGGACAAGATAGTTGTTTGACTACTTATGTATGTGCATCTACGAAAGGTCACGAGGTAATAAAAGATGAAGTTCATGTGCTAGCAATAGAGAGAAAATGTTATAGAAATAGGGAGACAAGCTTCATAGTTTGATCCAAGTCACATGGTTCTACCAGATGCTTCTACTAAGAAGGATCATAAGGTTACTGGTTGTTTGAAATGTCAGAAGGAGAAAGGAAAAAAGAAATTAGGCAATTCAGACTCAGACTTAGAGAATTATAACATATCTTTAAAAGTGAGTTACTAGCACGCTTCATAAAGATGAAAGAAGATTCAGGATGACTTCTGGAATTTGTATGTTAAGATCATGTGTTCTCATCTAGGGAGTTCTTAGTTCAACACATAACATACATGGAATGATGGCGCAACCAATTTGGCAGGTCGAGAGGTTTACTACATTAATTGTATTGGATCAATATAATTTACATGTTTGATAAGATGGTGAAACCCTAAGAGGTGTTAGACCAACCCCACATAAAAAAGAATCTAATTTAACCAGGAATGTGAGTCATGAGAACATTAAGTTTCCATTATAAGAGGGGTTTTAAGTGCGAGCAAAGGAGCATATTGGTTGGTGCGAGGAACGATGATGTTGAATAAGGTGTATCAGCTTGAGTGAAGAGTCGTGACAAGTAATCAAGATCCAAGTATGAGAGAAGACTAACAAGTTAGTGGTCTCTCTATCGTGAGATCATGCAAGAAGAGGAATATGCAAGTATTGTTTGCTTTGCCAGAGGACGATGGGACACCCTTGATCATCTCCTCAAATATCAATATCGATGTCATTTCTCCAAGTCTGGAAGAGGGAATATCAGGGAATATCACTATATTATCGATATTGTCAGAATCATGGAAATGATTATAAAAAAATGATTTTCCCAGTAAAAGAACAATGTCTAATGTTCCTAATCAATAAATAAAATAAAAATACAAACTTGTTCGACAAAGTAGAGGTCCAAATATAAGTTATCATCATAATCTCCACATAGGTTGATTTACAGCATTATGCAAGGCATGCATTGAAAATTTAGTCATGTAGTAATAAGTTTAAATAGTAAACAACACAATGGGCCTGTTTGGTTGCAGTGTTGGGCAGGGCTGGCCCAACCCTGGTTACTACTCACGAGGATACTTCCTCCTCACAGATTACTATTCACCCAGCCCAACCCAGCCCAACCCAACCCTACCCAACCCTACAACCAAACAGGCCCATAATGTATCGATACAATACTTATCATACAAATAAGTTGAAGATTGTCAACCCTTAGAACCATGAGGGTCTTTCTAGATCTCTATTTCTTGCTTAATGACATCCATATCTTCTCTTGACTACATTCTACAACTTCCCTCGTTGTTGGGAGTTGGGGGGGAGGCGTAAACTTTTATACATTTAAAAGAGATATTTTGAAAGTTTATTTTGCAAATGACTAATTTTTTAAGTAAAAGATACTTAATGATGTTTGTACAAAACCTACAAAGAAAGTAACCAAATCAAAGAGACGAAGCACGTTATCTGACGATGGAGTTCAAAGCGTCATCATTTAAAAGCTCAAGACTCTAAACGTGAAGCTCAAAATCATCATGTACATTGTGTATATTGTGGCTTGTTGTTTTCTACTTTTATCATTTGTGGATTGTGAAGTTTTAAATTGTTATTGTTATTCAAATATGATATATTGCATAATTCACCCACCATCTTGTGTCGAACTCACATCTGATATCATGCGGGTGCAAGTTTTGCAGGTATTATTGCTTCTTGTAGGTTCTAAATGGCACAAAGAAACATCTCCACGTACTCGAGCTCATCCTCCTACTCGTTGATGAAGCCGCCTTTTTTGATGGCTTAAACTACACATATTGGGAAAACCGGATGGAGATATACTTACACATCATCGAGTATAAGATGTTTACATGCATGGAAAATACCTTGCCAAAGGAGGGTGTAAAGAACTTAATGGATGCAAAATTTGAAAAATTAGAAAGGAATGATTAATCAAATCAAATGTATATAATGCTCTCTCTCCGCAAATGAGTACAATGGTGTTCCTCAATCCAAGGCCGGTCATGAGTTTTGGAAGATACCCGAAGTTACTTATGAAGGTACACATAAGGTCAAAAGTTCTAAATAATATAAATATTTCAAAATTAAGACATGAGAATCAATTAAAGATATGTAGACATGGCTTTCGGGAAAACTTTTTTCAAGGGAGAATTAGAAAGAAAAGTAATTGATTCCTTCTCGGCCGAGTGAGAACAAAAGGTTATGGCTATAAAAGAAGCAAATACCATGGAAGATAAAGTCATGAATGACTCCATTGGAAACTTGAGGGAGCACGAGGTCATGAAGAAAATCAAGAAGAAGATTGAAGAGAAAAAAAGAAAAATCGCTCGCCTTCAAGGTAAGTATTGGAACTTGTGGCAATACAAGTAACATAGAACAACTCAGATTCAAGTGATCTGGGAAGACACAGACAGACACACGCACACACACAATGTTTTGTTACGTCGAAACCCCCGAATATGAAGAATCTGTATGCATTGGACTCGTGACTTTGGATGATGAAGGCAAAGAAGCAAGAAATCGATATGTAATGGATGTAGGATGTTCGAAACACATGATTGATGATTGCATGTCTTTACAAATTTGATTGCATGTCTTTACAAATTTGGAGCACAAAGGAGGATCAACCATCGTTGATAACAACCAAAGCTGACGCATTATAGGTGTTGGACACATTGGTAAGAATAAAGCTACATTTGCTAAATTCTCTTTAGTAAATGGATTGAATGTAAGTCAAGTTTGTGACAATGAATTTAATGTTATATATTTTACCTAGTTATATTAAAATAATTGATGAATCTTTGAATAAAGTTTTGCTAATTGGAAAAGGATTCAAATATATTTATGTTAGTTGAGTTTGACAAAAGTAATGTTTATGATTTTTTAGATGCTAATAAAAATGAAATTAACCACTGGCATAGACGATTAGGTTATGTATAACTAAGAAAATGGATTTTGCCTATTAACAGAGTTAATTCAAAAATATTTTATGTTGCTTCTTTAGGAAAACCACCCGAGAGTTCTTTCAAATGCAAAAATTGAGTTTCAAAATCTACACTCTTAGATTTGTTGGACATGTGAACCCACGATGAGCCATTGTGCAATAAAAGTTATTGCAGATGATTCCTTAATATGAAATGAAGGATTACTTATTTGCATAACAGGACCCTTATTACTAATAGGGATATGTACCATGACCATCTTGATATCATACAACTGTTGATTCAAAGGTTGGATCATAGATGTTGGTGTAGGGTTGAATATCTAAAGAGTTAGATTGAGGCCTCAATCGCACCGTCAAGTGATCATCAAGAAGGGATCTCCAGCCTGAGAATGAAATGCCAATCCTACTCTAAAGGTTGACATTTGACCGACCACTTGATGCAGGTCCTCTATATATGAATAGAGATTCGGAGGTGTTGGATGAGCTAGAGTTGACTTTGCAAGATCTGGATAAGACATATGTCATATGCTGTCACGTATAGGCACACGTCCTCTGACTAGAAACAGATGTATTACTATATGCATTAGTGTGTACATTAGGCATACCATTAAGTTGATGACCTAATAGAGGTATATACACCAGAGAGCTGGTGTGCATACGAGGGCATATGCATAATACGATCACTCAAAGGGATCATACATGTTCACTACTAAATTAGAAAACACGAGCTCTCTCATAAGATACTGGGATAAATCAAATTATAGTGTTGGTCGTCTTGTTTTGGAAAAAAACATGATTTGAAGGTATGGTACATGTTTTTGGAAAGCATAATATCGATATAAACTCCCAATAATCGAATGAGAAACTTACCAATAAAATAATGAAGGAGGAATCCAAAATAAGATTAGAACTTCAGATTTAATCATGGTCTTCTAGTATGAAGAATGTACAAGTATTGAAAATACTCAAGGGTGATGTGATCTTAATTGATTGTATAACCATGACACTTCCATTCCGAGGGAGATATGAAACATGTTTGGATTTTACTCAACTCAATAGACTAACTATCCTATCTTAGTCCAAATGTTAGATATTGATCTGAATGTGATTCAGATGCAATGAGAAGATTGAATATTCTATCTGACTTGATCATATATCTTTGAGAGGTCTTTTAGATATGGATATGATGGGATTAGATCTCACTATATAATAAAGGATTTGAGATCACTATATAATAAAGGATTTGAGATCGTGATCACGCTTCAAGAGGTAAACCTTATACTCGTGTGATAATGATGAATGTGGTCTCATCGTTTTTTTTTTCAAAATTCCACTACTGCTGCAATGCAAGTTGTATGGCAAGCCTTACTTTTGTGAGATACGATCTGACTCTCACAGTTCTGTGATGTGCGAGACATCATCACCTCCCTTCAAGAACTTCTACAACTGATTTTTTGGACCAATTAAAGTAGAAAGGTTACATGGTTACACGTAATGTCTTGTAATTGTAGATTATTAATAAAAATTCGCTTGAGCCATCTTCTTATAAAAGATCAATCTATAGATACTTTTCAACTTTTTAATTAGTACTTAGGGATTTTATCACTTGTGCCCCTCCGAGATATTGCAGTTATGCCCCTATCTTTTTGGTAATATGAGTTGTGCCCCTCACTTTTTGCTATTTTATCATTTGTGACCCTCGGGTTAGTGACCGTCCATCCCAAACGCAAACGGACGTTAACTTTAGGGACACATCTGGAATTAAAGGAAAACAAATGAATTGAAGTCCAACCACTGTTCATCTTCCTCGTCCCTCCTCTTCATCTTCCTCATCCTCCTGTCCCTGCCTCCTCCCCCCGCCCCTGCTGCGCCCGCAGGCCCCCGTAACCCCATGCCTCCCCCTTGCCCCGCCGACCCGCCCCGGTGCTCTGCCCCCGGCACTCCGCCCCAGGTCTCCCCTCCGCCCCCTTGCCCCCGCTCCGAGTTGCCCCCTTGTCCCCCGCAGTAGGCCCCTCCACCCCCGCATCTCCCATCCGGCCCTCGCACTTCACCCCCTCAGTTCCCCCCTCCGCCCCCCGCCCCGCCCCCCTCTGCCCCCCGCAGCCCCTGCCCTCGCACCCCCCAGGTCGCAGCCCCTCCCCCCTCCGCCCCCGCAACCCCTGTCCTCGCCGCCTCCCCGCGACCCCCCTCTCCGCCCCCCGCAGCCCCTCCCATCGCCGCCCCCGCGCCCAGGTCGCAGCCCCTCCCACCTCCGCCCCCCGCAGCCCCTGCCCCCGCGTCCCCCAGGTCGCAGCCCCTCCCCCCTCCGCCCCCCGCAACCTCTGTCCCCGCCGCCCCCCTGCGACCCTCCCCTCTGCACCCCGCAACCCCTCCCCCCTCCGCCCCTGCCCCCGCCGTCCCCGCACCCAGGTCGCCCCGCACCTCCTCTTCAAGCTGCAGTTTTTGTTAAATTAAAATACATTTTTGACTAATTGATTCATAAAAATTCATCAAAAAATTCAATAAAATTCACCGTTTAATCCGTAATGAGTGATATGTCTGTGAAAATGTAAAAATTTTAGAGATTCAATGAATGCATGAAGGTGTCACTAAGAGAGAGAAATTATGAGGAGAAAGGAAGAAGAACAAATGGAAGAGGAAGAAGATAAAGAGGTCTGGACAATTATACCCCTCTTAACTGCACCAAAGTTTGATGAAACCATGGTTAAGTCAACTCGTTGACGGTCAATCTGACGGAAGGGAACAACTGATGACGGAGCAAGAAGTGAGGGGCACAACTGATATTACTAAAAAGATAGGGGCATAACTGATATTGCGATATCTTGGAGGGGCACAAGTGATAAAATCCCAAAAATCTAGGGACCAAAACCTATATCTTTTAAATCTCAAGCATCCTGCCGCAATCAACTAGAAAAAGTACATGGTTAAATGTGGAAAAAAGTACGGCAGTTAAGTTAACCGCGTTTCCGAAGCTCGAGGACCACAAGCGAAGCGACACACGAGCAAACATCTCACCCATCACAGCGTTCGACCCGTTGGATGCAAATCTCCTTTGATCCAACGGCAGTATAGCATTTGGATTGATTCGACTTTTAATCCATTTTTTCTCCTCCATGTGAGTTCCACTTTTTATCTTTTTTAAAAAATAAAACAAATCAATTATCCGTCATCAATTCCATCAAAAAATAATATATTATACCATCATATCATATAAAAATTATAAACTACTTCACTTCTACTTACTTTTTCAAACTTCAATACAATCACATCACAATAACTACTCACTTTTTCAAACTAAATACAATCATATCACAATAAACCTACTTCTAACCCACCCCAGTTTAACCCTATATCCAAACATCAAAACCCAAAAATGGATTCCTTCTACCAGTTTAACCCATCTAAACCCACGTACCAAACACACCCGTATATTCTCTTTTCTTCTTCCCCGCCCTTTCTTTTCCTCCTTTCCACCAAGCTCTCACTCCCACCCCTCCAACAAATATGACCCTCGCCAACAAAGACCTCTATGACTATGAGAACCCCTATGTCCAGAGAGGTTGTAGAGATGGGTTCACATCAGGGACGAGGAGGGTTTCGGGCCGTGGATGTTGACGTTTCGGAGGAGTTGAGAAGGACTGATGAGGTCAGCTAGCATGGGAGCGCGACATTGAAACCTCAAATTGGGGTCGAAATGGAGGCCGTGCTCGGAGATCATTCTCTTCCTGTCCAATTTCCCGTCGTGGGGCTGGAGGACTACTGCTTGGAGGACCTGCGAGCGGAAAGTGGCAGTGATGAAGTTGAAGTGTAGCTTCTATAAATCTACGTCTCATTTCCATCCCAGGATAACTCAACATTATGGGCTCGTTTGGTTACTGGGTTGGAGTGGGTTGGGGTAACCTGATTGGAATAGTAGCTATTTGGGATCGTTATGAGGGTTGGAGAGGGATGAAATAAAGAATGTGATGGGATGTCACTATGATTTGTGATAGAATTCCATCCCATCAAAAGATGGGGGTAAACTGAGTTACCCTGGGATAACCCGAGGGTAACCCTGTTACCAAACGAGCCATATGTGTTCAATCTTAGTCCACGTTCTTTCAGTAATAGACTTCTATCTTTTAGCAGAAAAGAATTTACTTGAGCACAATCCGACATTAACGTAATTAGGGCTACTAATCGAACCGAACTGTAACGAACAGATCTATGTTCGAATTCGATTCGATAAGTAAGTACAAAAAGTTTGAGTTTAGTTCAATAAGTGTTCGATAGGACATGTTCGAGTTCGTTTAGAAAACATGCGTTCAAGTTCGATTCGATAACTGTTCGTTAACAATTTAGCTTAACTAAAACTTGTTTATATGAACAAATTCGAAACCGGAGTTCGATAACAGTGTTCGATAAGCAATAAAAATAAGAAATTATTCAAATTAAAGTGGTATAAAGCCTAATGAACACGATAATTTCTTTAACTTCGAAATTTATCAAGTGTATAAATACAGAGTTACACATACAAATACAAACACATATACATATATCGAATCGAACATTTATCGAGTGAATGCATGTTATGTTAATATTCAGTTCGTTAAGCTATCGAACTAAAATTTGAAGTTCATGTTCAGTTCGTTAGAAACGAACAAACATTTTCGAACTATTATCAAACGAACTCTAATCGAATACGAACATGTTCGGTTCGATTAGCAGCTCTAAACGTAATGCAGTTTTCGACATGCATAATGTTGAAATCCCTGGTCATACTCGCAGTGGAGAATAAGAAACTGATGCCAAAAATTGATTCCAAAGAAATCTGTGAATGCTAAGTTTGGAAGCTCTCCAATCCAACATGTATGTATGTATGAGAATCGAGAGGTTGGGAGCTTTGCAGTGCTCTGGTGTTGAGTGTTGACTGCTTCTTCCACTCCAAATGGATCATTGATGAATTCGTGAATAGAGTACCCACTTCCAAGTTCAGTGGCATAATCGACAATCTTGATCCTCTCCTTTCTCATTTGCGCAAATAGACTTGATTTCCGAATGCTGCCTGCCTATTTGCACAAATAGAGTACCCACTTCTTCTCCTTTCTTTTGTGTGCTTAATCCAATCACTTCCAAAGTATCAAAATAATTTGATATAAAATTGTATTCAAATTTATTTCTCTCCCATTATTTTTAGTACTCCTTGTAAATAAAATAAATTTTATTGTTTCTTTTTAATTATTGTTTCAAAATTTCACTTGATAATTTAGCCTTTTTAGGATGGATTTAGAGAGACTTCGATTATTATATTTATCCAAATTTAAAAAATAACCACTGGAAAAACCAAACTATTTGAAATTATAACATTAATAATAGATTTAAATTCTACGTTTATCAAGATTGAAAGAAGTACATTTTAAAAATTTAAAAACATCGTTCGAAAAATACACAGATTTTTATATTTTTGAACATACATAATAGTTGTATACTCGATCCCACGTTGATGAAATTCCTGATTCCGCTCATAGTTGTGGCGTAAGTAAACAATATTTTAGGATGTAAAAAATCCATCAATTATTGCATGGAAGGATTGGTACAAAGGAGATAGATTGTCCTTTCATGAACATCTATTACATTCTTCTATCACTAGCTAGTCAACTCATACTAGCCAAGGGAACGGATCTTCTGCCGTTAACGCCCCTGCGGTGCTCCCTTCTGGCTGCACGATGGGTGATCAGACACCATCAGGCACCAACGTGCGACCAGCCAGGGGCTTCACAGTAACAGCAGAGGATCCGTTCATCCGAGTTTGAGCTTGAATCAAGATAGATACGACTAGATAGACAACCCGGTGTGGTTGGCATCACAATCATTGACACAATTGGAGAATCCCAGAGGATCCATCCCCTTCCTGTCATATTTATCTCCAACCCACAACCACTATATATACATGTACAGGGAGAGAGGTAGACACCCATCTCCACAGCAGCAACTCCTCCATGGCTCCCTCCCCACCTCCCATGACCACCGCCCGCGTCTCCCCGCAGTGCATCGCCCTCACCCCCTCATCCTTCTCCTTCCCTCGCAAGAACAAACCCCCAACCGCCGCCGACAACGGCGAGATCGACGTCTTTTCCGCCGAGAAGTACTTCAGCGGCACCATGGACGACCCCGACAACCTCCGCCTACGCCGTCCTTCGTTCAATTACGCGAAAGATGCCGAAGGGGACGTCATACAATTCGCTCCCCGCATCGGGCATGGCACGCCGAGCGTGCGCTCCGATGGGAGCGCCAACAGTCGCAGCTCCCTCCTCACTCCGCCTCGCCGGAGGAACCCTCCTCCGGTGACCCGGAGGCCGAGGCGGCTCGTCGACATCATCCGATGCAATTGCTTGAAATCAGTGCAAGTCAACGCTGCCGCAGGCGGCGGCGTTCCTCAGAAGCCGTGCCGCGGGACGGCCGCAGCGGGCAGCGGTGCCTTTGGATCTCCAATACACGGGAGCCACGTTGCTGACGATGGCGACGCGAAGAGCGATGCCAGCTCCGATCTGTTTGAGATAGAGAGCATCTCGGCGGTGGTGAACCGTGCGTGGACGGATTCGACACCGACGTGCTACGAGCCGAGCGAGGCGAGCGTCGAATGGAGCGTGGCCACAGCCAGCGTAGCCATGGACGGGGACTGTGGAGATTGCGGGGATAATGCACAGAAGAAGAAGGGGACGTCGACGGCAGGTCGGCAGCAGCACCGTGGGGGGCTGTTTGCTGGATGCAGCAGCAACGCTGCGGTGAACGTCGCATCTAATGCCTTGAGAGTCCCGGAGAAGGTAGACGAAGATCGAGAGTGGCCGGAGCCGAGGGCAACGACTGCGACGGCGAGGATCAGTATAGAGGAGTGGCGGGTGGGGGACATGATGTATGCCCGCCCTGGAGGCCCGTGGACCGGACCTCCGCCGGTGGCGGTGGCAGCCACGCGTGGAGTATTTGGGAGAATCTAGACCCAGTCCGGTTATCTGGTTCCCCTTCCGAACTGGTGGAACCGGATAACAGGTTCTGAATTAGATCTTTTACACTGGATTTGCAAATTTAGGATTGCATTGACGTGGAGGCTTTTGAGCCGTAGGATGAGGATTCCATCGAAAACGGCGGAAGATCCGGAGCGGCTTGTGCTTTTGTTGTACAGACGATTGTACTCGTGACGAAGTATTATGTCATGTGATTTGTTGTAGGACACACCGGATTGCTAATCTTAATTCCTCAATTATGCACTTTCCAGTGGTTGTCGGAGAAAGTTCAAGCACTAATAGATAGGAATTATTTGGTGATTTTTGATGACGTGATGGTTCTTTTGAGATATACTTAAGATTTGAGAGCTCATGACTTCTGAAAAAGATGGGGTCGTTTACTGTAGTAAGGGCTGCTGCTGCAGGGTCAGCCACACCCAAGAAAAGGAAGAGACGTTGCAGGATTAAACATCATATCTTACCATAACCACTACTCATGTCATCACACAATGTCTCGGAAAGGGGGAACAAGTAGACAGGCCAATGGGTCAGAGGCCCGCTTGTCCAACCCACTCATGGGCCGAGCTTGAGCAAAATATTTTGGGAATGGGTCGGCACGACCCGTTCTTTGGTCCGCTTGTCAATTGGGCAGGCTGTGGGCATGTGTCATAAAATCCGGCCCAACCCGACCCATACATTTTTATGAGATTCGTCTCTGTCAATTTTAGTGATCTTGTGAAAAAAAACTGTCAATCTTCCTTAAGTTTATTTCATTTCATCTGTATCTCCTCCCTTAGTGAACTTGCATTATACACTTATTTATTCTACAAAGTTGAAAACCTTCATTTCCCTTGTGTTTCCCCAATGCCCATGCTAAATTACCTGTCAGTTTTTCCTCTATGTTATCACCAAGCTCAAATTAGTTCTCAGGCTTGAAAATATTATGTAGGTAGAATCACGAGATGTTTATTATGCTCAAACCTGTAACTCAGACAGAAAATATCTCTCATACAATATGGAATCAATGTGCTGTGCAATCCAGAATTCTTGATCTTAAGATTAGTTGAAAATAAATGAAGTGCAATGTCCCATGACAACGTGCAACATATGATTTATGCACAATAAAAAACTGATGAATATCAGTACAATGTCAAACGAAACAAAGTCTCACAAACTGCCGTGGTTTTAAGGAAGAAATGTAACGTCCCGGGCTTAGGTCCCCGATCCGTTATTGAGAAAAATTGACCCTGACAACTTGTTGGGTTCGGGCCCAAATGGACCCGTTGACAACCACCCAAAATACTTAAGCTCAAGTTAACAAGTAGTAATCCCCACCACTTATAAACCACACCCACATTTTGTGAGTTTTCCATGTTGTACTATGTATATTCGCAACGTCCTCGTTGCGACATGGCCCATGACTTATTCCCAGTGATAGTGGCGGTTGTACGCTCCGGGTAGCCATTTCCTCCAACCTCTTTGTAGGCGCGGCTCCACCTCTCGGGTAGCCCTTTCCACTATCAGAGAGAATTTGACTCTGATACCATTTGTAACGTCCCGGGCTTAGGTCCCTGGTCCGTTATTGAGGAAAACTGGCCCTGACAACTTGTTAGGTTCGGGCCCAATGGATTCTTTGACAACCACCCAAAATGCTTAAGCCCAAGTTATCAAGTAGTAATCCCCACCGCTTATAAACCACATACACACTTCGTGAGTTTTAGGTATGGCACTATATTTTTGGGGTATGAGTGTTACAACCTCCCCCACTTATATTCGCAACGTCTTCGTTGCGACATAACCCATCACTTATTCCCAGTGGTAGTGACGGCTGCATGCTTCGGGTAGCCTTTTCCTCCAACCTCTTTGTAAGGGCGGCTCCACCTCTCGGGTAGCCCTTTCCACTATCAGAGGGAATTTGGCTCTGATACTATTTGTAATGTCCCGGCTTAGGTCCCAGTCCGTTATTGAAGAAAACCGACTCTAACAACTTGTTGGGTTCGGACCCAAATGGACCCGTTGACAACCATCCAAAATGCTTAAGCCCAAGTTGTCAAGTAGTAATCCCTATCACTTATATACCACACCCACGCCTTGTGAGTTTTAGATATGACACTATATTGGGGTTGGGGTGTTACAACCTCCCCCACTTATATTCGCAACATCCTTGTTGCGACATGGCACATCACTTATTCCCAGTGACAGTGACGGCTGCACGCTTCGGGTAGCCTTTTCCTCCAACCTCTTTGTAGGGGAGGCTCCACCTCTTGGGTAGCCCTTTCCACAATCAGAGGGAAATTTGGCTCTGATACCATTTGTAACGTCTCGGACTTAGGTCCCTGGTCAGTTATTGAGGAAAACTGGCCCTGACAACTTGTTAGGTTCGGGCCTAAATGGATCCTTTGACAACCACCCAAAATGCTTAAGCCCAAGTTATCAAGTAGTAATCCCCACCACTTATAAACCACACCCACACTTCGTGAGTTTTAGGTATGACACTATGTTTTTGGAGTATGAGTGTTACAAGAAATCCTATGGTATTTTTGAGGATCCTTCTCAGGAAGTGTTTTTGTCGCATTTCCAGCTCCATACCTTAGCTATTTTCTTTGTTTTACACACACATATGTAGCGTTCAAAATCTAATTCTAATTTTTTACATTTTGTGGATATGATATTTGCATATCCTGTGCATTAAATTAACCAATAAATCATGAATTGAATACCTATTCTAGCATGCTCACTTGTCAGTTAAGCTCTTCTCAACTATTTAAATTCATGCTGGTCTATATTAAACCTAAATCAACTTAGTCATATTTTTAAAAAGACATTGTTCTTTAATAAGATCCTAATACATTTAGTATGTCCTATATATTGAGAAATTGCAGCCCCCTTTATTATGCCACTTTAGAAATGCACATGCTAAACAAAAAGTTGTGTTGAATTAACAGTCTAATAGTTGCACCAAACTTCTCACTTTCAGGAGATGATGTGATAGCATACAAGCATGGAGGGAAGCATGCTGATGTCTTGAGATCCACCAGATTCACAAACACTTTACATTCGGTACATGGGCCGGCCCGTCCCGGCCCAGACCTGGGCCGGGCTTGGGCCTTGAAGTATGACCCGTAGACCGAGCTGGGTCGGGCCTTGGACAAGCGGTTTTAAAATCCCGTCCCGTTCGACCTGGCCCAGACTTCGGCCAGGTCTAGATACCAGTACACCCTTTATTAGGTGTACCATTTCTAACCATCATTTTGATCACACTCTACTTGACAGCGGTGCATTGATTAGTATAATACCCCTCACTCGTTTAGTCACTCAATCTAGGACATCTAAAGAAAACTAAGATGATTTGTCAATTTGCTAATAGATTAATAAAGAGACTGAAAGGTAATCTTGAAAACATTATTTTCTCGATCCAGGGCATGAGCTACACTGTTGATTTTTTTGAATTGCCCATGGAGACCTCCACCAATATGGAGTACACTCCAATCATCCTGGATCAAGAAGATAATGTTTGGTCGGAGCTACACTGTTGATTTGTCTCCCCCTACTATTGGAAATCTGCCGTTGGTTAATTATTTGGTTGCCACGGTCATGGCCCGTCCCGAGAGACATCAACGTGGTTGGAAAATTTGCACCGACACCCCTGCCATGGTACAATGGTGCGGTGTATGATGGTATGCATCGCTAGTCCACATTTTGGTTACCTCTTGGTCGTGCGCCCGTCGTCATATGCAACTCCATGTACAGTATTACCCCTTTATTTCGGAAAACTTTCCTGTTTGTCTGTGCCATCGCACGATTGCATGGGTCTCGATGAGCGATAGCTCCTGCTTGGGATTCTTCTTTTGTTCCTGAAGAAGTATATGCCTTGTATGCTAGTATGATGTCCCCGCTTTATATATTGAGACTTCGTGCACGGTGGCATTGCCTTGACACGGGCTCAATGCTTCGTTCTTCCCTACATGTCGGGATTTACATGAGCGTGCCCTCATTGTCGGTGATGATTGTGTCAGCGCTTGAGATGCTCCAGTGGCAACGGCTTCCATGTATGTGCCCCTGTCATGCCTCTTCATCCGTACCCTCGGATGGGACAATTGAATCCCATACCTTTCCTTTATGGATAAGCTCCTAAGATGTTGGGAAAATTGCATTCGTACCCTCAGATGGGAAAATTACATCCGTACCTACGGATGGAAAATTTGCAATGACACCCCTACCATCGCACGATGGAACGGGTGTGAGGAAAGTTAACCTTTGTAGCCTTCGATTTTGTGGATATGCACATAAGATGTTGGGAAAATTGCATCCGTACCTTGGGATGGGAAAATTACATTTGTACCCATGGATGGAAAAATTGCAAAGAAACCCTTGTCATTTTCGACTAGGATTTCCTTGCTACGACGAAGGCTATTATTGATTATGGATCTAGAGAGATATGATGTCGTTCCCATAACGAGAGCATTCTGATCGAGACAATCACTGCACCCACTGCTTGTCAGAAACCCACACTTAATGAGAGTGTACCTACATCAGCTGACTCTGAGGACTATGACATATCCATTGAGATCAGAGATGTTTGCTTTACCATGGATGATATTGAGACCCGAGCGTTCCTCTTTAGGGAGGAAGACTCAGAAAGCATAGACCTTAGAGTTCTCTCTTTCTGTTAGTGGTGTTGTGTTGATGATTTACACTATAAATACTTTACCACTAAGGGTAGTTTTAGGAGAGAGTTCCCAGGCCGGACTTGACCATACTACTTCCACTTATAAGTTCGCACCTGTTCATTCCGAGACCACTGAGGATCTTCACCACGTCGATCCTAATTAGGTTGTGTCTGCTAATGACCTCGATATCGACCTGCACCTTGTTAGACCCATTTCTCAACAGTCGTGCAAGAAGTACGATTTCTACCTTCTTGATCCATGTATATCCACCACCTTGTATATTCGCTTTCATTTCTTTCATTCCCTCTTCCATTTTCATTGTACACCTTGAACCATATGTTTGCATTGCTTAGGATGTGTTTTATCCTGAGTATAGTGGAGGTGGACGAGACGATTATTCATTCTTCATTCTATTTCATCACTCCTGTTGTTACTTATGCTTAGGGATCTCTTACCCTAAGTACAGGGGGAGTGATGCTGTTCATCCCTTCCTCCTTATTTTCTTTATTTTTTTTCAATTATTTTGATCCCCTCATCTGTCTTCTATCTTGTTGATAGTTCTGCTCTATACTTAGGGATATCTTACCCTAAGTATAGGGGGAGACAAGCCGAGCTGATGTTTTGTTCATTCCCACCCTTGACCCTCCCCGCTTTTTGTATACAGTATGCTATACTCAGGATTAGTTGATCATAAGTATATGAGGGACAATCGGCTTCTTATTCTTTTAATTATTGTAGTATATGCTTTCCTATACTCAACACGAGTTATGTATTCCCTTCATTCTGTGATCGCTATGAGAACATATCTCAAGCTAAAGTATAGTGGGTCCTATATACAATGTATATACTTTAGTCATAACTCGTACTTTTGTATTTTTGAATAATATGGATAATATAATATATGGGTCGGGATATACAATGAATCAACTGTAAAGAATACACTTTAATTATGTATAAAATTTTCAAAAAAAATTGAAAATATAATTAATAAATTGTTTTAATTTTTTTTCCAAAATTATTGGATAATATCTTGAAAAATCATTTGAAAACTGTTTAGAAAACTTTTAACCCTTGACCTTCCCTGCTTTTTGTATATAGTTTAATATACTCAAGATTAGTTGATCATAAGTATAGGAGGGACACCCAACTTCTTATTCTTTTAGTCGTTGTAGTATAGGCTTTCCTATAATCAGCACGAGTTATGTCTTCCTTTCTTTCTTTGATTGCTATGAGGACACATCTCAATCTAAAGATAGGTTGTCGTATATACAATGTATATACTTTAGCCATAACTCGTACTTTTGTATTCTTGAATAATATGGATAATATACTATATGGGTTGGAATATAAAATTAATCAACTATAAAGAATACACTTCAATTATATATAAAATTTTCAAAAAAATATTTGCAAAGATAATTCATAAATTGTTTTAAAATGTTTTTACAAAATGATTGGAAAATATCTTAATAAATCCTTTGAAAGCTGTTTGGAAAACTTTTGTGAATTATTTTTAAGCCTTTATAAAAATCTTTTGTAAATATTTCCAGAAATTCTTGTTTGAATAAAATTTTTGAAAATTCAATTTGCAAATGAATTGGAAAAATGGTTGTAAAAATATTTTGAAAAATCTACATGGTTTAAAAATCTTTACAAAATGATTTTCAAATTTTGTAAATATTTAAAAATTGTTTGTAAAAATTATTTGAAAAACAAGTTTTTAAAATATTTGTGAAATATTTTCCAAATATTCCACGAACCTTGTACATAATTATAGAAAATAAAATTCTTTATATAAATAGATATAGATAACCCGCATACATCGAACCTATAAATAACAACTAACTTTTATATAATTCCTTACCTAATCTTTGTAAATATTGACGTACTTCTGTGTAATATCTGTATAAACTTCTTTCACTAGCTCTTATTAAAAATTCCTAAAAATTTCAACACTTTTCAAGAACCTATAAAACTTTGCAAATGTTTTCATAATTGCATAAAAATTTGCAAAGCTTTTCAAAATCCATAAAAAAGTTAAAAAATAGAAAATTAATTCACAAAAGGACTTTCTTCTCATTACATTGCATCTGTGTTTTCGAATTGATAATGATAATTGAATTAGTCTGAATAAAATCCGAAGATTAGAGCTTGGTTGGACCTTAATCCACTTAATCACGTAAATCTTATATGAACTAGAATTGAGGCACTTCAGGTCTACTGGACTTAATTCTTTGATACCACAAAGACCGGGTTCATATGTCATCTTAGTTTCCTAAGTAGAATATTTCGAAACACATGCACGACTCCTGTCGATTGTGACCTAACTTGGATACCTGCAACTTACACTTTGCTCGACTCGGTTAAAGTGGTAGATGGATTGATCTGCTGACACGAGACACATGTGAATGAAAACATATGAAGTCACAATATGTCGCCATTGCATCCCAACACGATACGGTAATGACGAGGTCCAAGGACGGAAGGTTGTGGGTTGCAACAATGCTTCAAAAGAGGGATAGTCTACTGGCTCAAGAGGAAAAACTCCTTATGTAAATGCTACGATAAATAATATTGAAAAAAATTCAAAAATAATAGACGAGCAAAACTTAAAGAAAAATACATTCTCGTCGGAGTATGTATATGTATTTAATAAGCAAACTCATTCTTCAAAGTCAAAGATTCATGAGAGCCTACAGCTGGATGACTTGGCTATAGTGGTCAAGCATGCAAGGATAGGTAGCTACACTAACTACCATCCATTCTATTCTCCTCCTCATCTTATTGTGTTGGTTGCACTTGAACTTAGAAGGGAATACCCCGCTTCTCGAGGGAAGAGTTGTTGGATTGAGGAATTAGGGTCACCATATTGTAGACGTTAGTCTTTTTACTATTTCAGTTGAGAGGATCTATTATCACTTATAGTGTACAAGATAGACTCATAGTCGTAAGGGTCTGCATATGACATAGACTTTTTCTGACCTGGCTTTTGAGGAGACTTGGGCAGAGTTTTATGGTCTTATAGGTTGTTGAGTTCAATTCCGCTTCTAATAAGGTTTTGCGAATAAACTAGAAATCCAAAGGTCTGACTAAGATCCAAACTTTGATTTTATGAAAATAAGTTTAAAAGTTAAAATCAATCTAAGTTATTTCATTTTCTTTTCTTTATTTTCTTTTTCTGCAGTTACTTTCGTAAGTGTTTGCCAGGGACTATCGAAGGTAAGTATAGGGGTGATGAATCTCCAATTCACCATCTTTATTCTTTCATTTTGGCCTTAAATCCCTAGCTTAATGCATGTATATAACATTAATTTATGCAAAATAACTCTCAATTATTGACACTAAAATACTGTTCAAATATATATATATATATATATATATATATATATATAATACCAAAAGAAAAGAAAGAAAAGGAATGAAGCATTAACGACATTGAGCGACCCTGTATCTTAAGAACTGGTCATCATGATGACTTGGTAGTTAAGGAATAAAGTAGGGGGAGATACGATGATCAGTTGTACAGAAAATACACTCAAATATATTTATTCTTTATATTTTAGCTTCTTTATAATTTAATATATTAGTAACTATTATACAAAATACATTTTAATAATAAAATTATAATAAAACCATAAAAAATCCATTAAATTAAATAATATATTAAAAAATATAGGTAAGCTATGCTTATATAATACATGCACATAATTATTCAACTAAATAAATTAATTTAGAAAAATAAAATAAATTAATATATAAATATGTAATTAAATAAGATTTTAATATATAAAATATAAAATAAAAGAATAAAACACTTAATAATTAATAAAAATAAAGTACATCACATATATGTATTTATACCTCTAAATATACATATAAAATTTAATACCTAATAAACCACCTTCTAAAAATAAATAATATCATAATAGAATACTATGTAAAATAATAAACAGATTTTATGTTTTGATGTTAATTTAATTAATTTATTTACTTCTGTATTTATACTATTTCTTCTTTTTCTTTGTGTTTTGTCCTTTTCTGCCTGACCTGGACCAATGGGGGCTTGAGGACCGTTGACCTTGGGTAAATTATCCTCCCTCCCTATGCCTGCATCTGTCAGACACTGACCCTTCCTATTCTTTGATTTTTCTTGCATGATGCACTGTCCAAGGAGCTTCGACTCCATCTTGTAACGTCTCCATTGATCATCCCTCTATCATACCCTATCCTTGGGTTCTCAATTCGAGCCTCGATTCCAGCATAAACCCTAGATCTTCGGTGACATCTTAGACTGTTTATAAATAAAAAGGCCCTCTTCCATTTTTATTTTTGATCTTTCATGCCCCCTTAAATCCTCATATCTCTCGTGGATGGGTTGAACTTGGTGACAACTCGCTCCCCATTAGGTTTACATCATCCGAAGAGCACCTTTGGAGGGATCCATACTTCACAAGACCTCTACCGGTGGAGGTTCTGCTCCTTGGCCCCCAGGCCTAGTTGAGATGTTCTTTCATGCTTCTAAGGTAACTTTCTTATCAACATTTTATCATCAGTATTTATTTAATGTATTTTCCTGTTGTGTTAGTGTAATCTTTGGAATTCAAAGTAGACCAGAGCACTAGACTTTAGCCTTCGTTCACATCGTATCTCGACCTGTTCTAATCCACTATCACCACCATCACCTTCCCCTTATGTTTCTTCGCCTCCTGATCATCTCCAATCACCTCAATCCACTCTAGATAGAGCCGTCGAGGCTCCTTCCTCCATCATCGCCGAAGCCTCTCCGCTACGCCTCCACCTTCACTTATTTCACCAAATAATGACCCAGATTCTATCGCATGTGCTTTATTGAGATAACCTTGTAGGTTTCTAGATAACTCAGTGCCATCTGAGTTAAGGACATTGGAAGATCCTTAAGCGCATCATAGAAGCGTGAGTATCATATTGTATGTGATCGAGAGCAACTAGTCGCACTAGTTGCTCTGGGCAGCGGAATTTAAAAAATATTAAACGATGAAACCACTTCATCCAAGAACACTTCTCGAATCATTTCATCTAAACCACAAATAAGTATTAAGATTACCTCTTGAAGCCAGGTTGCGATCGAATCTCTAAAGAAAGAGACCTCCTGTTTCAAGTCCGCCCCGATGGACGAGATGCTTGCGAGCACGTTGATGAAATGCGTGCTTATCACAATCCACGTTGATGATCCAAGCAACAAATCTCCTGATCTTGTCGCATGAGATCCAACATCTTCCTCACGAGTGAGGCACACCGAAGGAGATGGAGATCCACAAAAAAATAATCCGGCAACATAACGACGATGCTGTAGAAATGGCAACTCTCTCAAGGGTTCCATGGTGGACAGCCAGTTGTTGAGAGAGAGAGAGAGGACACGTATATAATGAGAGAGAGATAGAGAGCATGTATTGTTCTTTTATTGTTGTAGCTTGAAGAGAAATGGATGCCTCTTCTTATATAGTATTTTGGGATCCATGGATCTCAATCCATGGACAACACAAAAGCAATGGATGGGATTGATTTGTGTTTCTTTCAATGGACATGATCTTGTTGTAAAAATACAACAAAAATTCATTTAATTTAATTAAATATATTGAATAATAAATATAAATTAATATCAAGTTAAATCAATTAACCTCGGAGATAATTGGGAAGAAAATTTGCCTCATCCCTAAAAAGAGGGGACGATCATACATTCCATTTTTGTGACCGTCCACACTTTTGAATGGATGGAGGCAATCTTTTTTCAATTCACGAGATTACAATATTTCATGAAAATCTTCAATATTATCTTCACAAAAATAATTACACTTATCTTGTGAACATTGCAATCATACCATTCGAAATTTGTGAATCACATTCACAACCCAAAACAAATTGTAAATTATATTTTCAATTAATTATCCAATGTGAATCCAATTCACATCAATAATTAATCAACAAATATAAATTAGGCTCTCTCTTCTATAATATAAATCACATTTCCAATATATATGCTTAATATGGATAGTGTTATCCACGTTATTCATATCCATGATAATTAAATCACAATTAATCATCTTGGATTTCTATTCTCATGTGCCCAAATAATATGAATCACATTCACGTCATTCATATCTTTGATAATTAAATCATATTTTATTATCTTAGATAACTCTACTTATAATATGAATCAAATTCATATTATCCATGATAATTAAATCACATTTAATTATCAATTTTCTTAATGCTCGGACACATATATCAATAATTAAATTATCCTTTAACTCTTTCAAGGATAATATGCTTTCTCCGTGGATACTTGGAGATAAGAACATGGCAATTGTATTGTTCCACGTATAGTGACTTGGATATTGAGATCACATCTCATATCCAGATCTCGAGAACCTCTCATAGATGTTTGATTAAATCAAAGCCGTATATCTAATCTTTTCATTGAATATGAATCACATTCAGATCAAGGTCCAACATTTGGGCTAAGATCAGATCACTTCTCTACGAGAGGAGTCACAAACTCTCTCAAAATGAAAGAGTCATGGTTATACAATCATTTATGATCACATCACACTCAGATATTCCTAATACCTATACATCTTGCATACTAGAAGATCAAGAACAAATATGAAGTTTTTGATCTATTTAGACTGTCTCCTTCAGGGTTTTATCATTAAGGTTCTCATTTGATTATTGGAAGTTGGTATTAATAATATATATATATATATATATATTCCAAAATCATATATCATACCCAAGTATTGATCATATACTTTCTAAAATCATATATCAAACCTACAAATTCAGTCAAGCTTATAAAGTGAGATGACCATACACATAATTTGATTCTTCCCAATATCTCATGAGTAAGCTCATATCTTATGGTTCATAAATGAACCTGTATGATCCTTTGAGAGATCTTATTACTCATATGCCCTTGTATGCACACCCACATGTCGGTGTATAGACCTTGATTGGGTCATCAACCTATTGGTCTGCCAAATGTACTCAGATATATAGTAACACATCTATCTCTGGTCAGAGGATGTGTGCCTATATCGTGACAACATACGACATAGGTCTTATTCCAATGCAGAGGGCCTGCATATAGAGGTCAGCTAGATATCGATCTTTAGATAAAGTATTGTCATCTCCTTCTTAGGATGGATATCCTCTCTTAACAATCATTTGACGGTGCTTGATGAGTCCTCAATCTAACTCTTTAGATATTCATCCAAGCACCAACCTCTATGATTCAATAATTGAAGAAACAACTGTATGATCATTAAGATGGCCATGGTACATAACTGATGAATCTACATTTCATCATCTTTATTCTATCATTTTGGCCTTAAAACCCCTAGTAAATATGTGTAAATAACGCTAATTCATGCATTTTATCATCCATGCATTATTATGTAAATATTGTATAAATCGCGTTTTTTAAAGCCAAAATTATAGAATAAAGAAAAGAAAAAGAATAAAATATTGTAAATATTTTATGATCCGAAATCCCGAGACCTAGGCATCTCAATGACTAGGTCGATAAGGAATAAAGTAGGGGGAGATAAGGGCCAAAATACAATAAAAACAACTTTTATTTTATCCATTCTTTATTTATTTTGGGAGTTATTTTTGGTTCCACTTTTTGTACATCAAATAAAGAAACTTTGTACATGAAAGTTGTAGATAACTAAATAAAGAAAAATACAAATTAATTTCACTCAAAAATAATGTACAGATAAAAAGTTATGATCTGAATAAGATTCCAGAATTCCAACTTCCCAGACCCGTATCTTGCAAATAAAAACTCGAAATGTACCAAACTCACCTTTAATTGTATATAATTTCAAATAAGCTATTTAGTGAAGGTAGTTTCGTATTTTTTCGGAGTTACGGTTTGAAAGTTGAGTTTTGGACCCCACTTGTATACTGGTACATATTAAAATATTCATTTTGTTTATTATTCATTATTATCATAATTTTATATTTTTATAATTTTTTAAATAATATTTATAATATTTATGTATATTAAAACTGGAATAAAAACATAAAGAAAATACAAAATAAAATACTTGTAACATACCTAGGTATAATACCTGTACAAATACCTGTATAATTACTATTTCTATTTTATTAAATGTACAAAATACATCAGAAAAATAAAAATATATTTAAGTACATAAAAATATTTTATAAATATATAAAGTAATAAACAAAAATAAATACATTAAATATACAAAATAAAAATAAAACATTAAAATATATAGATATATATACCTATACAAGCTTAAAAAGGTAACTTGTATTTATACACCTCTAAAAAAATTAAAAATCATAATAAAATAATTTATAAAATAAAAAACATTTTTTATTTAATAATAAAAAATTAATTAATTCGTTTTCTATTTTTAAATGAATTTACAATTATTTTTTCCAAGGTTTTTTCTGGTTGGTCCACGTGGACCAACCAGATTTCTTCCTTGGTTGACCTCGGTCAACTCTCTGACCGAGGTCTGGCCTGTCAGACCTGCGTTTTTTTGGCCACAATCGACCTTTTCTAAAGGCTATTCCTTTCATCGTTTGGCTTTGATTTCTTCACGACTTTTCATGCCCACATATCAAGGATACACGCCCAAGGGTCTCCTTGGACTTTGGATCACTGAATCGAGCTGCCATCCTCGATCTTTGCACCCTGTTCAGCATCTTTCAAAACTCCACGTGTCACCTCCTTCTTCCCTTTGAACCCTCTTCAACCTTTATTTGGGCCCGAGTTGGCGAGCTCCGGATCGAACTTGGTGACAGCAAGTCCTCCAGCCCGTGCGCGAGCTCAGGCGAGGCGTTGAAGGGCGCTTCCACCCCCATCTCCGGCTCCGATCGTGAGGTCCCTTATCTCTTGGTTTTCCAACCAATCGAGGTACTTTTTTTGTTTTTTTGTCTTCACTGTTTAGCTATCTGTAGGATTAAGCTTTAGCTTTGCACGTCAATCACCTGTTTGACCACGTCTTTAGCCATCAATCCACCTCAACCGATGCTCACCGACGTTCGCTCTGGCGAGCCTCAACCTCGTTCATCGTCCCAAGTTCACCCCCAGGAGCTCTCTGGAGCTCTGTGCTTTTTGCCTAACCGCTCCCATGTAGGAAACACACGGAGGATGCATCTTTGCAGAAGTTGTTGAAGGTCGTGAAGGTAGCCTAGGCACCGCACGTCGCTGGACGTCGTCCGACGGTGTTTGGCCTTTTTGAGGGGCTTCCTATCTGCGGGATCACAACTGGAGCGTGGATCAGCCGTCGGCAAGCTTCCAGGTGCTTGGAGGGGAGAGCTGCATCAGAATCAAACTCGCCCATGGGCAAGTTCCTCCGTGTTCTTCCAAGCACCTCGTGAGCCGTTGATCATGGCCGTGTTCATCGTGGAGCACAGGTGACGTCTGATCAAGTGCACCAGCACCGTCAGATCGTCATATGCGTTCTTATCTGGGCCGCATAGCCGAAGGGGTACGAGCTGACAGATCTTCAACACGTGGCGTTAAGTGAATCCATCCGCCGTCCGATCCGAGTGCTGGGTATTTTGCATGTTTCTCCCCAGCCATTTTTGTATTTCTTAATTAGGCTACAAACTTTAATTTGCCGTTTTATATTGTTTTAATAATTGCAGAAACTCCCCCAGACTATTCCATATTGCATTTAGATCCTCGGCCATGTCACCTCACATGCTTGACGCTCGTGAGGTGCGGGCATTTTGCGCTTGGGGGCTTAAGAGTTTAAATATTGTTATGCAATCCTGAAACATTTTGGCACAGTTATATAACTTTAGATTATTTGCACAAAAGACCCCAGATTTTTGGTAAATTGTGTATCTGTCCTCCCAAGTGCGCGTGCTTGCCACGTGAAGTCTAGGAAGTTTGTACTGTAACCCCTGCGGGTTTTGGATTTAACATTCAGCCCAGAGCTATTTTTATTGCCTTATAAATTGCTGGAAAATCGTATTTGTGCCCCTGGATTTTTGCATATTGACAATAATACCCCTACTAGGACTGCATTTTCTTGATGTTTCTAGTCTCTATTCCATGCATCTATAAATCACTAAAAAATCCACAAAAATTACCATAGCTTCCTGTTTGTTGCTATTTCACGTCAGATTTTTATTTTGCATTTTTATTGCATTTTATTATTTATAAAAATTCAAAAACAAGCATTTTTAGCAATGTTTGCATTATAAAATCCTTAAAAAATTATAAAAGCACCTTAGAAATTACCAAAAAAATATATTTTGCTTATTTTAGTGTCTTTTACTACTTCAATCCAAAAACTACTAAAAAATACAAAAGAAAACTCCTAAAAAATCCAAAACCCCTAAAATCTTTATAAAAAAGTTAAAAATTCTACAAAATCCTAAAAATCTAATTTTAGTTTATGTATTTTCCCTATTTTATTGTCCTTAGTTTAAAATTAATTTGAGAAATTTTTGTCACTGTTTACTATTTTTTATCCTCATTTTAATCTCTACCAGCAACCTCTATTCACTGTTTTCAATATTTTTGACTTTAAAAATACCAAAAAATTAGGGAAAATAACGAAAAAGAACAAAAACATTAGAAAATTATAACAAAATCACAAAAATATTTTATTTCTTGTATTTTGAGCATTTTCCCTATTTTTATCTCTTTATTATCTCTAGTGTATATATATTCCTTATATATAGATATTATAGCTTTATTAAAAAAAGAAAATACAAAAATATAAGGTATAAAAAGAAAATAGAAAATTACTAAATTAAAAATCAAAATATAAAAATATAAAATCAAAAATTAAATAAAAAAAATAAAAACCCACAAAAAATGGCATAAATAGACAAATACATCACATTCACATTTTGTGCATTCATTTGACCCATTCTACCTGTATGCTCCCTGTGTTCGACCTCTACACATACTTGCACCTATTTACATCTTTGTTGTAGAGTTATAATAAATTTTAACTCCACATTCACTTTTCATTGCTTGATTTATGTTGTGGGTTAATTGTTGTTTGAATTACGAATTTCGCGTGAGGTCAACTCAACGATTGTTGATTCGCCTTGTGAATCGACACAACCTCCCGATTTTTGCGTTCAACAAATGACATCGTTGCCGGGTAGCAACATCGTAGTTTAGTATTCTTGCTTGATTGTGATTATTTGCCTATTTTTGCTTTATTCATCTTCTCATTTATTTGATATAATTGCTTGACTTGTCTAATCACCCTCTCTTGTTGACTTTGTGCAAGGAACCGCAGATCGAGGGAAGCGCTCCACCCAAGGCGTTTGTGCACCCACATGAAGGCGGCATGAGACTTCTGACCTAGCATTAAAGGAGGCTGGGAGGACTTGAGAAGGCAGTCGCTTTTTGAGCATTTTTTGTGACTTTATTCATTTGTGTAATTTTAGTGAGTGAGAGACCCTCTATTGTTGTAATAATACAGGTACTCAGGACTTGGACATTCGGGCCCAATTTCCAAGTGATTGTTCACTTGGGGGCTCATCGCGATTTTTATCGATTTTCATCGCATTCTTTTCATTTGTTTTCCGATTTTGTTTTCCTTATTTTTGTGTGATTGAGCCCTTAGTTTTAGGATTGCTTGCGATAGCTTAAGGCCAAATACTTAATACATTGCCTGTACCTATAGTGACGTTTGGACTTAGTCAAATTTTTAATTGCTTCTCACTTAGTCTCGGAACCACCGCACCGCGAGAGTTCTCCATACAACGCGTTCAGGACCCACCTTGGTGGGCACTGAGGAAACTCCAAGATCGGACACTTCGGTTCCATTCTGAGTCATTAGCATTGGTTCTTCACGCTAATAGCAATTTCTGAACTTAGGGCTATTTCATTGGCTTGCATCTGCATATAGATAGATTTCAATTCTGCTGAGCATCTTTGCATGTAGAGTGCTGGAGGCAAGGTCAGCAATTCCCTTTAGCATACATCATTGATTTACCGCTTGCATTGCTTTTCTGACTCTCCCTCTGATTTTGATCACCTAGGTGCTAAGTAAAATTGAATCCTCGTTAGGTTCGTGCATTTCTCACTAAAAATCCAAAAAAAGTGATAACAAATAAAATTGGGACTGCTAACATTACTTGACCCTAAAATTAACAAAAAAGAAAAATTCTCTTGGGGTGAGTAATCCCCTCATTGTCTTCATTTTACATTGCTCGCGCACACCCTAAGGACTAGTGCCCAAATCCTATTCAGCCCCTAAGTGTGTGTGCAAAATTTGGACTTCTCACCTAACTCTAAAACAGACAAGATAAAAAAACCGCATTTCACGGTCTCTACCGAGTTGAGTAGGTGAATTGAGGGTTTGTCTTGTGTGAGTTTGCTTGTGACTGTTTGTGTGCATTTCTCGATCACCTCTGCGCATTTGCGCCTTTTTTCTCGCTTCTCTTGATTTGACCATCGTGCTCTCCCAACTATCATTCTTCTCTTGTTTCGAGATGGACCCCTAGAGCGTCTTTTATCCGGACTTTGCGGATCCTTCGTTCACTCCAGTCGGTCCACCTCCTTTTTTCCAGGAGGACTTTGCTCCTGACTTTTGTACATATCCGCCTCAGTCGCAGTATCAGGACTCGGACTTCCACCCACACCCACCTCCACCTCCGTATTTTCCACCTTCACATTCACCCGAGGCTGATCTGTTGGAGTCACCTTTCATGGAGTCCACCCTTGGGCACTTGACCCAAATGATGGATCATATGAGACAGAGGATTGACAACCTCACTAGCACAAATAAGAGCAACCACAATATTCCACCATTGATGATATGGGTTCATTCGAGGATTTCCATGAGAGCTTGCAATCACCCAAAATACAAAAGAATGAGAAAATTTTAAAAATCCAAAAAGAGTTCGGGAGACCCTTGGTTGATTCAGACTGTGAGGAGAGTGCCCATCTGCCAGACTCTTTGACCGCACAACCTTTCACACCCTGTCCCACCTTTGACCCCGAGGATGCCACTGTACAGACTGCTCTTGGCATGCCTCGTGTAGATGCCGATTCTGACATCCTCCCTTGTATGGAGGAGGTCCAAAAACTCAAAAAAATGTTGACTGAACCCGAAGTGGTGGTCACTATTCATGAGATCATCTGAGCCCCACTTTAGCAGGCCATGACTGATTTATCTTCTCCTCTTCCCAAGAAGAGAAAGCGGAGGAGCAGATCTGAGCGTCATATTTTGACCATGGTCACTGCCCACGCCATCACACACCTTCCCATTCCTAGGAAGAGGAACACTACCACACCTTTCCTTAGCTGAACCATCTCTGACCATACATGTGGTCACACTCTCCTAGACGGCAGTGCTTCGATTAGCATATTACCCTTTTCGCTGGTACAATCTCTTCACTTAGGGCCTCTCAAGAAAACCAGGATGATCGTACAGTTTGCTGATGGATCTATCAAGAGGCCGAGAGGTATCCTTGAAAACGTCGTCATATCGATTCAGGGCACGAGCTACCATGTCGACTTTGTCGTATTGCCCATGGAGACCTCCACAGGGGAGCACTCTCCAATCATCCTGGGACGACCATTCCTCGCCTCTGCGAGGGTCGTTATTGACTACGGATCAGAAGATATTCGCTTCCGTCCTATTGAAGAAATCGAAGTGTTGATCACCACACAGACTGCTGACCAGAGACCTGCACCTGATGCGACCACATCTGTTCTGGCTGACTCCGAGGACTATGATCTATATGAGGATATCAGAGAGACCTTCTTTATAACCGATGATGAGACCCGAGAATTCCTCTCCAAGGAGGAAGCCTCGGAAAGCATAGACCTTGGTGTTTCCGCTTCCTGTGATTGGCAATGTGTTGATGACATCCGCGGGATTTACATGATTGATACCATTGAGCGGAGGCAGATCCTGAGACTAGACAGGACGGACATGACTTGACTACTTTCACTTATACGTCCGTTCCTGTTCACTTAGACACCGATGAGTTAGTTGCTTTTATTCGGGAATTTGGGCCTTTTGATGAGAAAGATGACCCGGTTGAGATTATTGAGGACGATCAAAGTTCGATTACTTCCACTGATGAGTTCGTTCTTTTTGGTTTTGACCTGGACGAGACCTCGCAGGACGACACTGAGTACACTTCTTCCGATGATGATGAGTTCGTCCCTTTTCACTTTGATACTAGCGAGACTCCCAAGGCCGGACCTAGTTGTACTTCTTCCACTACCCCGTCTGTGCCTTCACACCATAAGCCTCTGAGGACCTTCACCATGTCGACCCTGATGGGTTTGTGTCATCTGAGGACCCCGATGTTGACCTGCACCACACCAGATCTATTCCTCAGCGGTCCCGCAAGAAGGTTCGCTTTCAACCTTTTGGATCCCGTGTATATCCACCCTGTTGTATATTCACTTTTGTCTCCCTCTGTCTCTCTCTCTCGTATTGTTCGTCCACCCATTCTCGTGTTTGCCTTTCTTAGGACGTACTTTGTCCTAAGAATAGGGGGGTGGACGAGCCGAATGTTCATTCGTCGTTCCATCTCATCGCTCCTGTTGTTGCCTATACTTAGGGCTTCTTTTACCATAAGTATAGGGGGAGTGATGCGTACATTCTTCTCTATCTTCTTCCATCTGTTGATATCTTTTCTTCTTTTCTTCTTTTCCTCTTCTATCTTCTCTATCTACCGAAAAGGTGTCGTCCCTTTTTGTCAGACTTCTATACTTAGGACGTACTTTGTCCTAAGTATAGGGGGATGTGCACCCCGAGTTTCTTCATTCTTTGATCCTCTCCATTGTCTCCTCTTCTTGTCTATACTTAGGGATATCTTACCCTAAGCATAGGGGAAGACATTCTGAGTACGATCTGTTCATTCCCACCCTTGACCCTCCCTGCTTTGTGTACAACCTGCTATACTTAGGATTATTTGATCCTAAGTATAAGGGGGACGTTCGACTTCTCATTCATTTATTCATTCATCTCTTATTCTTAGGCTTTTCCATACTCAGTACGAGTTATGTCTTCTCTTTTCTCTCTGATCTATGAGGACATAGCTCAAGCTAAGTATAGGGGGGTCGTATATACTACGTATATACTTTATCCATAACTCGTACTTTCGTATTTTTACTAATAAATGTGACTAATTATAATTATAAAATTCCTTACAAACCTTAATAAAAAATGTGATTATTCCTCAAATACGTTTTGTATTTACCGATTAATAAATCATGTGAAAATATTTTTTGCAAAATGTCTGAAAAATAGTTTGAAAACCTTCGTGAAAAATTTATTGAAAATTATTTGGAAAATAATTTGTTACATGTTTTCAACCGTTGTAAAAACTTTTTGATTGTAAATTTATTTTCTTTGTGTAAAATAAAAAGGTTTGAAAAATGATTTGCAAATGGTTTGAAAAATGGTTGCAAAAATATTTGAAAATTTTATATATACTGTTTGAAAAACCTTTGCAAAATGATTTTCAAAATGTGTGTACATGTTTGTAAAAACTGTTTGTAAAAATTTTTTTGGACTATAGTTTTCAAAAGTATTTGAAAAACCTGTGTCAAATAAGTTTGAGGAATACATACATCTCACCAAAATTCACTATATATTTATAAAATTGACTACTTACCCTTGTAAATTCTTAAAACACACTTCTTGTAAATACAAGATGCATCCCCATGTAAATATTTGTACCTAGTTTTTGGCCAAAACCTTTTTGTTTTCAAAAATTCCAAAAACATTTGTAAAATTAAATTCCAAAAACATTTGAAAAACCTTTTTGAAAAATCTAAAAAAATGCATATGCATCATCTTTTAAAAAATCCATAAAAAGTTCAAAATATTTGAAAATTGCATCACAAAAATATTTTCTGCATAGCATTTGCATAGCATGAGCATTTTCGGATTGAGTTTGATAGTTGAACGAGTCTAAGTAAAATCCAAAGATTGGAGCTTGGTTGGAACTTAAATCTACCTAATTAACAGGAACCTTATAGGAACTGGGATTGAGGTACTTCAGGTCTAGTTGACTTAATTCTTTGGGGATCATGGGACTTGGTTCAATGGATCCTTGACTACTTAAGTAGAGTATTTCGGAGCACATGTACGACTCTTGTTGATAATGACCTAACTTGGAGACCTGCACCTTTCACTTGGCTCAACTCAGTTGGAGTGGTGAAGGGGTTGGATTTGCCAGTATGAGATGCACACAGGTGGAAACACTTGTCCTCCTCTAGGGAGGGAAGCGCATCCCAACCCGTCTAGTGATGATGAGTTTCGAGGACAGGAGATTGTGGGTTGCAATAAAGCTTCAAAAGAGGGTTAGTCTACTGGCTCAAGAGGAAAAACTCCCTATGTAAATGTTGTAGTATATAGTATTCAAAAAAATGCAAAAAGCAAAAAAAACTCCAAAAAGTGGACAGGCCTGTACACAAATAAAAATGCTGAGTGTACATATGTGTAAAGTCAAATAAGCAAGCTTGAGCTTCAAAGTCAAATCATGTGAGCCTGTGGCTGGATGACTTGACTACATTGGTCTTGCTTCCTAGGACAGGTAGCTGCACTGGCTACCGTCCATTCTTCTCTTCACCCCCTCCTCTTGAGATGGTTGCCACTTGAACTTAGAAGGGAATACCCTGCTCCTAGAGGAATGAGTTGTTGGATTGGGGAATCATTGGGCTGTCATACTGGAGAAGTCAATCTCTTTGTCATTTCAGTTGGGGAGAGCCACCATCACTAACACTGTACGAGTTAGATTCATAGTCGTAAGGGTTTGCGTATGAGTTGAAATATTTCTGACCTGGCTATTGAGGAAACTTGAGCAGAGTTTTGAGATTCTCGGAGGCTGTTGGATTTCAAAACCGGTTCTCATTAGGGTTCCGCCGCACTAAAATTCCAAAGGTCCGACTTAAGCTCCAAACTTTGGTGAAGACACGTTTGATAGTTAAACTTAATCCAATTTTCTTCTTTTTCTTTTCTTTGATTTTCTTTTCTGCACTTATTGCATAAGTGTTTGCTAGGGATTACCAAAGGCAAGTATAGGGGGATGATGAATCTACGTTTCATCATCTTTATTCTATCATTTTGATCTTAAAAACCATAGTAAATACGTGTAAATAGCGCTAATTCATGCATTTTATCATCCATGCATTATTGTGTAAATATTGTATAAATCGCGATTTTTAAAGCCAAAATTATAGAATAAAGAAAAGAAAAGAAAAAGAATAAAATATTGTAAATATTTTATGATCCGAAACCCCGAGACCTAGGCATCTCGATGACTAGGTCAACAAGGAATAAAGTAGGGGGAGATAAGGGCCAAAATACAATAAAAACAACTTTTATTTTATCCATTCTTTATTCATTTTGGGACCTATTTTTGGTTCTTTTTGTACATCAAATAAAGAAACTTTGTCCATGAAAGTTGTAGATAACTAAATAAAGAAAAATACAAAATTAATTTCACTCAAAAATAATGTACAGATAAAAAGTTATGATCTGAATAACATTCCAGAATTCCAACTTCCCAGACCCGTATCTTGCAAATAAAAACTCGAAATGTACCAAACTCACCTTTAATTGTATATAATTTCAAATAAGTTATTCAATGAAGGTGGATTCGTATTTTTTCGGAGTTATGGTTTGAAAGTTGAGTTTTGGACCCCACGTGTATACTGGTATAGATTAAAATATTCATTTTATTTATTATTCATTTTTTTTTATAATTTTATATTTTTATAATTTTGTAAATAATATTTATAATATTTATGTGTATTAAAAATGTAATAAAAACATAAAGAAAATACAAAATAAAATACTTGTAACAAACCTAGGTATAATACCTGTACAAATACCTGTATAATAACTTTTTCTATTTTATTAAATGTACAAAATACATCAGAAAAATAAAAATATATTTAAGTACATAAAAATATTTTATAAATATATAAAATAATAAACAAAAATAAATACATTAAATATATAAAATAAAAATAAAACATTAAAATATATAGATATATATACCTATACAAGCTTAAAAAGGTAACTTGTATTTATACACATCTAAAAAATAATTAAAAATCATAATAAAATAATTTATAAAATAATAAACATTTTTATTTAATAATCAGAAATTAATTAATTCATTTTCTATTTTTAAATGAATTTACAATTATTTTTTCTAAGGTTTTTTCTGGTTGGTCCACGTGGACCAACCAGATTTCTTCCTTGGTTGACCTCGGTCAACTCTCTGATCGAGGTCTGGCCTGTCACACATGCATTTTTTTGGCCACTTTTGACCTTTTTTCGTGGCTATTCCTTTCATCGTTTGGCTTCAATTTCTTCACGACTTTTCATGCCCATATATCAAGGATACATGCCCAAGGGTCTCCTTGGACTTTGGATCACTGAATCGAGCTGCCACCCTCGATCTTTGCACCCTGTTCACCATCTTTCAAAACTCCACCCGTCACCTCCTTCTTCCCTTTGAACCCTCTTCAACCTTTGTCTGGTCCCGAGTTGGCGAGCTCCGGATCGAACTTGGCGACAGCAAGTCCTCCAGCCCGTGCGTGAGCTCAGGCGAGGCATTGAAGGGCGCTTCCACCCCCATCTCCGGCTCTGGCCATGAGGTCCCCTCTCTCTTGGTTTTTCAACCAATCGAGGTACTCTTTTGTTTTTTTGTCTTCACTGTTTAGCTATCTGTAGGATTAAGCTTTAGCTTTGCACTTCAATCGCGTGTTTGACCACGTCTTTTGCCATCAATCCACCTCAACCGCTGCTCGTCGGTGTTCGCTCCGGCAAGCCTCAACCTCGTTCCTTGTCCCACGTTCACCCCCAGGAGCTCTCTGGAGCTCCGCGCTTTTTGCCTAACCGCTCCCTTGCAGGAAACACACGGAAGATGCGTCTTTGCAGGAGTTTTTGAAGGTCGTGAAGGTAGCCCATGCGTCGCGCGTCGCCGGACGTCCTCCGGCGGTGTTTGGCCTTTTTGAGGGGCTTCCTATCTGCGGGACCATAGCTGGAGCATGGATCAGCCGTCGGCAAGCTTCCAGGTGCTCGGAGGGGAGAGCTGCATCAGAATCAAACTCGTCCATGGGCAAGTTCCTTCGTGTTCTTCCAAGCACCTCGTGAGACGTCGATCATGGTCGTGTTCATCGTGGAGCACAGGTGACGTATGATCAAGTGCACTAACACCGTCAGATCGTCATATGTGTTCTAATCTGGGCCGCACAGCCGAAGGGGTACGGGCTGACAGATCTTCGGCACATGGCGTTAAGTGAATCCATCCGCCATCCGATCCGAGTGCTGGGTATTTTGCATGTTTCTCCCCAGCCCTTTTTGTATTTCTTAATGATGCTACAAACTTTAATTTTCCGTTATATTGTTGTAATAATTGTAGAATCACCCCCGGACTATTCCATATTGCGTTTAGGTCCTCGGCCACGTCACCTCATGTGCCTGGCGCTCGTGAGGTGCGGGCATTTTGCGCTTGGGGGCTTAGGAGTTTAAATATTATTATGCAGTCCTGAAACATTTTGGCACAGTTATATAACTTTAGATTATTTGCACAAAAGACCCCAGATTTTCGGTAATGCGTATCTATCCTCCCAAGTGTGCGCGCTTGCGCACGTGAAGTCTAGGAAGTTTGTATTGTAACCCCTGCGGGTTTTGGATTTAACATTCAGCCCAGAGCTATTTTTATTACCATATAAATTGCTGGAAAAATCAAATTTGTGCCCCTAGATTTTTGCATATCGACGATAATACCCCTACAAGGACTGCATTTTCTTGATGTTTCTAGTCTTTATTCCATGCATCTATAAATCACTAAAAAATCCACAAAAATTACCATAGCTTCCTGTTTTGTTGCTATTTCACGCCATATTTTTATTTTGCATTTTTATTGCATTTTATTATTTATAAAAATTAAAAAACAAGCATTTTGAGCACTGTTTGCATTATAAAATCCATAAAAATTATAAAAATACATTAAAAAATTCCCGAAAAATAATATTTTGCTTATTTTATTGTCTTTTAACTTCATTTCAAAAACCATTAAAAAATACAAAAGAAAACTCCTAAAAATTACAAAACCCCTAAAATCTTTATAAAAAAATTAAAAATTCTACAAAAATCCTAAAAATCTAATTTCAGTTTCTGTATTTTCCCTATTTTATTGTACTTAGTTTAAAATTAATTTGAGGAAATTTTGTCATTGTTTAACATTTTTCATCCTCATTTTAATCTTGGCCAGCAACCTCTATTTACTGTTTTCAGTATTTTTGACTTTAAAAATACCAAAAAATTAGGAAAAATATGGAAAAATAACAAAAACATTAGAAAATTATAAAAAATCACAAAAATACTTTATTTCCTGTATTTTGAGCATTTTCCCTATTTTTATCTCTCTATTATCTCTAGTGTATATATATTCCTTATATATAGATATTATAGCTTTATTAAAAGAAAAAGGAAATACAAAAATATAAAATATAAAAATAAAATAGAGAATCAGTAAATTAAAAATCAAAATAGAAAAATATAAAATCAAAAATTAAATAAAAAACCCACAAAAAATAGCATAGATAGACAAATACATCACATTCACATTTTGCGCATTCATTTGCCCCGTTCTACCTGTCTGCTACCTGTGTTCGACCTCTACACATACTTGCACCTATACACATCTTTGTTGTAGAGTTATAATAAATTTTAACTCCACATTCGCTTTTCATTGCTTGATTTCTGTTGTGGGTTAATTGTTGTTTGAATTGCGAATTTCGCGCGAGGTCAACTCAACAACTGTTGATTCGCCTTGTGAATCGACAAGACCTCCCGATTTTTGCGTTCAAAAATAACCCTGACTGTACTAAGGGACCTATTATGCAAATTAATCATTCTTCATTTCAGATCAGGGAATGATATTTGCAATAACATTTATTACATAATGGATCGTCATGGGCTCGCATGTCTAACAATCTCCCACTATCCCAAAGAGCCATTAATGAGCTAATATTTAAATCCACACTCATGTGAAAATCGTAGGCTATTTAGAAAAATAGCTAGGTAAGCTGATCAATCACTTTGTTCCCAAGAGACTACACCAAGTCCTTTTACGACACTTGCACATCTCCTAGTAACAGTGCTCGAATCCAATGCGAATGTTGCATCTTATGCAACCAATACTCAATACTGTCAGTTATAGTGTCCTTGACACTACAGGTTAATAATTATTATAACCAGCATTTCCATTATCCTTATCAGAATACCTTTATTCTTGGAGATCTCTATCTCCTAAGGTATCTGCAGTTAAGACCTTTTAGATCACTATCTATAAAATCTTAAGTTCTTGAGGATAAGCCTTTGAGATCACTATCTCAAAAAGTCTTGTCATCTTTGAAGATAAGCCTTTGAGATCACTATCTCAAAAAGTCTTGTCATCTTTGAAGATATTTTTATTACTGCAGTCAAGTGTTTTATCTCCATAGTAGGATTAGTAACAGTTTCTACTCCCACCGCATGGCAGGCATCTGACTTTTGTACATATCCAGCATACACAGAGCTTCCCAAAGCTGGTGCACTAGGGCATATAGCATTGGTATTCACATCCTCAACTCTTTGAGGTGCTATCCCTTTAGATAGGTCAGTACCATATCTTAAGGAAAAGAAGCCTTTCTTGAAATTTTCCAGAAAATGAAAATGTCTAAGGTGTACCACTAATGTAACGGTCCCAATGCCCTCTTTTCTTTGCTTCTGAATAATGTCAGAACTAAGATCCAAGATATATCCTTGAGATCACATCTTAAGGTATGGAATAGCTATATTATAAAACACTTAATACCATCCTTTTATCATTTCAAATGATTAGGATATCATCTACATTTAGCATGATGTATAATTTACATTAGCACAATGGTACACCCACTAAGCTTCGCATAGTTCATCAAGATTCTATCTGAAATCATAACATTTATAATTTCATCAAATCTTATGTTCCAATTACATGAATCTTATTTGCATCCATAGATGGAGTTCTTTAGCTTGCACACCTTTCTTTCCTCATCCATTAAGCCATGGGTCTACTTCATATGAATATCCTCGAAGAGGTATTCATAGAGGAATGCAATCTTGACTTCCATCTTGAAGATGTCAAAGTCAAGTTGTGTAGCTATAGTTAGCAATATTCCGATGGATTTAAGAAAGGTCACTGAAGAGCAAGTCTCACCCCAACCGATGCCTTCTCTTCATTTGTATCTTGTGGATACGAGCCATGCTTTGAAGGTCTATACATTCTCATCATGTTCCCTCTTTCTCTTGAAGACCCATTTACACCTTAACGGGTCTTACCCATATAGATGAATCCTCGAGGGTCCATATTCAATATTTGTATATGAAGTCTACTTGATAACATCCTTCTTTCCATGTCATGATCTTCAGAAGTTTCATCACATCAATTCAGATTATTTTCAAACTTAACTGACACATGGAATCCATCCTTAAACTAATTTGAAGAGGTATGCGTGTTTCATCTTTAATTATCCTTTTAGTTTCCGATTTTAGGAGCCTCATTATATTCTCAAGATTAAATGAATTCCTTCACTTCATTTTCATTTTGATCCTCAAGAAAGTCATTTTATAAGAATCATATTTTCAGATATGAAATCTTTTAAGAATCTCAAGGTCATAAAGTAGGTATCCAATACCACCCTTTATATTCCTAATGAAGTAGCACTCTCTGGTGCTAGATTCCAGCTTACTTGCATCCACGACAATGTTATGGACCAAGCAACCCTAAATCCTCAAGTTTCCAATATAAGGCTAGGTTCCAAACCATATCTTATGAGGATGTTTGGTTTTTGATTTACATGGAATCCTTTTTAAGGATATATATATATATATATATATATATATATATATATTGTAGTCTTTACTACATATATACCCGGAAACTAAGAGGTAATTATGCTAAGATTTATCATTAATAAAATCGTGTCACACGTGATCCAATTGTATCTTCCTATAACTCTGTTGAGTTTAGGTATATTAGAAGGAGTTAGATCGGAATGATATTCCTTTCTCCATAAGATATTCTTTGAATTCATCTAAAAGGTACTTGCTACCTAGGTTAGATTAAATTAGCTTCATCTTCCTTCAAACATTGGTTCTAAAACAAAAATGTAAAATCTTTGAACATTTCAAAGGTTTCTAAGGTGAAGGGAAGAAATCTCATATCACAAATAATCATCTAATGATATCACATATCATCAAAGTTTATTATGATATAGATGATCCACATACATCAATATGTATGAGATCATGAATACCTTGACATCTTGCACCATTCTCAGAGAAGGGTGTATTGGATATTTTACTTTGAATACAATATTCACAAGTATGCAAGATTTGAAATTTCAGACACTCTAAATTTTATCTCTTACTTGTCTATTGATCTCACTAACAGACTTATGTCCAAGACTCAATGCCAGATCATTATCAAATTATCTTCATCCTCCTACTGATCTTTAAAGATTTAATTTTTAGTATTAGAAATGTTAACGAACCATTTATTAATTTTCTAATTTAGAAGAGTCCACTAGATGTTATACTGCTATCTGAAATATATCCATCATAACTCTTTATGATAAATGTATTCCAGAATTCATGTTTATTTCCAACATTTAGAAATAAACAATGAGTGTATATTAATATATAGGTCATAGAGATATTCTCCAAGTCTGTGAGCTCTCCAACTGAAAATGAGAAGTCTATCTATCCAATAGAGATTTTTGCAACAATTGCATCAATATCCATGTGGATGACTATTAATATTAAGATCAAATTTTCTAGTCTTCTATCACATGCAACCAATTGCAAAAGTCATTAGAAGAATAAGATGCAATTATTAGACTTTGATCTTATCTAATAACTAAGTCAATTTCAATGATGTTATGTAGATAGATTATTCTGATGCACTATACGAGTCCTTCTCTAAGGATTCTAGATAGATTTGATAGTCATACTAGTGACACATCAGCTTATTGCAGTATTGGCATTTATCCAACTCTTTGGATGCCACATGGAAATTACTAGAGTACAGTCAACTCCTTGACTTTCCTTCTTACTTGGGTCAGACCCATGCTTCCACTGTGCTCTCTTCATCTATAAGCAACCATTGCTTAAGACTAAGGATCTCTTATATTGAACTCAAAAGAATTCCTGTAAGAGTATTTCAGCATTTACACATACTCCATTTAATTCATACAATATGAATATTATAAATTTTCATTAATGACTTGAGTATAGACAATAGAATGATGACACTCATCATATTTACATACATCTTAACTCTTAAAGACTTAGGTTCAGGTAGGTACTCAAGCATTTTGAGTACATAATCTCTTATAGAGCCACCATTCTATATAGCAACAAACTGACGTCCATGGTCAGAGATCACTCATCGGTTCCATCAGCAACAAACTGATCTTTGATCCTCCGATTGATTATGGCATGACCTTGGAACCTCTACCGGAGCTTCCTGATATTTTTACGGATGACAACTAGATAGAAAACACTTTTACAGAGGAAGTACAATTCTTGAGCGAGTCCCAAGACACTATATTCCTAGATAGGAGTGGACTCGAGTATTGGAATAATAGATATTTTAATTCAAAAATTGATTTAATTGATGCGATAAGCACCTAGAGTATGGCCAAGTACGTGCAATACAAAGTGCTTGCATCGAAAAAGAATATTTATACTATAGGATGTGCTTTACCTAACTACAATTGGAGGTTACATGCTAGCTGTAGTAAGAGGAGTGGAGTTTGGAAGGTTCGAACATATCGTGAGGAGCATACCTGTCGTTTAGTGCTGCTAATTAATAACTGATAGTGTAATACAAGATTTATTAGTCGGTTTATTTTAAAGACTTTTAGATCCAACCTTACATTGACCTCAAATGTGATTAGGAGTCTTGTTTCAGATACCTACTACATCACAATATCGTACAAAAAGCCTGGCTAGCAAGAAAGTATGCATTGACGACAATATTTGGCGATATAAAGTTGTCCTACGCTAATATCCGAAGATTTATGTGGACGATGAAACAAACCAATCCGGGATCCTGGTATAAGTTCCAAACATAGCCTTATATTGATCCTGAGTCTCGCCAAGAAGTACCTTGGAAAATTGCTTTCTTTCAATTATTTTGGATATTCGGTCTGTCGCTAACAGGCTTTGCGTATTGTCGATCAGTTATGAGCACAAATGCAACACACTTGCATGAAAAATTTAAAGGTCACTTGCCCGTAGCTACATCTGTTGATGGGAGCGGGCACATATTCCATGTTGCCTTTGCAGTAGTCGAAAAAAACGTTAGATGCTTGGGAGTTTTTTCTACATAAATTGTCATATTTAATTCAGCGAGAAGGTATATATTTTTTGAGCAATCGTTTCAGTGGTTTGAAAACTCAACTGCCCAAGTATTTTCCAGCTGATCATGGCCATTGTCATCGATTCTATCTGAGGTACATGCAAGCGAACATGCATAGGGCAGGTCATGACCGATAGACGCGAGGAAAATTTTACAGTGTAGGGGCGGTAACGAACATGCACGCCCACGATCGGATCATGAGACAGATACGAAGTAATGATCCTGAGGCGTACGAGTGGATTATCCGTCAGGAAGACGGTGATCGGATTTCTGGGCACTATCATACGACCAAGGACGTAGTTATGGGAACACTACGACAGACCTTTCATAATGCTTCAACAGTGTGTTTAAGGGCATGCGCGGCCTTCCGATCCTGACAATGATTCTAGCAATCTTTTATCGTTTAAATACCTACTTCATCGCTCGTCGTAGGCAGGGTGCAGCTACTACCTCAGAGCTAATGCCGAGATACAACAAGATTATAGACGATAATGTTGAGTTAGCTTGCACATACAATGTCGAACAATTTTCACAGACAGTATTCGAGGTGAAATGTCACGAAGGAAATTACCGAGTAACACTCAATGGGACGGAGTCTGAATGCACATGTGGATTTATGCAGTGCTTTCACCTCACATGCTCGCATGTCATTGCGGTTTGTGGTCATGTTAACGTTGGCATCGAGCATGTTAAGAATTGTTCGCATTCTTACACTCCCGTCGTGTTTCGCCAAACTTACGCAGTTGAATTCTCACCAATACATGATCATCGGTACTGGATGACAAATATACCTTGGGCCATCTTGATGCCGCCAAACGTGTAAATAGGTCCTGGTCGACCACGATCACGTAGAATCTACAACAGTATGGATGAAATGGGTCGTGTGAAAGTCAGGTGCGGTATATGTAAGAAGTTTGATCATACCCATGCGACATGTCCCGGACGGTGACTGTAACGTTGATATGCAATGTTAACTAAAATATTTTCGAATGAATATGTTATCTTCCACCGACATTGATATATGTGTTTATTGAAATATTTGTGAATCATTTTTTCTTTGATGTTAACTCTTTATTAAGATAGGAAATGGACTCGACTCCTGGACCACTTGATGCTTCGATTTTGGTTTAGCAGAACCACCACATATCTGCATCACCACTCAATGAGGTTGCCACAGTAACAATATTAAACTAATGTTTTTCTTAACAAAATAATTAGTAACATCGCTTTATGTGGTTATACAGAATTTCAGATTCGTCAAGCATGGACATGTACTCAACAAGCTACTGGTTAAAGCCCGATGTGTAGCCTTTAACCAGTTGCTAGAGATGCCTGGCTTACGTTGTGTGAGCAACATGAAGAGGGCAAATCTCGATAAGTCACTCCTGATGGCTCTCTTGGAACGATGGAGACTGAAGACACATACTTTCCGTCTCCGACACGGTGAAGCCATCGTGACATTGAAAGATGTCTCCATCCTTACAGGACTTCGTGTCGATGGAACTCCCGTGACAGGTTATGAACACCCTGCACGATATAACTGGAGTGCTTATTACAAGCAGTGGCTCGGTGACAACCCCATCACTGGAGGAGGAGAGAATTTGTCGAGTGGTCACTTGAAGCTTACTTGGATTCTCGATACTATTCTCTCGGATGCGAATCTCCGGGAGCAATATCCGTACAGGTTGCATAGTCGTGCGGGCCTTCATTTTATACCAGATTGGGGAGTCTTTCTTCCCAGACTCCACTAGTGATAAGGTACCATTACGGTATCTCCATCTGCTCGAGAAATTCCGAGAATGTGGTCAGATGGCTTAGGAGGAAGCAGTACTTGTCCAATTATAACAGCAACTTGACGATTTCTCATTGGGGAGATCTAAAAGATGTTATGGTTTTCTGACATTGCTGTAGACTTGGTCTTGGGAGCACATACACATCGGAGTGCTCCGACCGTATAGAATGGATCCAGCGGCTCTGAACCAAGGGCCATATGCATCCATGTATGAGACGTACGATAACCATTCACATATTTTATGTCTTGATAAGATATTAACATGTGGATTAACAGATGGACGTCAAGACGCAGGTCGTTCACTCAGAATGTTCAAACAACGAACCTGACTTTTTACCGTAATGAGTTGGATACACATGACGAGCATCAGGTACAGTCCCTACCTTTCCTAGATATGGTTAGTATAAAATTACTAACTTTAGACTTTTTAACATGATGCGTTGGTCTCCATATGAAATGGTGATCGTAAATCACCTTTCGCTATCTGTCGAGAAGGATAGGAAGTGTGGAGGTCCCAAACGGTACTAATTTGCTTTAACATGGCGGTCATGCATGTACCAGATCGTGTAATGAGACAATTTGATCTATGACCTCACATCCCAGATGAAATGCCTCTGACAGTTTTTTTGAATTGTCGCTCTCGTCAACAGGAGAACGGTTCTGTTGATTGGGTCGACCGACTCAGAGCAGATCGTTCAGTGTAATCAACGTCGTCAAACCGTGGTGATGGAAAGACATTCGGCTGAATCTAGCGAACAACGGTTGGAAACATACATGTAGTGGTATTGGAACATTACATAGCGATGGATACATACTTCAATACTGCCACCACGCTTTACATATGAGCCTTACGCTCCCAGATTCAGACCAGGGGTAAGTGTGTAAAATTTTCCTCTTTAATTCGTGGAAAATATCAACTCAAATACGAAGTACTTTCAGGTGCAGAGTGTGTATGAAGTTCGTGGGATCCTGCAAGACTACGAACGAAGCTCGGAGTTCCGAAATTTAATTGGCTTACTTGACTCTGCCTTACAAAACTTCGAATTGGCAGATCAAATGAGTCAGTACACCCTGAGGTACTCGTACTCCACTGAACCTTCTGTTGTCTCATTCCATGTTCCAGAACCACAATGACAGTCTGAAGCTGCTGCTTAAAGTTATGCTTTTCACGTACATCAACCATATGATGTCGGTAGAAATGATGACAAAGCGGGACCATCCCAAGCCTAGTTTACACAACCTTCACAAGCTGGTGATTTTTGGGGTTTAAACCCGAGCATTCTCCCCCGGACGCAGACATTCACACAAATCTTAACCAACGATTCAATCCACATCAAACGACTGGATTCTCGTATTATGCAGATTTCAGCTGTGTGCCTCCATTACAGAATCTCCAAGGCACATCCCTGCCACAGCAGCATACATCACAACCAGATCAGTCACCTTCAGATCACCATCAACGGCTTGCACCGATTGATAGTCAGTCAAGGACACACCACCACAACCATCGCGAGAAACAACTAAAGAGAGTGGGGGTGGTACCGTTGTGGATAGTAGGGGCAGTAGGGCTAATATATCATCGATCTTACGTCAGGCATGTAGAATTTTTAATTCATAATGATTTGTGTCAACAATCTCTTTTTTAGTAGGATAATGATAGTATGATCGTTTACATTGATTTTAGTGTAATGTCAAGTTTCCTTCCATATTAAAAACAAATGATACAAAATTAGTAATATGCAGATACTTGGAACATATCTAACCATGGGTCATTTTACGCTTCCATCATCATTAAAATGTAACTTATTTGCGTGTCGCAAATCCATAAGTACAATATCATGTTGTTACATTTTATTTTCATATTGGGTGTAATTTTTTACTACATTAAGATAATTCATTTTATTAATTTCTAATGATATTGTGTTAATGTAGGTTATGGTGAAAACCATATTCACAGCGTGTAAGTCGGTACGTCTTCCGACCAACAGATTCCTAGCGGTTCGTACACCGCACAGAGCGAACGCATCACATCAGACTCCACTTGCTTCACCACCGTAACCACAATATAGGGCTTCTACAATCCCATGAGAGGGTAGTCACACAACTCAAAGATAAGACATCATCCTCACATCCTATCAAATGCTCCTACGAAGTATCCATTACAGGATACATTGCTAACTCAGTCGCTTCATTCGGTAGACTCTCCATTCACCGACTACTCTCTACAGTCAATGCCTCCACCTATGGTTGAGAGTTCTTAGAGCGAGATCTCCCCGCTCACGGACGTGTGTGACGAAAGGAGGATCTTTTCGATGACTTAGCAAATTTACATTATACAATTGCACTGAAGTACGCACGTCATGGCGTACTTCGAGGACAGTGAGTCCGTTTGAGGACATCATTAATTGTGAAACCCCATAATTTTTTTAAAATCTGGAGTATTTTTGACATCCAAAAAATTCAAATAATCATGTCATTTCATAAATCTCGTCGAGATCTTCCAACGAGCCCAAGAACATCCAATTCTGACATTCCTAGCTCAAGATATCAATGTTTTAAGTTGAATGGTCAAGATCCGCATATGGATCCGAATCGGGTCCGAATTTGGATCCAAATTCACCTCTCCTTCTATAAATAGGAGGTGATAGGATACTCTCTCAAAACTCTAACCATCACCATCCTTGTCCTTCATTGGAATACCACCACCTTGACCAGATCTACAACCGAAGGATCGTCAACGATGTCGGAGAAGAAGCTCTGATCGAAGATCTGCGACTACCATCACATAGGAAAGCTCGAGGTCACCTTTGTATATGCATTCGTGCTACGATCAAGCGACGAAAATATCATTCCGTGTCAGAGGAGATCCCGAGGGAACATCCTCAGAGGTAACGATGTTATACCTTCCTCTTGCTGTTGGTGTCATACGTTTTGACCCTATATGCTTGAATATCTTTAGAGCCTTAGGTATCTTTATATCATGAGTCTTAAATCTAAATGAAGTTATGTCCATCCCTGTTATTACTTTCATATGATCTTGTCGGTCCTATTTGATTTCATATCCGTAGAAGTGCTTTTTGACTCCATATCCGTAGATGCGTTGAATTATGTTGGGCTTGCCGTATATGTGATATATTCCTTTTATTTGTGTATGTGTATCCTTATGAGCAAGAAGAGTATGCATTAGATGTAAGAAGAAGCTGGCTAACAGTAGTACTCATCAGCTATTTAAGATACATTTTCGAATTTCTTTCATCTATATTTTTGTGATAGTTATCAGATTTGAACAACTCTTCCCAGTTGTAACTCCCATGTTAGGGACTGTTTATGCGGCGCACAAAAAAATATGTTTTGTCATATGCAATCAGATTAATGGGTATTCAATTATAAAATTAATACGAGGGTAATGGAATTTACGTTTTAATATGGATTGATTGGTGTTAATATATATATATATATATATATATATATATATATATATATATATCGAGAGTAATTAATAGATGGGTGGCACTTACGTTATGATATGGGAGAGTTATACATAAAGGTGCAAATGCTCATTACATTTATAATTGTCACACTGTTTATATTAAAAGTCAGGTAAATATCGTACATGCCCATATTAAGAGTCAGGTTAATGCGTGTTTGTTTACTTTTAAAAAAATGTTTAACTAACACTAAAATAATGGAGGATCTGGTATGTTACGATTGGGATTTTGTTTAACTCAGTCACATGTTGGACTTTAAGAGAGTTTATTTTTCCACTGAATTATCAAGTCTATAAATGCCTTTATATTCGATAGCTAAATGAGATTGATATTGGATTCCGATGGGACATGGATGACTATAGGGTGTTCCCTCATATTAGAAGATTTAAGTTTAATGTACAAAAAAAGTTTCATGTTTTGTGCATAGATGTTGTAGTTGTTCCTAATCTCAGATATAGTATTGGAAATCTGATTTTCTCATGTGCATAAGTGTAAAAAAATGGAGGAGACAATTTACCTAATCACAGATATTTATGGGTACTCTTCTATTCTACATTATAAACACAATGATATTTCACGTTCACAATTAATTAGTGAGATCGATCAAACATATGATACTGGTAAGAATCTTGAGTGGTCTCTTTTACAATAACTTATGATTACTAATGTTCTCATTCCCAACGAAGTCATGGTGACATTTATACTTTTAGTGATAATTGTTATGTCAATGATATTTCATAGTGATCGGGTAGGTGGAGTTAGGTGCCATAAGTGATTGAGCATGCACCCTTGGGCCCCGGATAGATGCCATTAGGGTCGCAACCCCAGCGACGAGTTGGGTGACGTTGCACCTAGCAGCCCGGTTGTATCCGGAGTCGCTCGACGGAGTAGGCAGGTGGAAATAGTTGACGTTCATGGTTTCACACTTATACACAATATTAATATTCATTTTAAAATTAGATCTGGACGCATCAAATTCTCCTTCACATATTATTACTGTGAGAGGTGTTTCGGGATGCGGCTTGAAGTTGAAGAATGGGGTTATGATCTATTTCTTTTATGATTGAAAAGAGGTTCTTGAGGGTTTCCTCAAAATGGATATCAAGTTCCTGCGTAGCGGAGGCCTACGAGTCGCGTACTTGCATGTGCTAAAATAACAAGAAATGATTAATGATCGAATACTGGAAATTGTAATTATATACCATTTTGTACCATAATCAACTTGTAGAACTATCAAGACCATTGTAGTAGTACTCAAATGATTATTAAATCAATAAATAAAGTCATTTGTTGTATGATCTAAGGTGAATCAAAATAACTTGGTGGTTTTCTTGTTTTCTACAATATATTATACGTTTTTAGGTAGAGTTGAGTATACATTCTTTGCTTCCTCCAACATTAGTTACTGTAGTATTTGTCTCATTACCAGACAAATGCTCATAATGTTACCCTCATGTGAACTCAATAGGTGTAGTAGAGCATCAGCTACAACAGTAGTGGCTTTTGAGGAGATCAGACCTTCTACGTCATACTTGCACCAAACAGGATGCGTTCTTCTTAGAGTAACTTATTTACTTCCGCATTATTTTATGTTATTTTTTAGAGACATTGTAGTGAGATATTTGGAGAGCTTCTTCTATAAAATTTATAATTATATGATGTATCTCATTCTATGGACATGGACTTGATGATCATTATCAATGAGAACGGATGTTGCATTTTTATTTCCATTTTATATTATTCTCCTTTTGTTATTTATATTTCAAATATTGATCTAATGTGCATAAGATGGTTTGCTGAGTATCATAGATCATGAGCATATTTGGACTGTAGGTCCGACGCTCACATCCCGTCAGTTTCAGTAGCCGGAGGGGCGGGGTGTTACAGATGGTATCAGAGTCCGATACTCTATTTTATCTTTTGCATATTAGAATATTAACTGTATCTGAAATATAAATATAGTGATAAAGTCTTCTGACTATGGCATTAGTTAAGGAGAATAATTCAAGTCCTGTTTAATGTGTCCATTGTCTCTCTAGCTATGGAAATAATTTCTAATATAATGATTCTACAGGGAATCATGTCGCCTCTTGCTGACATTGATGTTGCACAACAGTTAGCCTTACTAGTTCATGCCGTGCAGAGTATACAACAACATCAGGAGGTATTGGAGCAAAGGTTCCTTAAGCAGGATGACGCCTTGTATCAGCCCTCTCATGAGGAGGACATTGTTCATCCTCTAGTGTCTTTGGACTCGAAAGGATCAGAGGACCTAGAAGTATTGCAAAAATATCAGAAGACATATGCAGCATATCAGAGATCTAAGGTGCTATAATTCTTTGGTACTGGTACAACAGACGAGGCTAAGCTGTGGATGGATCACGTATCCAAGGTCTTACGGATGATCCATGCTCCTGAACAGTCTTGGCTTACATTCATGAAATTTTCACTAGTAGGTTATGTTGAACGCTGGTAGTATGCCACCAAGGAACATATGGAGGATTCCATAACATGGAAATATTTCTTGATGAGTTCCGTAGCCAGTTCTATAATGATCATTGGGTTGAGGATCATAGGAGGTTATTTGCTGAGCTGAAGCAGGGGTCAATGACGGCCCAAGAATACCTCGTTCGCTACACTGAACTCTCCCTCCACTCACCAGCGACTACTTCTTTCCTTGAGAAGAATTTACAGAAGTTTATCCGATGATTGTGTGATGATGTGCAACACCAGTTGTCTGCTTTAGATTTCACTTCCATCAAGGAGCTAGCTGTTAAGGCTACCAAGATGGAGGCAACTCAGAGTCAGCTTTAGGGGAGTCCATCACATTTCCAGCCACCTCAATCAGGGAGATCTACCCACCAAGATTTCTACCGAGCTCGTAGAGAGCATTGTTTCACCCAGTGGCTATTACTCCTACCGTTAGTAGATTTTCCCCTACACTTACTTTGGGAAAGGGCTTGGCGAATCACGATACTACTTCCTTCCGCTCTTCTACACACTCTCAGAGTCGCAAGACGGGAGGTGCTAGCCTTGTCTCAGGATGCTCCTTCTCTCAGCCATGAGATTGTAGATGTTTCTACGACCAGCAGCTGGGCCATTTCAAGGCCAAATGCTCCTTACTTGCCAGCAGCTCAGGTGGTCATCAACCAAGTGTACGACCAACTTTCTCATATGTACAGTCACATGGATCAATTTCTCGTCATAGAGGTTGAGGCTTTCAAAGTCCTCCACCACGACCAACCTTCAGTGTTGTAGATTCTAACTCCCCACCACAACCTCAGGACAGCTGAATGAAATCACACAGGAGAAGGCCCACACCTCAGGAGCTGTAGTGTGAGGTATGATTTCAGTGCATGGTATATCCTTACATGCCTTATTTGATTTGGGAGCTACGCACTCTTTTCTAGCACATCGACGGGTATCCAAGTTAGATAAAGAACCAATCTGCGTTTCATCTCGTTACTACATCAAGGGCCCAGGGGGCCAATTATTCATAATGCAACAAGCAGTGGAGGATGTAACAGTGCAGATTAGCAGACATCTAATGTCCGCATATCTTTTACTCATTCAGTTAAAAGATTTTGATGTCATCTTAGGTATAGATTGGCTCGAGAAACATCATGCATGCCTTGATTGCTTCGAGAAGGCAGTAGTGTTCCGTCTCCCAGGCATACCTACCTTTCAGTTTGATCGACATATACCAGATAGTGAGGTCTTATATGTATTGGCATTAAAGGCCCAACACTTGCTCGATCTAGGTTGCATAGTTTTCTCACCTATGCTGTAGAGTTACCTACCCAGGATCGCATGATTGAAGATGTTAGAGTTGTGTGAGATTTTCCTGACATATTTCCAGAGGAGTTACCCGGACTACCACCAAGGAGGGAGATCGAGTTCGAGATCACCTTGATACCTGATACACAACCCATCTCCATCCCTCCATATCGAATGGCATCGACCGAACTTAGGGAGCTCAAAGTACAACTGCAGGAGTTATTGGAAAAGGGATTTATTCATCTTAGTACATCAACTTGGGGAGCGTCGGTCCTCTTCGTAAAGAATAAGGATGGGTCTATGTGATTGTGCATCGATTACAGGTAATTGAATAAAAGGAAAGTAAAGAATCGTTATCCGCTTCCACGAATAGATGACCTTTTCGATCAGTTGCAGAGTGCAACAGTATTCTCGAAAATTAAACTGCGATCAGATTATCATCAATTGAGAATTAAGGACACCGATATGTTTAAATCTTCTTTTCGCACCAGATACGTCCATTGTGAGTTCGTGGGCATGTCTTTTAAACTCATGAACTCACCTATCGCTTTCATAAACATGATGAACATAATTTTCTATCCGTAATTGTATCATTTTGTGGTGGAGTTCATTGATGCTACTCACGTGATGATCATGAGCATGAGAAACATCTTCATACTATTCTTGACACACTCAGAGAACATAAGTTGTATGCAAAATATAGTAAGTGTGAGTTTTGACTTACCGAGGTAGCTTTCCTCAGTCATGTAATTTCGGGAGCAGGTGTGGCGGTTGATCCAGCCAATTTAGAGGAAGTAATATCCTGAGAGCAGTCCAAGACATTTACTGAGATACGTAGTTTCTTAGGCCTCGTCGTCTAATATAGATGTTTTATTAGGGGTTTCTCGCAGCTATCCCTACCACTTACTCATCTAACACAGAAGGATGTCCCTTTCGTTTGGAGCGATAAGTACGAGCTGAGCTTTTGTACATTGAAAGATAGACTGATCAGTGCTTTGATTCTCACCTTTCCTTCAGATACCTTAGCCTTTACGGTGTATACTGATGCATCAAAGGAGGGTTTAGGAGAAGTGTTGATGTAACATGGGTATGTCATGGCATATGCATCATGACAATTAAAGAACCGTGAACAGAACTACCCTACTCATGATTTGGAGTTAGCAACTATAGTCTTCGCGTTGAAGATATGACGTCACTATTTATATGGGGTCACGTTTGAGATTTTTACAGATCACAAGAGTCTCAAATATATCTTTGACCAACGGGAATTGAATATGAGGTAAAGACGATGGATGGATCTGTTGAAAGATTATGACTGCACTATTTCTTACAATCCGAGTAAGGAGAATGTAGTAGCAGATGCTTTGAGTAGGAAAACACATACCGAGGACACCGCAACATGGCTACAAACTTGGAATATGCTCACGGCACTCAGTGAGTGGCACCCATTTGATAGTACTATAGATGTCGTAATTGTACCTGCTAAGTACAGTGGATTATGGGACAGGATAGTGCACGGTCAACAGAAAGATCAGAAATTACAAGAATTGTTCCTTCGATGTCTGAAAGAGGAGTTTGAAGTATTCAGAGTTTGTGAATCCATATTATGGAAGGGAGACCGTGTTTATGTTCCTGATGATAATGAGTTGAGGAGAGAAATCATAGATGAGGCTCACTATTCTAGATTATCTATTCACCTAGGAAGCACCAAGATGTATAGAGATCTCCGTCAGCACTTCTGGTGGGAGGGGATGAAGGGAGATGTTGCAGAACATGTTAGTTGTTGCGTTACTTGTCAATTAGTGAAGGTAGAGCACAATCGTCCTCCTATCTTATTATAGTCACTTCCTATCCTGTTGTGGAAATGGGAGAGTATCTCTATAGATTTTTGACATCCTTACCTCGTACAGTAAGTGGATATAATGCTATTTGGGTTATTATGGAGAAGTTGACCAAGTCCGCACATTTCATTCCTGTGAACATGACATGCACTCTGGTAGATCTGGCCAAGTTATATATTCAGCATGTTATTCACTTGCATGGGATTCCCAAAGAGGTTGTATCTGATAGAGACTCTCATTTTACATCGCATTATTAGGGAGAATTCATGAAGGACCTAAAAATCGAACTATGCCGTAATTCAGCCTACCATCCGTAAACTGATGGGCAATCAGAGAGGACAATTCAGATCCTTGAGGACCTACTTCGAGCATGTGCCATTGAGTGGCAAGGATCTTGAAATGATCATCTTCCTTTGGTGGAGTTCGCTTATAACAACAGCTACCATGTTAGTATTGGCATGGCACCTTTCGAGGCATTGTATGGACGAAGATGCATCACTCCCTTGTGTTGGCATGAAGTGGGAGACAAAGACATTTATTCCACTCAGATAATCAAGGATACAACAAGAGCTGTGGAAACGACTAAAAAGAAATTATTGACTGCACATAGCCGTCAGAGGAGTTACATTGATCAGAGGCATTGTGACCTGAATTTTGAGGTCGGAGATTTCGTATTCTTGAAGGCATCTCCAATGAAGGGTATTCAAAGATTTGGTGTCAAGGGTAAGCTAGCACCACGGTTTGTTGTCTCTTTCGAGATTTTGGCCCGTATTGGAAAGGCAGCATACCGAGTAGCACTTCCCCCTCACTTGGCAAGCGTGCATGATGTATTCAATGTGTCAAACCTCCGAAAGTATATTCGAAACCCTCGGCATGTGATTAGTTATGAGGACCTCGTGGTTGAACCAAGTTTTCTTTCCCTGAGGCACCCGTACAGATTTTAGACCGGACAATCAAGAAGTTGTGATGGAAATACATTCCTTTGGTCAATGTATTGTGGCAAAGTCAGAACGCCGAGGAGGCCACATGGGAGCCTGAGGCAGATATGCGACAGAAATACCCTTATCTTTTTGAAGGTATTATCACAAAACCCTATTTTAATTCTCTTTAATATTTTTACAGGTTTCGTTCTTTAAGATTTTATGCCTGAATCTGTGTCACATTCAAAATATATACATTAAATCCTATGTCTCGAGGACGAGACTTCCTTTAAGATTTTTATAATGTGAAATCCCGTATTTTCCCCTAAATTCTGGAGTATTTTTGACATCCAAAAATTCAAATTATCATGTCATTTTGTAAATCTTGGCGATATCTTTCCAACGAGACCAAGAACATCCAATTCCAACATTCCTAGCTCAAGATATCGATGTTTTAAGTTGAATGGTCAAGATCCGCATATGGATCCGAATTTGGATCCAAATTCACCTCTCCTTCTATAAATAGGAGGTGATAGGCTAATCTCTCAAAATTCTAACCACCACCATCCTTGTCCTTCATTGAAGTACCACCACCTTGTCCAGATCTACCACTGAAGGGTCGTCATCGACATCGGAGAAGAAGCCCCGATCGAAGATCTGCGACTACCATCACATAGGAAAGCTCGAGGTCACTTTTGTACGCGCATTCATGCTACGATTAAGCGACAGAAATATCATTCCGTGTCAGAGGAGATCCCGAGGGAACATTCTCGGAGGTAATGATGTTATACCTTCCTCTTGTTGTTGGTGTCATACGTTTTGACCCTATATACTTGAATATTTTTAGAGCCTTAGGTATCTTTATATCATGAGTCTTAAATCTTAATGAAGTTATGTCCATCCCTTCTATTACTTTCATATGATCTTGTCGGTCCTATTTGATTTCATATCCGTAGAGGTGCTTTTTGACTCCATATCCATAGATGCTTGGAATTATGATGGGCTTATCGTATATGTGATATATTCCTTTTGTTTGTGTATGTGTATACTTATCAGCAAGAAGAGTATGCATTAGATGTAAGAAGAAGTTTTTTAATAGTAGTACTCATCAATTATTGAAGATACATTTTTGAATTTCATTCATCTATATTTTTGTGATAGTTATCAGATTTGAACAACTTTTCTCGGTTGTAACTCCCAGGTTACGGATTGTTTATGCGGCACACAAAAAAAATATGTTTTGTCATATGCAATTAGATTAATGGATATTCAATTATAAAATTAATACGAGGGTAATGGCTTTACCTTTTAATATGGATTGGTTGGCGTTAAAGATATATCGAGAGTAATTAATAGATTGTGGGACTTACGTTATGATATGGGAGAGTTATACATAAAGGTGCAAACACTCATTACATTTATAATTATTGTCACATTGTTTATATTAAAAATCAGGTTAATATCGTAGACGCTCATATTAAGAGTCAGGTTAATGTGTGTTTGTTTACTTTAAAAAAATGTTTGACGAATACCAAAATAACGGAGGATCTGGTATATTACAATTGGGATTTTATTTAACTCAGTCACATGTTAGATTTTAAGAGAGAGTATTTTTCCACTGAATTATCAAATCTATAAAATACTTTGCATTCGATAGCTAACTGAGATTGACACTGGATTCCGATGGGACATGGATGACTATAGGATGTTACTTCATATTAGAAGGTTTAAGTTTAATGTACAAAAAAAGTTTCACATTTTGTGCGCAGACATTGTAGTTGTTCCTAATCTCAGATATAGTATTGGAAATCTGATTTTCTCATGTGCATAAGTGTAAAAAAATGGAGGAGACAATTTATCTAATCTCAGATAATTATGGGCACTCTTCTATTCTACATTATAAACACAATGATATTTCACGTTCACAATTAATTAGTGAGATCGATCAAACATATGATACTGGTAAGAATCTTGAGTGGTCTCTTTTACAATAACTTATGATTAATAATGTTCTCATTCCCAACGGAGTCATGGTGACATTTATACTTTTAGTGATAATTGTTATGTCAGTGAGATTTCATAGTGATCGGGTACGTGGAGTTAGGTGCTACAAGAGATTGAGCATGCACCCTTGGGCCTCGGTTAGATGCCATTAAAGTTGCAATCCCAACGGACGAGTTGGGTGACGTTTCACCTAGCGACCCGGTTGTATCCAGAGTCGCTCGATGAAGTAGGCAAGTGGCAACGGTTGACGTTCGTGGTTTCGCACTTATACACATTATTAATATTTGATTTAAAATTAGATGTGGCTGCATCTAATTCTCCTTCGAATATTATTATTGTGAGAGGTATTTCGGGATGTAGCTTGAAGTTGGAGAATGGGGTTATAATCTGTTTCTTTTATGATTGAAAAGAGGTTCTTGAGGATTTCTCGAGATGGATATCAAGTTCCCACGTAGCGGAGGCCAGCGAGTCAGGCGATTGAAACCCAATCTGAGAGAAGTGGTTAAGGAGGAAATCTGTAAATGGATATGAGCCTTGGATCATTTTCCCCATTTCGGATAGTAAGTGGGTCAACCCCCTTCATGTGGTTCCCAAGAAGGCTGGCCCTCGGAGGGAGTAGAAGACCATGCATGCCTCGAAGCTTGTTGTCACTTATGGACCGAGAAAAACGATTGCCAGAAAGGCCAGTTCCAAGAAGATCTCTTGATTCCTGGAATGATTGTGAGCTCACGCATACCAGGAATGTCAACCATTCTCCCTGCTTTGTATCAAAGTCTCAGCTGGGTCAGTCTTTAACAGATAAGATAGTCTGGGTCTGTTCAAGCGGCTGCAATCTCAGGTTCGGGCAGACTCTAGCTCTACTGTCGCTGGCTAGTTATAGGCCATTGAGACCAGCATCGAAAGAGCCCAACTAGATATAAGCTTCCTAGTTCTATCGTTGATCGTAGAGTTAGCTGAACTGACCCATTTTCGTAAATAAAAGATAGTTCTTTTGGCAATCAAATTAGGTATGATTTTTTATCTTTTGATGATTCCGATGATGATCAAATAATCAAGCCTGATCTTCTTACTAGAAATCAAGGCTTTTCCCCTTCGGGAATCCAAGGAAAAAATGAAGATGTCACTAAAAGAAATATAATCAAAGATATAATAGTTGTCCCAGATATATAGTTTCAATTCACCAATGACTAATAGCGTACAAGTATCGTGAGGGAAAGGTGAAAAGAACCTATCGGGGACCTCACTTACATTCCACTAATACTAAAAGATGGAAGATGATGAGGGAGAAGGCGGTAGCTATTCAGTTGTTTGTCTGTTGTTTAAGTGGGTAGGGACTGGCCTTTCTAATCGTTTTTCCTGGGGATGCGGATGGAATGCTATTGGGAATTCTGTTTGGGTGGGGGCAAAGGAGGAGGATGATGATGAACCTCTCCCTTTCCGCGTCTACTGTGAGAAAGAAAGGGTGAGACGTTTTTTAATATATCATTTCACTAGCCTTGCCTTCTGGGGGCTGGAAAACCAGCGCTATTGCTTGTCGATATGACCTCTCCACCTAGTCTCGTCACTCTTTCAATGCAGTAGACTGGCTATATCTTCGGAGTCACTCCCGTCACATCTGTGAAAAGTCAGCAGAGGCGGCATCAAGTAAACAATACTGCCTGAAAGCGGAAACAATGATCTGGGTGGAAGCAACAAAGTACCAGCGGATCAGACCCTCATCCTCGGTCCCATAGCACATTTGACTGATGCCCACCTCGAGGATTGCCAATCCGGAAACCCCTTCAAACGTCAGATAGAATTTAGTAGTCAGAAAGGTCAGAGCTCCCTCGACTACCCCACCTTTCTACTCAGTTGTCACATGATCGAGTTCTTTTAGAGTAGGGTCTGAGATGCGTCATATATACCTAGAAACAACGGGTAGTAGTGAACAAACTCTAGACGCCTGCTTGACTGTGTTGTTTACGGTATACAAAGGGCAAGGTCTAGAGGCAAGATGTCGAAGAAGGCCCGAAAGAGCTTAAGTCAAAGTGGCCAGGTCCACTAGTTCCAATTCCAGTTTCAGAAGTCCCAAAAGAAAACGTACTTGCATGTGCTAAAATAATACGAGAAATGATTAATGATCGAATACTGGAAGTTGTAATCGCATACCATTGCGGACCATAACCAACTTGTAAAAATATCAAGACCGTTATAATAGTACTCAAATGATTATTAAATCAATAAATAAAGTCAGTTGTCGTATGATCAAGGTGAATCAGAATAACTTTGTGGTTCTCTCATTTCTACAATATATGTATACATTTTTAGGTAGAGTTGAGTATTCATTCTTTGCTTCCTCCAACATTAGTTACTGTAGTATTTGTCTCGTTATCGGGTATCATAACGTTACCCTCGTGTGAACCGAACAGGTGTAGCTGAGCAACAGCTGCAACAGTAGTTGCTTTTGAGGAGATCAGACCTTCTACGTCGTACGTGCACCAAATAGGGTGCGTTCTACTTACAGTAACTTATTTACTTCCGCATTATTTTATGTTATTTTTATAAAGACATTGTAGTGAGATATGCGGAGAATTTCTTCTATAAAATTTATAATTATATGATGTATCTCATTCTATGGGCATGGATTTGATGATCATTATCAATGAGAATGGATGTTGCATTTTTATTTCTATTTTATATTATTCTCCTATTGTTATTTATATTTCAAATGTTAATCTAATGTGCATAAGATGATTTGTTGAATATCATAGATCGTGGGCGCATTTGGACCGTAGGTCCGATGCTCGTGTCCTGTCGGTTTCGGTAGTCAGAGGGACGGGTTGTTACATTAATAGCATTTGCGTATTGTACTTTTTTAAGATATGTTTATATAATGTAATGCTAGATATGTTCTTTCTACTTCGCATTTATAACAATGGATTCTTAAATTGTAATGTGAAGTGGAGTTGTTGAATGATAGATTAACTTCTTAAATACATATAATATTTTTCCATTTTATTCACTTTGCTCGTCTTAATAATATACATAATATATTTATATAAAATGATAGTATATATTAACATATTAAAATCTTTTTATTTAATATTTAAGAAAAAAATTGAAAATGGAAAAAATTGAAAATGGAAAATGCATTAAATCTAATCTAGTCAGATACGATTAGTGGAATTTGGGATCAATCGGCGAACGATTCATTGATCGGCAAACCGTTTGTCGATTGATGCTCAGATTGAGAATAACGTGGCTGGCATGCCTTGATCAAGCATTACGGTGGGAGCAATACCTATTTCGGGAAAAAAACTCTCTACCTGCATGTTCAGCTGTTCATTTTTTCAGTGAGTTAGCGGACATCATCCCCTACTTGCATACATAGGTGATGTGAGAGTTCTGCATCTCACACGCAGCATAATCTTATTCTATTCTACGCTGTCATAAATAATGTATTCCCCACAATTAATTAAATTTGTGTGTGATCCAGTAATCAAAGAGGAAGTAGACTGGATGACGTTAACTAAAGATTTCATGCGCATATTGTGTTGTGCATCACATGCACTGTTCACAGCTTCAGACGCACAGATCTTCCTTATCCTCCCCTGCCAAAACCTATGGTTGCCAATGCGTAAGTGGGGATTTTAGCATTTAATGAAGACAACAGGGACCCCTATTACGGATTTCCATGATTACATTTATGAGTAGAACTAGAACCCAAGCAACAAATTGCATGCCCGTGCAAGTTGGACTTTGCCTGGTCATTTCGATCCACCACATCATGCATCGGGATTACGTATATTATTAGTTTAGTGCACGTAGCGATCAATCTGACCATAGCCTTAACGACGACCAGTCGAAATCTTGGATATCGCATCGTATCATTTACTGTAAGTCTGTCTTATTATCCTAATGAGACCAAACTAATCCCCATCATCCGTCCGTTTGTGGCTGAAAAGAACCCATGTCCCCCCTCTCCTCCCTACACAAATCAAATCAAAATAATCGACAGGAACAATTCTCTGATCTTGTTAGCAGAGAATTAAAGTACGAATGCTCGATCTTCTCCGATCGAAAGAAATAATTATTACTTGATAATTCGAACTTAAGTATTTTAGATAATTGACAAAAGGTCCAGTTAATCTCGAAATCAATCAGTTCTGATTGCCTTTTTTTCTATAACGACTTGGATCTGGACTCGAGATATTTATGTGACAGTAGAGAGCCGTTCGACCATGATCCAGCGATGTGTACAAATTCACGATTGGGTCAATGTGTTTACCCACTGCTCGATCGTGATTGATCAGCTCTTCGCTGTTACAGCACCTATGTGTACAGAAGAGGATCCATGCCTGCGCTCGAACGACAGAAATACAATATGTGGACTGTAGAGAAACTACTCGACTTTATCTGAAGTCCAGATCAGTGTTTTTTGTGACGATATCATGATCTACTTAATCATCTTTCTAAGGCTGATATTTAGTTGATTGCGTGATCGATCTTATGTTACACTTGTTGTTTTTCTCATAATTTTCGTGGCTTACTTAAACACTAGTGATATAAACTAATCTGGATCATAATAACCTCTCTTGTTATTCATTTGGAACTTATTTTAAGGAATTTACTTCGATAGGAGTGCGAGCATCGTCCATGTATTTAAAAAAAAATCTTTGCTCTATATTCTCCAATTTTTTTATTAACATTAAAAATAAATATAGTGATTGATGACTAGGTAACTAGTAATTACTGGTCAGCTCTAGCAGAGCGACCATTGCCTCATCTAACTTAAAATATTTCTCTTTCGCGCCATGTCTTCTTCCATATTATATTTTTTTAAAAAAATAGTTGAATATTTGTGCAATTAAGGTCATCCGAGTGAAGAAAAGGTCACAGTAAAATCAAAATTAATACATGGAAACAAATATAGTGAAAACTTTGGACAGAGATTGTGTATAAAGCAAATCGGAGTATCAAACTCAGGCTACGTGATCACAGAATACGCTTCTTGATTGAACATTATTTCCACAGTTTTGCAAAAATTGTTGATATTAACTCAACCAATAAAAACCTAAGTTGGAATATGTCAGTTCACTTAATATTTTATTACTATTTTTGGGGATTTTTTATGAGTTTCTTTATAGAAAATGATGAAGTTTTTTGGACAAATTTATGATTAAATTGAAATTTTACTGAAATTAGTTAAGTGAAAAAAATCTCACTCATTTTTTGTGATCTTTAAAAACACTAAAAAAAAGTTTGACATTATCGAATAATGCCTTAGCTCGATGAAACCGTAAACCTCACTAGACTCCACCAAAACCTTCAAGCCTTACACGAATTGAAGATGACTTTCAAAGGCTAAATTAGATGTCCAAGATAAGATGCTTAAAGGAGGGTGAACAAAAAACAAAGTTTCTACATATGGTGGCATCTGCGAGAAGGAGTAGAAATCATATCCTTTCCCTACAGAATACCTTAGGGACAACACAATGACGCACCCTCCATCGCTAAAATCACGATTGAATTCTGATAAAAACTGTACATCGAGTCCGAGAGGGGCAACCAAATACCATTTTCTCCCGATCCCTCACTCGTTGACTAGATTCATTGCCTTGATGACCTCGCTGCTCCTAGACCCTCAGAGAAGTTTTCGTGACCATATCCAAACTTAAAGCCCTCAAAGTCCCTGACCCAAATGGCTATGTAGCGGACTTTTTCTTAGCGATCCTGGCCCACTCTGAAAGATGACTTCATGTCACTAACCTCCCGAATTTTCCATAGCAACTTCAATCCTCGAGAACTAAATTTTCTAAATAACTCCATCATCTCTCTCCCATACAAGAAGGGAGACCCTCAAGATATCGCCAACTACAAACCTATAAGTCTAATCAACCTCTCACTTCGAAACATCTGCAAAATTCTAGCAAATAGATGGGCTCTGAAACTTTCTAATCTTATTCCACCTTCCTATTGTTCCTTAAGGGAATGTGAGGCCACCCATGCCTTCTATGTCTCTATAGAGAACATTTCATGGTGGACCCAAAACAAGACCAAAGCAATTGTACTGACCTCAAAAAAGCCTTCTTTGCAAAAAGTAGGTCGCCATCCGAAAAGCCCTACAGATGACACGTTGCACTCTCAAATTTATTGAATAGATATTTGTCCTTCTTGAAACTACGGAGGTATATCCCTTAAGGTTACCAACCTTACTTCTGGATATTTCAAACCTCGGTGTGGGGCTAGGCAAGGTAGCCTCCTCTCTACTCTGATTTTTATCAGAATTTGGCATATCAAGTAATGACCTGGCGTTTACGAACATGCTATTCGTTGATGATAAATTTATCTTCCTCAAATATGACAAGAGAGGTATAAAGTGTGTCAATTTCACCCTTAAAAGTTTCTTCCAAAGTTTGGGGCTTCGAGTAACTAACTCAAAAATCATCCATTTAATTGCATAAACCTATCACGTGACGACCTCCTCAATGCCAACACTGGGATGGAACATCGAAAGCTTCCCTATAAACTACCTCAGTATTCCGCTATCGACCAAATCTCTACTTAGGGCAGATTGGCATTTGGTCATTGAGAAATTTGAATTAATTGAGGATAGCTTAAATTTGAATTAATTGAGGATAGCTTAAATGAGGGTCATTGAGAAATTTCTGTAGCTTCCTTAGTGTATTGCCTTTATTTTAAAATTAATGTGAGGAATTTTGGATACTGTTTGATATTTTTAACCCTCATTTTAATTTAGGCCAGTAGCTAAGTTCACTGTTTGCTAGTATTTTGACTTTTAAAAATACCAAAAACACTCAAAAAAATCTCTAAAAATCGCAAAAACACCATAAAATTATAAAAAGACAAAAACAGTTGATTTCCTGATTTTTGAGCATTTTCCTTGTTTTCATAAATCCTCCATCTTCTCTTTTCTCACTTTGTATATATATTCTATTATTGAAAAAAAATATAAAAATATAAAATATAAAAAGAAAATACAAAATCAGAAATTAAAAAATTCAAAATATAAAAATATAAAACCAAAAATTAAATAAAAAAATTAAAATTAAAAACCCACAAAAACATTGCATACTTGTAGACACTTAATCACATTCACTCTTGCACATTTTGTTTGAGCTATCCTGCTTGCTCCCTGAGTTCGACACTCTTCACACTTGCATACTATACACACTTTTGTAGAGTTAATAATAAATTTTAACTCCACCTTTGCTTGTCATTGTCTGATTTGATACCGTGGATTAATTGTTGATTGATACGGGATTTCGAAGTGGTCAACACATCGACTGTTGATCCGCCTTGTGGCTCTTCGTTATCGATTAATTTTGGCTCATCAAGGCTTCATAAAGCATCTAGAGAGACTACATCTCGAGCCAACCCTCTATGTACTCCATCTCCTTCCTTGGCAAACAAGGCCTCGTGCATATTAACCGATAAATCTACCTTTCTACCCCATTGAGGGGTGGGGAGTAGCGACAAAACCCAAAACAACTTTTGAACCAAACCCTTCCAGTCTAGGGTATCCCTTTTCCTTTGGTCGGTCGCTCATTCCAAGTTCATCACTAACGACAAATTACACCATTTCAACTTTTCTTCAGCTAACATCTGCCCCCTCTGCCAAGCAGATGATGAGTCCTCCATCCACTAATTCCCAGAATGCCCCTTCACTAAACATGTACTTACCTCGCTTAACATTGATGTCTTTGAAAATAATTTAGAAGATTATTTTAAAATTCCAACCTAATGCTCCAGGTCTACCTCCTATTGGAAGATCAAAGTCAATCTGGCATCTGTGTAGTGGTTGATTTGGAAGGAGGGATGTTCGAGGACTTTCCAGGATATCTCTATCCACCCTTGGTTGTGGCGAACAATGTGATGTTCCTCATTGAGCATACTACTTGAAAGTAGATTACACTTGACCGATCTTATTATATAATCATTCCTATATACATATTTACACTTTATTGCATACAATTCCCATGGCCCTTGCCCTAGGACTCACCGTCAGTGTGCATTGCAATCGAACAAGTAGATGGCTGCTTCCTGCGCCCCGATCCCCCAACTTCGGGGAACCTTTTTTTAGCTTATTTTAAAATATAAAAATTTTAGTTGCTACAAGAAAAACAATATTTAGGGAGAAAGGGAACGAGACTCGTTGTAGATGATTGCATATAATATGGGAGAGGCAAAGTGTGGCAAAGCTTGGATGGTCAAACCCGAGGCTCGGATGAATAGGCCAATGGTCGAGGGTGGTGGACTTGAGGGTGATAATTTGAAAATCTCAAAAAATTATTGAGATGGATTTTTACATATGTATCCCTCTAAGTTTATACAAATACGCTTATGTTGTTATCTTTTTTGCAATAACACGTGTGCTCTTATGTTCTTCCACCGTTAACACTTGTGTTTCCTCCATTAGTTTGGTTGTCTAGTAAATGAATCCAATCATAATTTATCAAAACCAATGTTTGATTAAGATATTGTATAACATGTGTGCCCACATTTCTCTTCTTCGTTCCTCAAACTCGTGACATGGAGATGCAACGACGAGGGTCGTGGTGTCTCGACGGTCGAGGATAGCCTCCCTCATTGAATAGTTATAGAAAATACATGCAATTCATCATACAATATTACACCAAGATTGACCAAAATACATGATGATCATCATCATCAGAATCTCAGAAGCGTGCATGGACTGTTGATGAAATCCAGTTTCATTGTCTTAATTCGTGGTTATTAACCTCCTAGCTTAGAGTAAGTGTCAATAAAAACCAGATAAATCCTTGTTTATATATGAGTCAAAGAATAAATTACTAATACAAAAAATAGCAAAACAAAAATCGTAGTTTTTTAAGCCTTTAAAAACGATCACAAAAATAATTCTCCCTTTGTTTGACCTTATCTCCATTTTTGGTCAACATGAAACTTGTAGATCTCATCGAGATCTACAATTTTCATGTTTTGAGTTTTTCCAAATTCGGCATCCTTCTCCTTCATATTTCACATTCTTCTTCTAAATAATCTGATTAGGCCACGTGACGCCTTCTGGTTGTACCACACGACCCGTCTCTTCATGCACCACGCACCCTCCATTTCCCGTCGTCCGATCAACCTCTTCCTCTCCAGATCCACACCGTCCATTCCAGCTTTAATTTCCACCCTTTGATCAAGCTTCAGCCTTCATCACAGCCATCCATCTTCGCCTTCATCTCAACTAGCCATGTGTCATCTCCACAGCTGCCCGATCGTGTCCTAGAGCCTCAATCATCACTGCACGTTACCACTTCCTCCTCAACCCTTCGATCAGGTCCGCAGATTATATCACCACCATCCGCTATCATTCCCCTCTCTTCACACCACATGGTGCTTCCTACGCCCTTCGATCCACCCTCTGTCGATTTGATCCTAGCCGCACTTGACCGACTACCTCTCAACCGTTGAATCGTGAGATCCAACGGTGGAGGCTTCATCGTCTACCTCTGGCCCCCATATCGTCTACATTCTCCACCTTCCAAAACCATCGCCCCCTTCCTATTCTCCCGATCACATCTTCCTGTTGGACATGCGAACCCACGGCGAGCCATTATGCAATAAATGTTATTGCACATATCATTTCATGATCTGAAATGAAGAATAAATAATTTACATAAATAGGTCCCTCTGTACAATTAGGGTTATGTACCATGGCTATCTTAATAATCATACAGTTGTTGATTCAATTATTGAATCATAGAGGCTGGTGCTTAGATGAATATCTAAAGAGTTAGATTGAGGACTCATCAAGCACCGTCAAATGATTGTTAAGATGTGATCTCCAGCCTGAGTAGGAGATGGAAATCCTTTCTCACATAGGTTGATATCTGACCGACCTCTTGATGCAGGTCCTCTGCATGGGAATAGAGATTCAGAGGTGTCAGATTAGTTAGGTCAAAGAGTTGACTTAACGAGATCGAGATAACCTAAGTCATATGTTGAATGTTGTCACAGCATAGGCACGCATCCTCTGACCGGAGACAGATGTATTGCTATATGTCTGAGTATGTACATTTGGCAGACCGATAGGTTGATGGCCTAACCAAGGTCTATACACCGGCAAGCTGGTGTGCATATAAGGGCATATGAGCAATACGATCTCTCAAAGGGATCATACAGGTTCACTACTGAACCGGAAGACATGAGCTCACTGATAACACGAAAAATCGAGCGGTCGTATTGATCCACAAGGCGGATCAACAGTCGATGTGTTGACCACTTCGAAATCCCGTATCAATCAACAATTAACCCACGGTATCAAATCAGACAATGACAAGCAAAGGTGGAGTTAAAATTTATTATCAACTCTACAAAAGTGTGTATAGTATGCAAGTGTGAAGAGTGTCGAACTCAGGGAGCAAGCATGATAGATCAAACAAAATGTGCAAGAGTGAATGTGATTAAGTGTCTACAAGTATGCAATGTTTTTGTGGGTTTTTAATTTTAATTTTTTTATATTTTTGGTTTTATATTTTTATATTTTGAATTTTTTAATTTCTGATTTTGTATTTTCTTTTTATATTTTATATTTTTATATTTTTTTTCAATAATAGAATATATATACAAAGTGAGAAAAGAGAAGATGAAGGATTTATGAAAACAAGGAAAATGCTCAAAAATCAGGAAATCAACTGTTTTTGGTCTTTTTATAATTTTATGGTGTTTTTGTGATTTTTAGAGATTTTTCTGAGTGTTTTTGGTATTTTTAAAAGTCAAAATACTAGCAAACAGTGAACTTAGCTACTGGCCTAAATTAAAATGAGGGTTAAAAATATCAAACAGTATCCAAAATTCCTCACATTAATTTTAAAATAAAGGCAATACACTAAGGAAGCTACAGAAACTGAGTTTGTATTTTTAGGATTTTTCTAGATTTTTTTATATTTTTATAAAGTTTTTAGGAGTTTTCTAATTTTTAAGATTTTTGTTTTAATGATTTTTAGACTGACACTAAAGGATTATAAGACAAGCAAAATATATTTTTTTGGAATTTTTCAAAAACTTTTACTAATTTTTATGGATTTTCTAATGCAAACAGTGCTGAAAATGCATGTTTTTTATTTTTAATAAATATTAAAATGAAATAAAAATGCAATATAAAAATAGAGCGTGAATGAGCAAGCAAACATGAGCCTAAGATAATTTTTATGGATTTTTTAGCAATTTATAGATGCATGGAATAAATGGGGAAGGTATACAAAAACACAAGGCCTGACAAGGGTACAAATGTAAATAAAGCACAGTCCAGGGGCCTATATGTAAATTTTCCAGAAATTATATAACTTCAATAAAAACTCTCTGGACAAATAACAAATTACCAAAATGTCAGGAGTATGCTCGCAAAATTGTCAACGTCACGTGCACGAGGCACGTGATCTGGCAGGGGCACAAGTGTAATTATGAAAGAGCCCTGGGCAATATTGCAAAATGTACAGAATATTATAACTGCAAGTAGAAATTTTAGGGCTAAAACTAAATACAAAAAGACCTGGGGTACCCCTGCAAAATGCCCGCACCTCACGCGCACAAGCACATGAGGTGACGTGGCGGAGGACCGATATGTAATATTACAAAAACTGGGGTGTCACAGTGCAAATATTACAAACATAAATAAACTTCAGATGGATGTTTAAGTACTATTTCTTAAATACAAAAAATGATCGGGTGAGGTTGCAAAATACCCAATCCAACGCGCGATCGGACGTCTGAAGATCTGTCACTTATGCCACGCGTCCTGATCGTGACGGTTGATGACGATTCGCACGGACGGCCCAGATCAGAAGGATCCTGATTGATCGGACGATGTGGACTGCAAGGGATCCTTCGGCTGCTGTGCGGCTGGAAGAGCGCCCTTGATCGGACGGCAAAAGGAAGACGACGACGAACGGGGAAGAACACCGCGGTAGGCGAACTTCCCCAGCCTCCAAGCGCCTCCTCCGCAGCGTGTGAAGCTCCAAAATGGCTGAGACGATTCCTGCAGGTCTGCTCCAGGTCCTGGGGCTTCCAAAACTCCCAGCGGAGCGCTGTGTTGCAGCCGCGAAGACGGTGGAGCTGGATGCTCTAGGTAGATCCGGCGAGGGGTGAAAAATCACTCCCAGGCGTTGTTCCTTGCTCCTGTCCTGCAGAGAAGAGTGAAGGAGTTGGGGGCAAAATGCCCCGACCCCGCAGTGGGCAAAAAAAAGGGCGGAGACGATGATAGGGATGCTCGCCGGAGCAAGCTCCGACGAGGTGAACGGTGAAGGCGAATATGGCGTGTCGATCAAAATGGAGGATGGCGAATGGTTCCTACAACTACTGGAAATAAAATCAAGCAAGAAAAAATGAATAAAAAGCAAACCTCAAGCCCAGGAAAGGCGAGATGGGACCTCACGGCCAAGGTGGCCGGAGGTGGCTGGAACACGGCTCCTAACCTCACCGCACCTCGACGGGGGGTGTGGGGAGTCTCCTCTGTCACTGGAGGCTCACCCTACCCACTCCCGGAGGTCTGAAGCTATCCAAAACCGGTTCAAAGAAGAATGGAAGATTTGGGTGGCTTTTTGAACGAGTGGTGACGAGGGCTACAAGAACGAGGCGCAGCGGTCAACTCGACGATCCAATCCCCAAGACAAGCTAAGGGTGTGTATGCCCTATGGTAGGGGAGAAAAATTGCAGAAGGAATCGACATGAAACGATGTAAGGCGTGGCCTCCAAAATTAGGCGAAAACCAAGAAAAACGTAGATCTGACACTGGACAGACCTCGGTGAGAGAGTTGGCCGAGGTCAACCAAGGAAGGAAGCTGGTTGGTCCACATGGACCAACCAGAAAAACCTTGGTGAAAATTAATTGTAAAATCATTTAAAAATAGAAAACGATTTAATTAATTTTTTATTATTAAATGAAAAATATTTGTTATTTTATAAACTATTTTATTATGATTTTTATTTATTTTTTAGAGATTAATAATTACAAGTTTCCTTTTATACCCTTTATAGGTATCTTTACTTACATATTTTATTATTTTATTTTTATTTTGTATATTTAATTAATTTATTTATTTTTATTATTTTATAAATTTATAACATATTTTTATACACTTAAATATATTTTTATTTTATTTTTCTGATGTGTTTTGTACACTTACTTTGGTTATCTCGATCTTGTTAAGTCAACTCTTTGACCTAACTAATCTGACACCTCTGAATCTCTATTCCCATACAGAGGACCTACATCAAGAGATCAGTCAGATATCAGCCAAGTGAGAAAGAATTGCCATCTCCTACTCAGGCTTGAGATCCTCTCTTAATAATCATTTTATGGTACTTGATGAGTCCTCAATCTAACTCTTTAGATCTTCATCCAAGCACCAGCCTCTATGATTCAATAATTGAATCAACAACCATATGATCATTAAGATGGCCATGTGATAAACACGAAATTCAAGAGAGCCTAAATGGTGTCTCACACAAGGCGGAGACAACCGTCGCTGTGGCGACCCTCAAATGAATCTCGTATCTAATCAACAATTAACCCACACTATAGATCAAAGAAATAGAAATAAATGTGGAGTTAAAATTTATTTTTAACTCTGCACAAAATGTATAGCAAGCAAGTATGCAGAGAGTTCAAACACAGGGAGCAAACAGGGTAATTCAATTAAATGTGTGTGAGTGAATGTGAGTGATGTCTACACTAAGCAAGCAAAGGTTTTTGTGGGTTTTTAATTTTTTAATTTTTTAATTAATTTTTTTATTTTTTAATTTAACTTTTAATTTTGTATTTTGATTGTTACTTTTCTGATTTTTATAATTTTATATTTTATATTTTTTTCAATATTGGAATATAAGGACAATATAATAAAAGGGAAGATCAAATATTTATAAAAATGTACAAAAATAATCAAAAATTCAGAAGTAAAATCTTTTTGGTATTTTTATAATTTTTTACTATTTTTGTGATTTTTGGGTATTTTCCAAGGTATTTTTGGTATTTTTAAATACTGAAAATAAACCAAAACAGTGGACAAGCTACTGGCTGGGGGTAAAACTGGAATTAAAAATAGCAAATAGCCACACAATTTTTCACACTTTTTTTCAAATAAGGATAATAAAATATAGAACAAACATGAACTGAGTTTGTATTTTTCTGAGTTTTCTTTGATTTTATATATTTTTTTTGAAGTTTTTATGTATTTTTTGAATTCTTAAGGTTTTTCTTTTGAGATTTTTAGGGATTTTTGGACTGACACTAAAATAGGATAAAATAGATAATAGGGTATTTTTTTTTTGAATTTTTTGAGGATTTTTAATATTTTTTAGTATTTTCTAAGCTAGACAGTGAATAAAAAGCATTTTTTTATTTTTAATAAATATAAAAATGAAGGCGTGGAAGAACAAGCATACATGAGCTTAACCCTAATTTTTGAGAATTTTTGGAATTAAAATGAGGGTCCAAATAATTACGTTAAGCACACAAAAATTAAAGGTCTGGCAGGGACCTTTTAACAAAAAGAAAAAGCTCCAGGGGCTTTTAGGCACTTTTCCCACAAAACTTTATACTGACTTAAATATATGATGGGCTAAATAGTAAGAGCAAAAGCTACGGGGTGGCGTCTGCAAAAATTCCAGGAGGCACGTGCGTGAGCACGTGCACTTGGGAAGGATCTGTCCATAAATACAAGCCAGTCCAGGGTCCTGACTGTAAATATCACAAAAATACACTACAACAGAGGAAAGATTGGGAACTAAATATAAATTACAAAAACGGTCGGGTATACCATGCAAAAATCCCAGACCTTAGCGTGGACGAACGGTCAGATTGGCTTTACTTATACACGTGGCTCCACCAGGCGCTCCGATGCCTCTTCGCAATGTACGGCCACGATTAGATGGTCTTGAATGATCAAACGACTGTAGCACCTGAAGATCCGACGGCCACTGCGATGTCTGGAGTTGTCTCTTGATCAAACAACTTGGAAGACCCCAGGATGAACTGGGAAGAACTCGAGCAATGGCGCTCCCTTGCCCGCTTGAATCTCGCAGCCCTGTCGTCTCCCAGCTCCACGATCGGTCCCAAACGCCTCCTGGAGATTCCCTCGAGCCGTCGGCAGCCTCAAAATGGTGGAGGGACCACTGGTGACCACCACGGCATCGGGGGGACGAGTCACTGTTCCAAATACCTTCCTCCTCAGCAAAACTCGACTCCAAGGGAGCCTCTGGAGCCCTGAGACCTGCAAAGGAAAATGCGCGACACAGTAGAGGTCCCAAGACAAAAACGAGAGGATTGGGTGGTGTCCTATGCGAAAATGGAGCTCACCGGAGCAAGCTCCGGCGAGGTGGTCGATGAATGACGAATGATGGAGTAAACTACCTAATAAAACCACGGATTACAACCTACGACTGACAGCTAGCTAAACTACAAAAAATGAACAGAAAATGGTCCTCAGTGGCTGAGGCTACGAGGAAAGGACCTCACGGCGGCGAGGCCGCCGGAGATGGCTGGGAGCTCGCCTAGGCATGCTTGTTGCACCTCAACGAGACGATGGGATCACCCCCTGTCACCGGGGATCCCAGGCCAACACTCGGATGTCTCAACTCAGGCCACAAGGCGGTTCCAAGAGGAAGAGGAAGAGGAAGAGGGAGACTCGGTTTTGAAAGGTGATGGACGCGGCTCAAAAATCGAAGGAGAACGGGCTACACAGTGATGGTCTGCCCGAGGAAGAAGATGGGCGGGGTAGCTGGATCGTAGGGGAGTAACTTTGCAGAAGGACGCGTGCCCAAAAGATGAAAGGGTAGCCCGCGAAAACCCGAGAAGGTAGGTGCGTGCTCAGGTCCAGAGGGCACAGACCTGGGGTCAAGGAGTTGACCCCCGGTCAACAGATGGCGTGGCCTGATTGGGCCACGTCATCCGCAAAAAGACAAATTTTAAATAAAACTCTTGTAAATTAAATTAAAATCAGTAAATGATTTAATTAATTTTAGGTTGTTTAATAAAAAATACTTATTATTTTATATAGTATTTTATTCTTATTTTTAATTATTTTTATGAGGTACATTTTTACAAGTTCCATTTATACCCCTTGTTGGTACATATCTATATATTTAAGTATTTTATTTTTATTTTGTGATTTTAATTTCTTTATTTTTGGTTATTATTTTATAAAAATATAACATACTTTTATACACATAAATATATTTTTGTTTTATTTTATGATTTATTTTGTATAATTAATAAATTATAAGAGAATGTTGTATAGGTATGTATATAAGTATTGTATCTATGTATTCTATATACAAGTATTTTTATTTTATATTTTATTTGAATTTTTATTCTAATTTTAATGCACATAATTATTATAAGTAATATTTGCAAGATTATAAAAATATAAAAATACAAAAATAATGAATAAATAATAAATTGAATATTTTAATTAGTACAAGTATACAATGGGGGTCCAAAACTCAACTTTCAAACTGTAGCTCCGCCAAATGCGAAACCACCGCCATTAAATAGCTTATTTTATTCTATATACAATTAAAGGTGAGTTTGATGCATTTGGAGTTGTCATTTGTGAGATACGGGTCTGGCAAGTTGGGATTCTAGATTTTTATTCAGACCATAACTTTTTATCTGTATATTATTTTTTAGTGAAATCAATTTTGTATATTTCTTTATTTAATTATCTAAAACTTTCATGTACAAAGTTTCTTTATTTGATGTATAAAAAGTGGAACCAAAAATAGGTCCCAAAATGAATAAAGAATGAATTAAATAATATAGGTATTTGACCCTTATCTCCCCCTACTTTATTCCTTGTCGACCTATTCATCAAGATGCCTAGGTCTCAGGGTTTCGGGTCATAAAATATTTACAATATTTTATTCTTTTTCTTTTCTTTTATTTATTCTATAATTTTGGCTTTAATTACAGTATTTTATACACTATTTGGATGCACATGCATGAATGCTAAGATGATGAAATAAAGGGTATTTACAGGCATTTGCTAGGGTTTTTGGTGCCAAAATGATAGAATAAAGATGATGAAATGTGGATTCATAATCCCCCTATACTTTACCTTTGCTAGTCCCTAGCAAACACTTATGCAATAAGTGCAAAAAGAAAAGAAAGAAAAGAAAAAGAAGAACTTGGATTTAATTTGATTATCAAACTTGTTTTCACAAAATCAAAGTTTGGAGCTTAAGTCGGACCTTTGTAATTTTAGTGCGGGCGGAACCTTAGTGAGAACCGAATTTGAAATCCAACAGCCTCTGAGTATCCCAAAACTCTGTTCAAGTCTCCTCAATAGCCAGGTCAGAAATACTTCAACTCATACGCAAACCCTTATGACTATGAATCTGACTCGTATAGTGTAAGTGCTGGTGGCTCTCCCCAACTAGAATGACAAAGAAACTGACTTCTCCAATACGACAACCCAATGATTCCCCAATCCAACAACTCATCCCTCAAGGAGCGGGGTATTCCCTTCTAAGTTCAAGTGGCAACCGGCTCAAGAGGAGGAGGTGAAGAGAAGAGAAAAAATGGACGGTAGCCAGTGTAGCTACCTATCCTAGGATGCAAGACCAGTGTAGTCAAGTCACCCAGCTGCAGGCTCACATGATTTGACTTGGAAGCTCAAGCTTGCTTATTTGACTTTACAACAAATGTACACTTCGGCATGCATTTTTATTTTTGTACAGGCCTGTCCACTTTTTTTTTGGAGTTTTGCTTTTGCATTTTTTTGAATACTATATACATCAGCATTTACATAGGGAGTTTTTCCTCTTGAGCCAGTAGTCTGTCCCTCTTTTGAAGCTTTATTTCAACCCACGATCTCCTATCCTCGAAACTCATCACTACTGGACGGGTTGGGGCGCACTTCCCTCCCTAGAGGAGGACAAATGTTTCCACTTGTGTGCGTCTCATACCGGCAAATCCAATCCCCTCACCACTCCAACTGAGTTGAGCCATGTGAAAGGTGCAGGTGTCCAAGTTAGGTCATTATCAACAAGAGTCATGCGTGTGCTCCGAAATACTCTACTTAGGCAGTCAAGAATTCATTGAACCAAGTCCCGTGATCCTCAAAGAATTAAGTCAACTAGACCTGAAGTACCTCAAACCCAGTTCCTATAAGGTTCCTTTTGTTAGGTAGATTATAAGGTCCAATCAAGCTCCAATATCTGGATTTTACTTAGACTTGTTCAACTATCAAACTCAATCCGAAAAATGCGAATGCTATGTAATGCGATGCAGAAAATATTTTTGTGATGCAATTTTCAAAGATTGAACTTTTTTATGGATTTTTGAAAAGATGATGCATGCATTTATTTTCAAAAAGATTTTCCAAATGTTTTTGGATTTTACTTTTGCAAATGTTTTTGGGATTTTTGAAAACAAAAAGGTTTTGGCTGAAAACAAGGTTAAAAATATGTACAAGGGAGTGCTTCTTATATATACAAGAAGTGGATTTTAAGAATTTACAAGGGTAAGTGGTCAGTTTTATAAGTATATATATAGTGGATTTTGGTGTGATGTATATATTCCTCAAACTTATTTGACACAAGTTTTTCAAACAATTTTGAAAACTATAGTCCAAAATAATTTTTACAAACATTTTACAAACATGTACACACATTCGAAAATCATTTTGCAAAGGCTTTCAAAATAGTATAGATAGATTTTTCAAAATAATTTTGCAACCATTTTTCAAACCATTTGCAAATCATTTTTCAAACATTTTATTTCACACAAAGAAAATGGGTTTTATAATCAAAATGTTTTTACAAAGGTTGAAAACATGTAACAAAATGTTTTACAAATAGTTTTCAATAAATGTTCACAAAGATTTTCAAACTAGTTTTCAAACATTTTGTAAAAAATATTTTCACCAGATTTATTAATCAGTAAATACAAAAAGAATTTAAGGAATAATCACATCTTTTTATCAAGTTTTTTAATGAATTTTAAGAATAATTGGTCATATTATTAAGAAAATACGAAAGTACAAGTTATGGCTAAAGTATATACACAGTATATACGACCCCCCTATACTTAGCTTGAGCTATGTCCTCATAGATCAGAGAGAAAAAAGAAGACATAACTCGTACTGAGTATAGAAAAGTCTAAAGAATAAGGAACGAATGAATGAATCAATAAGAAGTTGACCGTCCCCCCTATACTTAGGATCAAATAATCCTAAGTATAGCAGACTGTACACAACGCAGGGAGGGTCAAGGGTGGGAATGAACAGATCGTACTCAGATTGTCTCCCCCTATACTTAGGATAAGCTATCCCTAAGTATAGACAAGAAGAGGAGACAATGGAGAGGATCGAAAAGAATAGAACAACTCGGGGTGCACACCCCCCTATACTTAGGACAAAGTACGTCCTAAGTATGGAAAACTGTCTACAAGGGTAGCACCTTTTTGATAGATGAAGAAGATAGAAAAGGAAAAGAAGAAAAGAGGAAAAGAAGAAAAGAAATCAAAAGGTAGATGAAGAGATCGTGAGGATGTACACACCACTCCCCCTATACTTAGGGTAAAAGAAGCCCTAAGTATAGGCAACAACAAGAGTGATGACACGGACGAAGAAAGAACACTCAGCTTGTCCACCCCCTATACTTAGGACAGAGTGCGTCCTAAGCAAGGCAAACACGAGAATGGATGGACGAGCAATACGGGAGAGACAGAGATGAACAAAGGAGAATGTACAACAGAGGTGGATGTACATATGATCAAGAAGGCCGAAAGCTAACCTTCTTGCGAGACCGCTGAGGGATAGATCTCGTATGGTGTATGTCGACATCAGGGTCCATAGAGGACGGAAGCCGATCAGGGTTGACACGGTGAAGGCCCTCAGTGGAATCAAAACGGAAAGGGACGAACTGATCAATGGAAGCAGTATGGCTAGGTTCTCCCTTGGTAGTCCTATGGTGTGAAGGCACAGACTGGTGAGTGGAAGAAGTACGACTAGGTCCGGCCTTGGAAGTCTCGCAGATGTCAAAGTGGAATGGGACAAACTCATCATCCTCGGAAGAAGTGTAATCGGAGTCGTCCTGCGAGTCCTCGTCCAGGTCAAAATCAAAAGGAACGAAATCATCAGTGGAAGTATACGAACTCAGATCTTCCTCAAGAGTCTCACCTGAATCATTGTCTTCAACAGGAGGTCTGAATTTATCAAAATAAATGGCAGCATCATAACCGACCTCAATCATCTTCACCTTTGAAGGAGCAGGGATGGAAATATCAGTGGAAGTAGTCAAACCAGGTCCGCCCCGTCTAGTCTTACCTAGGTCATTTGTCTCCTTATGAGGTCTCTCAAAATAATGGGCAACTTCATAAACGTCCTCAATAGTCTTGGTATCTGCCCCCCACTCAATTGGATCAATCACGTAGATACTTTGGATTTCATCAACACATCGCCACACACCAGGAGGAGGAAACTCAAGGTCCATGCTTTCCGATTTCCTCCCCTTTCGGGGGATTCATCGGGTCTCATTAGGTTTCGCTAAGAAAACATCTCTAATAACATCAGATCGGTCACATGCCTCGGAGTCAGCTAGAGTCGGTGAAGGTGTATCAGATGCAGGTCTCTGGTCAACTGTAGGTGTGGTGATCAACACTTCGCTCTCGTCAATAGGACGGAAGCGAACCTCTCCTGATCCATAGTCAATAACGACCCTCGCAGAGGCGAGGAATGCTCGTCCCAGGATGATTGGAGATGGCTCCCCTGTGGAGTTCTCCATGGGTAACACGACGAAGTCAACATGATGGCTCATGCCCTGAATAGAAATGACGGTGTTTTCAAGGATACCCTTCGGCCTCTTAATAGATCCATCAGCAAACTGAACGATCATCCTGGTTTTCTTTAGAGGCCCTAAGTGAAGAGACTGTACCAGTGAGAAGGGTAGTATGCTAATAGTCGCACCGCCGTCCAGGAGAGTGCGATCACAAGTGTAGTCAGAGATGGTGCAAGTGATGAAAGGTGTAGCTGTGTTCTTCTTCTTGGGAATGGGACGGTGTGTGATGGCGAGGGCAGTGGCCATGGTCAAAATGTGACGCTCAGATCTGCTCCTCCGCTTTCTCTTCTTGGGAAGAGGAGCAGATAATTGGGTCATGGCCTGCTGAAGTGGGGCACGGATGATCTCATGAATGGTGGCCACCACTTCGGGTTCAGTCAACATCTTTTTGAATTTTTGGACCTCCTCCATAAAAGGGAGGAAGTCGGAATCAGTATGTACATGAGGAGTTCCCAGATCAGTCTGTACATAGGCACCCTCGGGGTTGGAGATGGGACAAGAAGTGAGGGGATGTGTGGTCAAATGATTGGGCAATTGGACCCTCTCCTCACTACGTGGCTCGATCGTGTGACTCCCAAAATCTTTTTGTGTTTTTGTGTTTTTCTCATTTTTTTGTATTTTTGGTGATTGCAAGCTCCCATGATCACCCACAATTGAATCCGTAGCCTTGCTGAATAGAGCACTATTCTTATATTCTCTCAACATGGCAAGATTATCTTTTATCAAATCAGTGTGCTCTATCATCAGGGTCAACATGTCACTTGAGATCGAGGGAGGTGACTCCAACAGGTCAGACTCGGGTGGATGTGAAAGTGGAGGTGGATAATAAACAGGTGGAGGTGGAGGTGGATAGAAATTCGAGTCATGATACTGTGGCTGAGGCGGATATGTACAAAAGTTAGAAAAAGGAGGAGGAGGATCCTCCCGATAAAAGGGAGGTGGACCGGCTGGAGGGTACGAGGAATCCGCAAAGTCCGGATAAAAATCGGTCCAGGGATCCATCTCGAAACAAGAGAAAAATGATCAGGAGAACATGACGGTCAAGTCAAGAGATGTGTGGAGAAGGGTGCAAATGCGCAGAGAAGATCTAGAATGCACACAACAGTCACAGACAAAAATGAAACAAGACAAACCCTCAATTCACCTACTCAACTCGGTAGAGACCACAAGAGTGGTCTTTTTATCTTGTCTGTTTTAGAGTTAGGTGAGAAGTCAAAATTTTGTGCAAACACATAGGGGGCTGAATATGGGTTTTGGGCACTAACCTTAGTGTGTGAGCGAGCAATGTAAAACGAAGACAATGAGGAGATTACTCGCCCCAATACAAGAATTTTCTTTTTGATCGATTTTAGGATCAAGTAATATTAGCAGTCCCAATTTTATTGATTATCACTTTTTTTGGATTTTCAATAAAAATGCACGATCCTAACGGGGATTCAATTCCTTTAAGCTCCTAGGTTGGCAAAATCAGAGGGAGAGTCGGAAAAGCAATGCAAGCGGCAAACAATGATGAATGCTAAAGCGTAAATGCTCACCTTGCCTCCAGCACTCTACATGCAAGGATGCTCAGCAGAATTGAAACCTATCTAAATGCAAATGCAAAGCTGATGAAATCGCCCTAAGTTCAGAAATTTCTATTAACGTGAAGCACCACAAGTCGGTCACCAATCCTCAATCCAAAAAGTCCGGTCTAGACTCACCCCTCCTCTTCTCGACAAATCGAGTTCAGGAGTAGCGCTTGATGGGGGTGGGCTCGCGGCGCGGCGGATCTAAGATGATGAAACGACTGTTTAAAAATTTGACTAAGTCCAAATGCGGCTATAGGTACATGCAAGATATATTAGGTGTTTGGCCTTAATCTATCGCGAGCAATCCTAAATCTAAGGGCTCAATCACACAAAGTGAAGAAAACAAAATCGGAAAACAAAGTAAAAAATGCGATGAAAACCGATAAAAACGCGGTGATCCCCCAAGTGTACAAGCACTTGGAAATTGGGCCCGAAAGTCCAAGTCCGAATGTACCTGTATTATTACAATAATAGAAGGTCTTTCTCACAAAATAAAAATGCGAACTAATCTAAGCACTCTCTCACTCCTCCTGCTCTCTCCTGCCGGCTTGGCTAAAGAATAGCCGGCTTCGCTTCCCAAGGTTGCTTCGGGTCACCTAGGCGATCCGCCTTGCTCCGCGGTCCCTCGCAAGAAGACAAGAAAAGAATGGTCAGATATCTCAATCAATAGATATATCAAAAGTGTAAGAGAGAGAAAATAAAGCTATGGTAGACGACAAGCACAATCAGACAAAAATGTGAACTACTCGTTGTTGCTCCCCGACAACGGCGCCATTTGATAAACACGGAATTCAAGAGAGCCTAAATGGTGTCTCACACAAGGCGGAGACAACCGTCGCTGTGGCGACCCTCAAATGAATCTCGTATCTAATCAACAATTAACCCACACTATAGATCAAAGAAATAGAAATAAATGTGGAGTTAAAATTTATTTTTAACTTTGCACAAAATGTATAGCCAGCAAGTATGCAGAGAGTTCGAACACAGGGAGCAAACAGGGTAATTCAATTAAATGTGTGTGAGTGAATGTGAGTGATGTCTACACTAAGCAAGCAAAGGTTTTTTGTGGATTTTTAATTTTTTTAATTTTTTAATTAAATTTTTTATTTTTTTAATTTAATTTTTAATTTTGTATTTTGATTGTTACTTTTCTGATTTTTATAATTTTATATTTTATATTTTTTTTTCAATATTGGAATATAAGGACAATATAATAAAAGGGAAGATCAAATATTTATAAAAATGTGCAAAAATAACCAAAAATTTAGAAGTAAAATCTTTTTGGTATTTTTATAATTTTTTACTATTTTTGTGATTTTTGGGTATTTTTCAAGGTGTTTTTGGTATTTTTAAATACTGAAATAAACCAAAACAGTGGACAAGCTACTGGCTGAGGGAAAACTGGAATTAAAAATAGCAAATAGCCATAAAAGTTTTCCACACTATTTTTCAAATAAGGATAATACAATATAGAACAAACAGGAACTGAGTTTGTATTAATCTGAGTTTTCTTTGATTTTATATATTTTTTGAAGTTTTTATGTATTTTTGAATTTTTAAGGTTTTTCTTTTGATATTTTTAGGGATTTTTGGACTGACACTAAAATAGGATAAAATAGATAATAGGGAATTTTTTTTGGAATTTTTCCAGGACTTTTAATATTTTTTTGGTATTTTCTAAGATAGACAGTGAATAAAAAGCATATTTTTGATTTTTAATAAATATAAAAATGAAATAAAACCAAAAACTAAAATTATGACGTGGAAGAACAAGCATACAAGAGCTTAACCCTAATTTTTGAGAATTTTTGGAATTAAAATGAGGGTCCAAATAATTACGTTAAGCACACAAAAATTAAAGGTCTGGCAGGGACCTTTTAGCAAAAAGACAAAACTCCAGGGGCTTTTAGGCACTTTTCCCACAGAACTTTATATTGACTTAAATATATGCTGGGTTAAATAGTAAGAGCAAAAGCTACGGGGTGGCGTCTGCAAAAATTCCAGGAGGCACGTCCGTGAGCACGTGCACTTGGGAAGGGTCTGTCCGTAAATACAAGCAAGTCCAGGGTCCTGACTGTAAATATCACAAAAATTACACTACAACAGAGGAAAGATTGGGAACTAAATATAAATTACAAAAACGGTCGGGTATACCATGCAAAAATCCCAGACCTTAGCGCGGACGAACGGTCAGATTGGCTTTACTTATACACGTGGCTCCACCAGACGCTCTGATGCCTCTTCGCAATGTGCGGCCACGATTAGCTGGTCTTGAATGATCGAACGGCTGTAGCACCCGAAGATCCGACGGCCACTGCGATGTCTGGAGTTGTCTCTTGATCAAACGGCTTGGAAGACCCCAGGATGAACTGGGAAGAACTCGAGCAATGGAGCTCCCTTGCCCGCTTGAATCTCGCGGCCCTATCGTCTCCCAGCTCCACGACCGGTCCCAAATGCCTCCTGGAGATTCCCTCAAGCCGTCGGCAGCCTCAAAATGGCGGAGGGACCACCGGTGACCACCACGATGTCGGGGGGACGAGTCATGGCTCCAGATACCTTCCTCCTCAGCAAAACTCGACTCCAAGGGAGCCTCTGGAGCCCTGAGACCTGCAAAGGAAAACACGCGACACAGTAGAGGTCCCAAGACAAAAACGAGAGGATTGAGTGGTGTCCTATGCGAAAATGGAGCTCGCCGGAGCAAGCTCCGGCGAGGTGGTCGATGAATGACGAATGATGGAGTAAACTACCTAATAAAACCACGGATTACAACCTACGACTGACAGCTAGCTAAACTACAAAAAATGAACAGAAAATGGTCCTCAGTGGCCGAGGCTACGAGGAAAGGACCTCACGGCGGCGAGGCCGCCAGAGATGGCTGGGAGCTCGCCTAGGCACGCTTGTTGCACCTCAACGAGATGCTGAGATCACCCCCTGTCACCGGGGATCCCAGGCCAACACTCGGATGTCTCAACTCAGGCCACAAGGCGGTTCCAAGAGGAAGAGGAAGAGGGAGACTCGGTTTTGAAAGGTGATGGATGCGGCTCAAAAATCGAAGGAGAACGGGCTACACAGTGATGGTCTGCCCGAGGAAGAAGATGGGCGGGGTAGCTAGATCGTAGGGGAGTAACTTTGCAGAAGGACGCGTGCCCAAAAGATGAAAGGGTAGCCCGCGAAAAACCTGAGAAGGTAGGTGCGCGCTCAGGTCCAGAGGGCACAGACCTGGGGTCAAGGAGTTGACCCCCGGTCAACGGATGGCGTGGCCTGATTGGGCCACGTCATCCGCAAAAAGACAAATTTTAAATAAAACTCTTTAAATTAAATTAAAATTAGTAAATGATTTAATTAATTTTAGGTTGTTTAATAAAAAATACTTATAATTTTATATAGTATTTTATTCTTATTTTTAATTATTTTTATGAGGTACATTTTTACAAGGTCCATTTATACCCCTTGTAGGTACATATCTATATATTTAAGTATTTTATTTTTATTTTGTGATTTTAATTTCTTTATTTTTTGTTATTACTTTATAAAACTATAACATACTTTTATACACATAAATATATTTTTGTTTTATTTTTATGATTTATTTTGTATAATTAATAAATTATAAGAGTATGTTGTATAGGTATGTATATAAGTATTGTATCTATGTATTCTATATACAAGTATTTTTATTTTATATTTTCTTTGCATTTTTATTCTAATTTTAATGCACATAATTATTATAAGTAATATTTGCAATATTATAAAAATATAAAAATACAAAAATAATGAATAAATAATAAATTGAATATTTTAATCAGTACAAGTATACAATGGGGGTCCAAAACTCAACTTTCAAACCGTAGCTCCGCCAAATGCGAAACCATCGCCATTAAATAGCTTATTTTATTCTATACAATTAAATGAGTTTGATGCATTTGGAGTTGTCATTTGTGGGATACGGGTCTGGCAAGTTGGGATTCTGGATTTTTATTCAGACCATAACTTTTTATCTGTATATTATTTTTTAGTGAAATCAATTTTGTATTTTTCTTTATTTAATTATCTACAACTTTCATGTACAAAGTTTCTTTATTTGATGTATAAAAAGTGGAACCAAAAATAGGTCCCAAAATGAATAAAGAATGAATTAAATAATATAGGTATTTGACCCTTATCTCCCCCTACTTTATTCCTTGTCGACCTATTCATCAAGATGCCTAGGTCTCGGGGTTTCGGGTCATAAAATATTTACAATATTTTATTCTTTTTCTTTTCTTTTATTTATTCTATAATTTTGGCTTTAATTACAGTATTTTATACACTATTTGGATGCACATGCATGAATGCTAAGATGATGAAATAAAGGGTATTTACAGGCATTTGCTAGGGTTTTTGGTGCCAAAATGAATGAGCTAGATTAAAACCCTTGTGCATGTGCGTATAGGATCTGATCGCTTCAAGAACTCTCAATTCTAGAGATCCAAAATCTCAGAGTTCAACCCGACCTTAATCAAAAGGCATCCAATTCCTCTAATTTTCCAAACTCTCTCTTTAATACATATAAACTAGGGATATGAACTTAAGTGTTGACTGCGTTCATGAGAGTAAAGTCGCAACGTCACCCAAGGTCCCGATCTAAGAAATTCTTCTAAGGACCCAATTCTCAACACTAGGTAATAAATCAGATGCTGTGTCCAATCCAATGTCTCTCTAGTTGTCAGACTTCGAAGTGTAGGTGGCAGGCCAGTTGATGGAGGGTTTAGGATTGTGTCATTTCTTCTATCCCTCTCTTTGGAACAAGGATCCACTCTAGTGCCTTATTACTCAACGCATTTTTTGGTGTTGACCAGTGCATCCGTCAAGAGAAGTTGGAGTCGTCTGCACTTGTTTTCCGGGGAATACACTGGGGTGTGCCTTTTTTGAGTACCTATCATACCTTCTACACCCGGACATGTAGCATTTACAATGCAGAGCCTTTTTTTGGGTGCAAGCTCGACTCCTGGTCCTAATAGCGGTGGTCCAAGTGGACACTTTGAAATGGTTGAGAGCGCTCGCCTTTGGTGGAATCTATTTGATGATTGACTTTGTGGAACGAGAGCTTTATTATCAACATTGATATTTCTTTGCTTTGTATTTTTTTTCTAGCTCCACTGCTTTTACCAAGAGTTGATGCACACTGATCACCATTTTTTATTTTTCGCACCCTGGCTTTTAGGTCAGTATCAAGATTTTAGTATAAGAACCAAGTTCTCATACTATCTAAATACTGGCACTCAGGATTCATGAAGCCTTCAATGACTTTATACCATCCTCGGGCATCATTAGATTAAATCCAGACTCGAATCCCTCATCCCAATTCCTCAAGTGAAATTACAACTCATCTCATCAAGACCGCAGTCGTGTATGTGAAGTGCTGATCATATTCTAAAGATAGGAGACTAAGCATGCAATATAACATGCAAAAATAGAAACTTAGGGAAATATGGATGATTAAGTCTAAGACCCTGATGTCTAAGGCTGGTTAACCTAAAATCCCAAGACCTCATAAATCGAGTATTCTCGAACATTTCTGATCCTGAGTGGAAGTGAAAATGTAGGGGATTTAATCCAACTCCTTCATCCAACAAGTTTTTTTTTTCAAATTTTTATGAAGATTTTAAAAGACATAATGACTGCCTAAACTCAAATGAGCAGATGCATCTGTATTCAGCCAGTATAGGTGTAAGTACATGCCATTACCCCTTGCTTGAGGACGGAGCCTTACGCGATGTCCTCTAAACCACCTACTCTGCTAAGGGAGAACCCTTACTGAATTCGACTACTTATTTGGGTTTACTATTCAATTTTGACTCTAAAAGGATTTTTGGTTTTTCTTATTTTTATGGATTTTTGAATAAAGTTAGAACACAATTTAGACTCACTTTCCTTGAAATCAAGAAAATAATTTTCAACACCATGTAACATATATATATTTTTCAAATATTTTTCAAATAATTTTTCAAAATAAGTGAAAACCCATTTTTCAAATCATTTTCAAAAATATTTTTCTTGAAAATAGTGTAGCATAGTATAGAAAAAACCTTGAAAATATCTTATCCACTTAGTTCAATAGATTATACTTTAGCCCAAAAATTTTTGAATTTTTCAAAATTTTTCAAAATTTAGCTAAAATACATATACTGTATATACGGTATACCCTCCTATACTTAAACTTTGCTATGTCCACATAACACTAGATGATACAAATCTAAAGCTCCATTTAAGTATAGAAATATATACGAGAACTGAGGTGGTCTCCCGGAAGGATATGGTTAGATCCTCAAGCACATCACGGAAGCGTGATCGTCGTATCGGATACGACGAAGAACGACTAGTCGTACTAGTTGTTCTATGCAGCGGAAATTAAAAAATTTTTATGTGACGATACCACATGATCCAAGAACACTTCTCGGATCATTTCGTCTAAACCACAAACAAGTATTAGGGTTACCTCTTGAAGCGTGGTTGCGATCTAGTCTCTAAACAAAGAGACCTCCTGTCTCAAGTCCGATCCGACGGAGGAGACGCTTGCGAGCGCGGGGATGAATCACGTGCTTCTCGCAATCCATGTTGATGATCCAAGCGATAGGATCTCCTGATATCGACACACGAGATCCGGCGTCTTCTTCACGAGCGAGACGCACTGAAGGAGATGGAGATCCTCGAGCAAACAATCGGGTAGCATAATGACTATGCCGCGGCGATGGAGAGCCTCTATAGGGCATCCATGGTGGACGGCCATGAGAGGGAGAGAGAGAGATATGCTTCTCAAGCAGTGTGTGTAAAGAAGAGCAATGGGGTGCCTCTCCTTTTATAGGGTTTTGGGATCCATGGATCTCAATCCATGGGACAACACAAATCCAATGGCTCTCATTGATTGTGTTTCTTTTAATGGTCAAGATTTGTGTTGGTAAAACCAACAACAATTAGTTTAATTTAGATTAAATATATCTTGATAAATCAACATAATTTAATTACCAAATTAAATCAAGATCTCTTGGAGATCATAGGAGAGAGAGTGCCTCCTTCCATGTTGGAAGGTGGGGACGGCCACACATTCCTAATAGGAGTGGTGGCGTCCACTCCATATACATGGAAGGTGGCTCTCATCTCTTTAATGTAATCTCCAAGATTATGCAACAACTTTTGTTGCAAATTATTCTACAAAAATAATTCACAATTATTTTGTAGACATTGCAATCTTGCCATTAAAAATTTGTGAATCACATTCACAACCCAAAATAAAATGTAAATTACATTTTCAATTTAATGTCCAATGTGAATCCAATTCACATTAACATTTGATTAATAAATGTAAATTACAAACATCTCTCTCTTATATATTATATATGACTAATATGGATATTGCTATCCACATTATTCATATCCATGATAATTAAATCACATTTAATCATCTTGGATCTCAATTCTCTTGTGTTCAAATAATATGAGTCATATTCACATTATTTACATCTTTGACAATCAAATCACATTTAATTATCTAAGATAGCTCTTTTTATAATATGAATCAAATTCATATTAATCATGATAATTAAATCGCATTTAATTATCCATTTTCTCAATGCTCAAATACATATAACAACAATAGAATTATCCCTGAACTCTTTCAAGGATAATGCGTTTTCTCCGCAGATACTTGGAGATAAGGACAGGGCGATTGTATTGTTCCACGTATAGTGACTTGGATATTGAGATTGTATCTCAAATCCAGATCGCGGGCCTCCCATAGATGCTTGATTAAATCAAGACTGTAAATCTAATCTTCTTATTGTATCTGAATAACATTCAGATCAATGTCCAACATTTGGACCAATATTAGATCACCTCTCTACTGAGAGGAGTCACTAAAATCCAGACTCGTTTCATCACTCCCTAGGAATGGAAGCGTCATGGTTATACAATCGTTTATGATCACATCACCCTCTGGTATTCCCAATACCTGTACATCCTGCATACTGGAAGACTTAGATTAAACCTGAATGATCAACTTTATACTGTCTACTTCATGGTTTTATCAGTAAGTTTCTCATTCGATCATTGGAAGTCGGTATCGATCATATACTTTCCAAAAGCATATATCATACCTAGGTCTTGATCATATACTTTCCAAAAGTATATATCAAACCTATAAATTCAGTCAAGCTTCCAAATCGAGACGACCGTGCACACGGAATTTGATTCTTCCCAATATCTCATGAGTGAGCTCATGTCTTCCGGTTCAGTGAATGAACCTGTATGTTCCCTTTGAGAGATCGTATTACTCATATGCCCTTACATGCACACCAGCGCACCGGTGTATAGACCTTGGTTAGGTCATCAACCTATTGGTCTGCCAAATGTACATATTCAGACATATAGTAACACATCTGTCTCTGGTCAGAGGATGCATGCCTATATTATAGGACTTTTGTTATCTCGATCTCGTTAAGTCAACCCTTTGACCTAACTAATCTGACACCTTCGAATCTCTGTTCCTATGCAGAGGACCTACATCAAGAGGTCGGTCAGATATCATCCTTTAAAGATAAGGATTGCCATCTCCTACTCAGGCTGGAGATCATTTCTTAACAATCATTTGACGATGCTCGTTGAGTCCTCAATCTAACTCTTTAGATATTCATCAAAGCACCAGCCTCTATGATTCAATAGTTGAATCAACAGCTGTATGATCATCAAGATGGCCATGGTACATAACCCTAATTGTACTAAGGGACCTATTATACAAGTTATTTATTCTTCATTTCAGATCAGGGAATGACATTTGCAATAACATTTATTGCTTAATGGCTCGTCGTGGGCTCGCATTTCCAACAATCTCCCATTAGCCCAAAGAGCCATTGATGGGCTAATCATTTAAACCCACACTCATGTGATAATCATAGGCTATTTAGAAAATAGCTAGGTAAGCTGATCAGTCACTCTTATTCCCGCGAGACTATGCCAAATCCTTTTACGGCACTTGCATATCCCCAGTAACAGTGCTCGCATCTACTGCGATTGTTGCATCTCATGCAACCAATACTCAACCTTGTTAAAACTATTATAGTGTTCTTGACACTATAGCTTAATAATTGTTATAACCAGTATTTCCATAATCCTTATTAGAATACCCTTGTTCCTGGAGATCACTATCTCCAAGGGTATCTCGGGTTAAGACTTTCATAGATTATTATCTACATGGTCTTAAACTTTTGAAGATAAGACTTTGAGATCACTATTTCAAAAATCTCATCATCTATGAAGATTTTGTTATTACTGCAATCAAGTTTTTTATCTCTACAGTAGGATTAGTAACAGTTTACTACTCCCACTGCATGACAGACATCTGGTATTTGTAAACATCTAGCATACATTCAACTTCTCGTAACTAATGCACAAGTACAAGTAGTTGTAGCATTTACTTCCTCAACTCTTTGAGTTGTTATCCCTTTAGATAGGTCAGTACTATATCTTATGGGATGGAAGCCTTTCTTGGAATTTTCCATAAAATAGAATATGTCCAAGTGTACTACTAATGTGACAGTCCCAATACCCTCTTCTCTTTGCTCCTGAACACCTTCAGAACTAAGATCCAAGAGGTATCCTTGAGATCATATTTCAAGTTATGGAACAACCATATAATAAAACACTTATTATTATCCTTATATCATTTTAGGATATCATCTACATTTAGCATGATGAACACAAAGGCACTCCCACTAAGCTTCACGTGGCTCATCAAGATTCTATCTGAAATTATAACATTTATAATCTCATCATATCTTATGGTCCAACTTTAAGAAGCTTATTTGAGTCCTTAGATGGATTCCTTAGCTTGCACACCTTGCTTTCCTCAACTATGAAGCCCTGGGGCTACTTCATGTGAATATCCTCAGAGAGGTATTTATAGAGGAATGCCATCTTGACTTACATCTTGAAGATGCAATAGTCAAGTTATGCAGCCAAGGTTAGCAATATTCCGATGATTTTAAGCATGGTCACCGAAGAGCAAGTCTCATTGCAAGCAATGTCTTCTCTTCCGGTGTGTAGCTCGTGGCTACGAACCGTGCTTTGAAGGTCTCTACCTTCTCATCAGGTTCCCTTTCTCTTGAAGATCCATTTACACCTTTACAGGTCTTACCCATATAGTGGATCCTCGGGGGTCCATATACAACACTTGTATATGAAGTCTACTTTAGACTTTTATTGCTAACATCCATCTATCCATGCTATGATCTTCAGAAGCTTCATCACATGAAGTTCGATCATTGTCAGATTTCTCTTACACATGGAATCCTTCCTCAAACTCATTTGAAAAGGTTTTAGTGTTTAATCTTAAATTGTCCTTTTAGTTTCCAATTTTCAGGAGCCTCATTATCTTTTCAAGATTAAATGAGTTCCTACACTTCATTTTCATCTTGATTCTTAAGAGTCTCTATCTCTAAGAATCACATTCTCAGAGATGAGATATTTTAAGAATCTCAAGGTCATAAAGTAGGTATCCAATACCATCCTTTATTTTCCTAATGAAGCAGCACTCTCAAGTGCTAGATTCCAGCTTACATGCATGGAATCTTATTAAGCATATACATTGTAGTCTATACTACACATATATACTTAGAAACTAAGAGACAATTGTGCTAAAATTCATCATTGATAAGATCATGTCACACATGATCCAATTGTATCTCCCTACAACTCTCATTGAGTTAAGGTGTGTTAGGAGGATTGAGATAGAAATGATATTCATATCTCCATAAGGCATTCTTTGAATTCATCTAACAGGTACAAGCTACCTAGATTAGATTAAATTCATTTTATCTTCCTTCAAACTTTGGTTGTAGACCAAAATTATGTGAAATCTTTGAACACTTCAAAGGCTTCTAGGTGAAGAAAAGAAATCTCATATCATACGTAATCATTAGTAGATATCATATATCCATAATGTTTACTATGATATAGATGATCCGCATACATCAATATGTATGAGATCCTGAATACCTTGACTTCTTACACCATTCTCAAAGAAGGGTGTATTGGACATTTTACTTTGAATACAATATTCATAAGTATGTAAGTTTTGAAATTTTAGACATTCTAAAGTTTCATCTCTTACTTAGTCTATTGATCAAATCAATAGATAAATGTCCAAAGCTTGATGCTAGATCATTGTCAAATGATCTTCATCCTCCTAATGATCTTAAGGTTTAATTTCAGTATTTAGAAATGTTAATGAACAATTCATTAATTTTCTAATTTAGTGGAGTCCACTAGATTTTATATTACTATCTGAAATATCTCCATCATAACTCTTTATGATAGATTCATTACAGAATTCATGTTTATTTCCAACATCTACAAATAAATAATGAATGTATTCTAATGTCTAGGTCATATAGACATTCTTTAAGACTAAGGGCTCTCCCACTGAAATTATGAAGCCTTTCAATCCAATAGAGATTGTTGCAACAATTGCATCAATATCCATGTGGATGACTATAAGCCTTAAGATCAAATTCTCTATTCTTCCAAAACATATGCAACCCATTGCAAGTGTTGTAGAAGATTGAGATACAATTACAAGACTTTATCTTATTCTATAAGCAAGTCAATATCAATGATTTATGTAGATTATTCTGATGCTCTATCCGAGTCCTTATCTAAGGATTCTAGACAGACTTGATAGTCATACTATCAACACATCAACTTATTGCAGTATTGACATTCATCCAACTCTTTGGATGTCATATGGAAGTCACAGAAGTAGGTCAACTCTTTGACTTTCCTTCTTACTTGGATTCGACCCATGCTTCCACTGCGCTCCCTTTATCTTATAAACAACCATTGTTTAAGACCAAGGATCTCTTATGTTAAATTCGAAAGAATTCAATGTAAGAGTATTTCAACATTTATACATACTTCGTTAAATTCATACAATATGAATATTATGAAGCTTCATGAATGACTAGAGTATAGATAGTAGAATGCTGACACTCATCAGGTCTACATCCATCTAGACCCTTAAAATATTGGTTCAGGTAGGTATTCAAACATTTTGAATACATCATCTCTTATGGAGCCACCATTCTGCATGATGCAGAGAACCATGTCATTCATGATTAAATGTCAAGAGCACATATGTATGCCAGAACATCTTCTTAGATTTTATAAGGATTAATTGACAATTATGATCATCATCGACATGTCACTTCCAACGTACATCCGATGAGATCAAGGCTATAGAGACATACAAACCCTAGGGTTGTTGTCCTATTATCTATTTAATTGTCATTCCTCAATATTATGAGGAAACTTACACATTGCAACCACATACATTATGTGTCCAAATGCAAGTACAATATTTGGATCATAAGTCCGATCCATGATATTTTACTGGTTATCATTGAGTATTTATTGAGTGGGTTTTAATGAAGGATTATCTGAAATAAGAAATTTGCATAAGTGTACATATATATATATACATATTTTACTTTGATTTAGGAATGTTTATATCAAAGTTGTCTTGCCTTGTCAACACTGAAAGTTCATTCCCTTATTTACTTTCAATGTAAGAGATATACTTACCAATATATCTCAAGCAAGATCTGGGATCTCCTTCCTTATCTTTGTTACATCCCAATAATATGAGAATCTGCAACTCCGATAAAAAGAAGCGGGAACACATTCCGCCTTGCAAGTCCAACTTGCATTTCCCAATTTGGTCTTTAATACCCGGGCCCACCACCCCTAAGGCGATGTTGACCCGTCATTAATTGAACCAACCGTCAACAGGAATAGTACTCGCTATACGTAATCCAATATCGCCCCAATAATATGAGGATCCGACATTGGGGTCACTACGTATACGGACTTACTCTTTCGAGAAGCAAAGAGCCCGATCCAGATGCGCTTGCATACAGGAGCTGTCACTTCAGACTGGCGTCTCCCACATGCAATCCCTAGCGACGGAACTCTTCGCCTTGACGGGAGACCATGGATGTCACTTATGTGATCCTCCATCTCATAATCAAATTTTAATTAATTATCATGAATCACATTCACATAATTAATTATTCCAAGGAAATTATTAACTCTAATCATATTAGAGTATTCTAATTGGACATAATTAATTCAATCATATTAAATTAATTATCAATCCAATTTAATCAATCAAACTTGAATGTCTTACTTGAATATATATGGTATTATACTCAAAGTACATATTAATTTGTATTTTAATAATTAGAAAAATACATCTTAATCCCTCGTACATTATCCCGGCCCTACCCGCTGTCATGGTCAGTACCGACGGGAGTGGGACGGACCGCATACGTTGCAACCCGCTACCCCAGCGATCCCCGACTAGACCCCATATCCACCTCGGGAAAGGATAATGCCAAATTGATTAATTTGTACTTGAGATGATCATCGGTTCTTCAACCGAAATTATACCATATAGTAATCAAAATAATTTTGATTATAAAGAAATATGCTAGACAAATTCCCAATCCTATTCAAGCAAGGAGTTTGATGATTGTGTTTCCAATTATGATCTAGATCAAATCTAATCAATTAATTGGTTCAGGCCAAGTCAATTAAGGAAATAATCATCTTACAATATTTCTCAAATATTTTCCATAATTATTTCTCGAAATTAACAATTAATTTCATTAATTGACAATCACATGATTATTGATTAGGAATGTAATTTCAGCAGTGACCCCTACTTACTAAAATTAGCATATCTCAATCATATTAAATCCAAATTAGACAAAATCAATTTTCATAGATTGCTAATTTGATTTAGGACAGAATCTAAGTAATGTTTCACGCATTTCGAGACAAGTCTAAACAGTAATTAACATTTTAATCACGTTCAGATCTACAGTTCCCGCAACAGTGCATACATGTTCATTAAAACAACCATATCTAGAGCATACGAAATCCGATTTACGTAAACTCAGATCCTATAGTTTCCTTATTTAATGGGGAATAAAATCCAAATAAATAATTCGTGCTTAAACAATTTAAACATGACCGAAATTATTTACTAAACAGATCTGCGAAAGCAAATGCGATAAAAACTTTCACGACCTTAACGAACCCAAGTCGTTCTCGGTTTTCGAATCATATTCGAAACCGTCGACCTGGCTCTGATACCACTTGAAGGATATGTTTAGATCCTCAAGCACACCACGGAAGCGTGATCGTCGTATCGGATACGACGAAGAACGACTAGTCGTATTAGTTGTTCTATGCAGCGGAAATTAAAAATTTTTATGCGACGATACCACATGATCCAAGAACACTTCTCGGATCATTTCGTCTAAAACACAAAAAAGTATTAGGATTACCTCTTGAAGCGTGGTTGTGATATAGTCTCTAAACAAAGAGACCTCCTGTCTCAATTCCGATCCGACGGAGGAGACGCTTGCGAGCGCGGGGATGAACCGTGTGCTTCTCGCAATCCATGTTGATGATCCAAGCGATAGGATCTCTTGATCTCGACACACGATTCTTCACGAGCGAGACACACCGAAGGAGATGGAGATCCTCGAGCAAACAATCGGGCAGCATAACGACTATGCCGCGGCAATGGAGAGCCTCTCTAGGGCATCCATGGTGGACGGTCATGAGAGGGAGAGAGAGAAAGAGAGAGAGAGAGAGAGAGAGAGAGAGATATGCTTCTCAAGCATTGTGTGTAAAGAAGAGCAATGGGGTGCCTCTCCTTTTATAGGGTTTTGGGATCCATGGATCTCAATCCATGGGACAACACAAATCCAATGGCTCTCATTGATTGTGTTTCTTTTAATGGTCAAGATTTGTGTCGGTAAAACCAACAACAATTAGTTTAATTAGATTAAATATATGTTGATAAATCAACATAATTTAATTACCAAATTAAATCAAGATCTCTTGGAGATCATAGGAGAGAGAGTGCCTCCTTCCATGTTGGAAGGAGGGGACGGCCACACATTCCTAATAGGAGTGGTGGCCGTCCACTCCATATACATGGAAGGTGGCTCTCGTCTCTTTAATGTAATCTCCAAGATTATGCAACAACTTTTGTTGCAAATTATTCTACAAAAATAATTCACAATTATTTTGTAGACATTGCAATCTTGCCATTAAAAATTTGTGAATCACATTCACAACCCAAAATAAAATGTAAATTACATTTTCAATGTAATGTCCAATGTGAATCCAATTCACATTAACATTTGATTAATAAATGTAAATTACAAACATCTCTCTCTTATATATTATAAATCACATTTATAATATATATGACTAATATGGATATTGCTATCCACATTATTCATATCCATGATAATTAAATCACATTTAATCATCTTGGATCTTTATTCTCTTGTGTTCAAATAATATGAGTCATATTCACATTATTTACATCTTTGATAATCAAATCACATTTATTTATCTAAGATAACTCTCTTTATAATATGAATCAAATTCATATTAATCATGATAATTAAATCGCATTTAATTATCCATTTTCTCAATGCTCGGATACATATAACAACAATAGAATTATCCCTGAACTCTTTCAAGGATAATACGTTTTCTCCGCAGATACTTGGAGATAAGGACAGGGCGATTGTATTGTTCCACGTATAGTGACTTGGATATTGAGATCGTATCTCAAATCCAGATCGTGGGCCTCCCATAGATGCTTGATTAAATTAAGACTGTAAATCTAATCTTCTTATTGTATCTGAATCACATTCAGATCAATGTCCAACATTTGGACCAAGATTAGATCACTTCTCTACTGAGAGGAGACACTAAAATCCAGACCCGTTTCATCACTCCCTAGGAATGGAAGCGTCATGGCTATACAATCGTTTATGATCACATCACCCTCGGGTATTCCCAATACCTGTACATCCTGCATACTGGAAGACTTAGATTAAACCTGAAGTATTTGATCAACTTTATACTGTCTACTTCATGGTTTTATCAGTAAGTTTCTCATTCGATCATTGGAAGTTGGTATCGATCATATACTTTCCAAAAGCATATATCATACCTAGGTCTTGATCATATACTTTCCAAAAGTATATATCAAACCTACAAATTCAGTCAAGCTTCCGAAGCGAGACGACCGTGCGCACGGAATTTGATTCTTCCCAATATCTCATGAGTGAGCTCATGTCTTCCGGTTCAGTGAATGAACCTGTATGTTCCCTTTGAGAGATCGTATTACTCATATGCCCATACATGCACACCAGCGCGCCGGTGTATAGACCTTGGTTAGGTCATCAACCTATTGGTCTGCCAAATGTACGTACTCAGACATATAGTAACATATCTATCTCTGGTCAGAGGATGCGTGCCTATATCATGACAGCATACAATATAGGACTTTGGTTATCTCGATCTCGTTAAGTCAACCCTTTGACCTAACTAATCTGACACCTCCAAATCTCTATTCCTATGCAGAGGACATGCATCAAGAGGTCGATCAGATATCAGCCTTTAAAGATAAGGATTGCCATCTCCTACTCAGGTTGGAGATCATCTCTTAACAATCATTTGACGGTGCTCGATGAGTCCTCAATCTAACTCTTTAGATATTCATCAAAGCACCAGCCTCTATGATTCAATAGTCGAATCAACAGTTGTATGATCATCAAGATGGCCATGGTACATAACCCTAATTGTACTAAGGGACCTATTATACAAATTATTTATTCTTCATTTCAGATCAGGGAATGACATTTGCAATAATATTTATTGCTTAATGGCTCGCCGTGGGCTCGCATTTCCAACACTCCCCCTATACTTTGGTTAGAAATAACCTAGGTATTAAGGCAAGGAAAGATGAGTAAGAAAATCACGGGGACTTAGGTCCCCCCTATACTTAGGCTGAGAGTAACCTAAGTATAAAGATCGATAATTGTTGTTAGGGAGATCTGAGGTGAACGAAGAAGAATGATGGATATACAAATGAGCGGATGAATACTCGGAGATGAATGGAATACCTAACATCTAGGGGAGGGTGTCGAAGCAGTCAAAACTGAAACAAGCATAAAATACCCTTTGATTTCACCAACTCACATGTGAAAGCAACAAATGTTGTTTAATTATCTTGTCATTTTTTATTGGTGATTAATACATTCTAGTTCACATTGGGATCGAGAATAATGTCAAAGAAAAGCCATCCTACTTAACAAGGGTGTTGTTCTCCCAAAAAAATATTTTACTCCATTTTATATCAACTTGCATTTAATAGTTCCAATTATTTGCTTAAGGTTATCACTGATTAAATACGAGCATAAATCAAGCAATCATCATCTACCACTCATTCCCATTTTCCATTAACCTAGGTGATCAAGCCAGGAAGGGAGGTTGAGAAAAGCCATGCAGTCGATAAATTCATGACCTATGCTAAGAGAGAAAACATGCAGTGCCTTGAGCAAAAATTCGTGAAAACTTGGAGTGAAATTAAAAACAAAATCGAATGTATGCAAGTCGATGAAAAATCACACCTAACATGCTTCTACTAGCGGGGAAGAACATCTTTTTAATTTGGCTAAGTGAAGCGATGTCTACGTATGTCTATAGTTAAAGTGTGTCCTACCTACGATCAAACACATAAGTGTGCCTGATCCTAAGTCGACACTCAAGTGGGACGATCCCCACACAACCACAAAGAACTTCGTTCATTACACTTGCAAGTCTTTGATCGAAGACCGCTGTAAAGACGATTGTTACATGGAATAAAATGCAAGATAATACATATTTTTTCTCTTTGATTTCCTCCAAAGTTGCTTTTATGGATCCTCATAGCGGGGAACTTCTGCTCCTTGCCTCCTTGAACACCAAGGGCCCTGCCACAAAAACAAATGTTAGATATCTATCAAAGATATTTTAATAATGCAAGATAAACAACATGACGTATAAATTAGAAATGAATATTCAATTAAATAATAAAAATCTAAATACAAAAGATGAGTTGTGTCCCTGACAACAGTGTCATTTGATGAGCCACGATTTCACACTTCTAATTATGCAGAATTAATAGTTCGTTGCAGTCGGGTAAAATCGGATTCAACAAAGACCGCTTCATTAAAATAATGTATCAACTAAAGGTAAATTGATCGATTTATATTTTTACTTGGGCAAGCCCAAGGTCAAACTCAGGGACACGAGCCTCTTAAGTGTTATTTAGACTCTTCTTACTTAAATTAAGTGTCATATTAAAAACTCATAGGTCATTGAATGCATGAGAACAAGAAACATAAATAAATACGAAGAAATACCGTTTTTTTATTCATTTTTTTAATGCAAGGAAATGTAATATCACAATGATAATTATACAAAATAGTTGAGCAATTAGACAATAGTTAGATTCAGAATTGAATCGTTAAGCAAGTTTCATTAATGCAATGAGACAAGGCATGAAAAGATGAACATAAGTGGCACTTGGCTCTTAAAATAATTTATCAAAATTCATAGTGTCAAAACATGATTCTAAGCATTCCATTAAGACGATAATGAAACGAGCTTTGAAACACAACTGAAATCATCTGAAAAGGATCTAGGATGCTCAAGATATTCACAAATGAAACCAAGGGCATAAACGCAAGAAAAACATAAAGATAACTAGCAAACAGGTCCTTGAGAGGATCAAAATGTAAATAAAATTTTGCACGAGGCCTTCCCTATAAATTAGCCACACGCGCGGGGGTATTTTGCAATTATTTGAACCTAAGGGGTTGGGTGCAAAATACCCCAAGCACACATGGGTGGTACGTGCTCTGAGGACCTGTGTGTAAATTAAAGACTTCGTAAGGGTCTCCTTGCAAATTTACCCAGCATGCACGTGACTAACATGTGGGCGCTAGGCTTGGTGGAAGAGTAGGCTCGGAGGAATCTCATATTTGCTTCGGCTAGGCTCATAGGTCGTCTTTGGTTCGGAAAAGGCTTGGGCAAAGAGGCTCGGACTGTTGGCTTGGATGGCGATGTGGCTAAGGGAGAGCCGTACGATCAAAGAAAATCGAATGGCACGTGATCGTGACGATCCTCAGCCGAGGAGTGGTTCGGGCGATGTAGCGAAATGTAACAACTTCGGTTAACGGCTTCGTTGCTCGATCCTCGCAGCCTCGAAAGCAGTGACGTGGAGAGATGTTAACAGTCGGATAAGAACTAGGGGGTGCCATCCAACGACTTCTGCTACTCCTCGATTCTTCTTCCTCCTCTACGGGGTGGCAGTGGAATTGGAGCTCCAGCGAGCCCATTTGAGCGCCACCGCCATCCCCACGGTCGCCTGAAGATCGTGGAAGGGAGAGAAGGCCCCCACGAAGACGGGAGGAGCTCAGAGATGTCTTGAAGATGGCTGGTGGCTGCTGACAGTGAAGAGTCACCGGAGACGGAGGAGGAGAACGAAGCTACTGTACACTCTCCGTTCATTGATGTCCTGCAATGTTAGTACCCATAGCCGAAGCGTGCAAGTGAACTAGTGAGTGAAGTGAGGTGATGTGGAGATCGTGTGGGGTTGAAGAAGGCGACGACCTATCATCTTCTCTAGCGAGCTCGGAGGAGAGGCGTCGAAGTTGTCTGAGGTTATGGGGGAAGGGGAAGATGCATGGAAGTAAGTGTGTGAATGGTGGAAGCGTGATGTAGATGAATCGATGGTTAATGGATGGTGAGGTAGTGTGGAGGAGGCTAATAAATTAAAAAAAATTAAGAGGAAAATACATAGAAGAATCGAAGCATGCTTGGGCTTCACCGGAGAGGAAATACATAAGAGGAAAATTAAGAGGAAAATTTAGTCGTCATAGGGCTTGGGATTGAGCTCCTCGACGGAACTCGGGTCATCACTAAACTCCCCCAGCCATGGGGAGCAGCTTGGCGGTGGTGAGACACCGCGAACCTGGCCTACATTGGCCAGGGGTTTCACCGGAGCCGCGACGGTCATCGCGACCTCAATCCACCCTCCTCCAGTCACGGGGAGGGGGAGAGGAGCTAGACAGGGACCCTCGTAAAGGTGGACGCCTTCGAATGGTGGAGGTGACGATGTATTTAAAAGGTGGGAGATGGCGGTTCTGGTGTAAGTCAATGCGCTTTGAGCAGAGGATATGGAGCGAGATAGAGGGAATCATGGGGAGCGACATCACTCGCAAGGATCATGGATGAGTGGGGTTGGTCAAGGAGAGGTTAGTGAGTGGGGAAGATGGAGGTGAAGGATATTGAGAATCCTCAAGCGCATCACGGAAGCGTGTTGATCGCATCGTATGCGATCGGGGCAACTAGTCGCACTAGTCGCTAGATGCAGCGGAATTTAAAGTTTTAAATCAAGTGATGATTCCACATAATCACGAGAACATTTCTCGAATCGTTTCATCAAATCACAAAGTAGAAGGAATACCTCTTGGAGCATGGTTGTAATCGTGAGATCCCAAACAAGAGATCCTCTTGTCTTAAGTCCGATCCACGAAGAACGCACTTGCAGGCACGATGATGAGACGCGATCCTCCCACAATCCATGATGAAGATTCAAGCAATGAACCCCCTGATTTCGTCAAACGAAATCCGTCATCTTCCTTTAGAGCAAGCAGCCCTAAAGAAGAAGGAGATCCCCGAGTCATCGAAGGCGAAGGCGAGAGACTCTCCTTCTCAACACAAGGTGGACGGCCACTTCTTGTAGAAGAGAAAGAGAGAGGGCGAGAATGAGAGAGAGAGAGAGTAGTAGGCTTCTACAACTCTATATTCATGTACCTTTGAAAGGCTAGGTTATCCCTCCTTATATATTAGTTTAGGATCCAATGGATCTCAATCCATGGGACACATAGATGCAATGTCCATGTTGATCTATGTATTAATCAATGGACATGATTGTTGTTGGTTAAAAACCAACAACATTAATTTATATTAAATTAAATATATGTTGCATTATCATCAACATAATTTAATTCAATAAATAAATCAATAAACACAAGATAATGACATGATAATTTAAAAGATAATTATCCACCTAAATCACATGGATAATTTAAAAAAAAGATAATTATCCACCCATGAGATTTTGTGGATTATCTCATCCTTTTAATTCATATCATTATCTCTTGTTTATCTTACAACATTATCCACTAAATTAATTCCCAATTAATTAGTGTATATCTATTGCAAAATTATCCACCAAATTAATTCCCAATTAATTTGTGAATATTTATTGCAAAATTATCCACTAAATTAATTCCCAATTAATTAGTGAATATTTCAATCATGCCATTGAAAATATGTGAATCATATTCACATCCCAAACTAAATTGTAAATTACATTTCCAATTAATTGCTTAATGTGAATCCAATTCACATTAACAATTAACAAATGCTATTTACAAAGGTGCTCTCTTTCTAATATATTATAAATCACATTTATAATATATACTCAAATTATGGATATCACTATCCACAGTTTTCATATCCTTGATAATTAAATTCCATTTAATTATCTTGGATAATAATTCTCTTAATATGAATCATATTATATTATTCTTGATAATTAAATCTCATTTAATTATCAACATCTTGTTGCTTGAATATATATAATTCATCAAATGAATTATTCTTGAACTCCTTCAAGAATAATATACTTTCTCCGTAGATACTTGGAGATAAGGACATGGCGATTGTATTGTTCCACGTATAGTGACTTGGATGTTGAGATCTCATCTCAAATCCAGATCTTACAAACCTCCCATAGATGCTTGATTAAATCAAGACCGCAAATCTAATCTCCTCATTGCATCTGAATCTCATTCAGACCAATGTCCAACACTTGGACCAAGATCAGATTGCTTCTCTACTGAGAGGAGTCACTAAAATCCAGACCTGTTTCATCACTCCCTCGGAATGGAAGCGTCAAGGTTATACAATCGTTTATAATCACATCACCCTCAGGTATTCCCAATACCTGTACATCCTGCATACTGGAAGACCTATGATCAACCCGAAGATCAAGATCAATTTTACACTGTCTTATTCAGGGTTTTATCAATAAGTTTCTCATTTGATCATTGGGATTTGGTATCGATCATATACTTTCCAAAAGCATATATCATACCTAGGTCTTGATCATATACTTTTCAAAAGTATATATCAAACCTACAAATTCAGTCAAGCTTCCTAAGCGAGAAGACCGTGCACGGAATTTGATTCTTCCCAATATCTCATGACTGAGTTCATGTCTTCCGGTTCAGTAGTGAACCTGTATGATCCCTTTGAGAGATCGTATTGCTCATATGCCCTTATATGCACACCTGCTCGTTGGTGTATAGACCTTGGTTAGGCCATCAACCTATCGGTCTGCCAAATGTACATACTCAGACATATAGCAATACATCTGTCACCGATCAGAGGATGCATGCCTATGCTGTGACAGCATTCAACATAAAACTTAGGTTAACTCGATCTCGTTAAGTCAACTCTTTGACCTAACTAATCTGACACCTCCGAATCTCTATTCCCGTGCATAGGACCTGCATCAAGAGGTCGGTCAGATATCAGCCTATGTGAGAAAGGATTGCCATCTCCTACTCAGGCTGGAGATTACATCTTAACAATTATTTGACGGTGCTTGATGAGTCCTCAATCTAACTCTTTAGATACTCATCCAAGCACCAGCCTCTATGATTCAATAATTGAATCAACAACTGTATGATTATTAAGATAGCTATGGTACATAACCCTAATTGTACAGAGGGACCTATTTATGCAAATTATTTATTCTTCATTTCAGATCAGGGAATGATATGTGCAATAACATTTATTGCATAATGGCTCGATGTGGGCTCGCATGTCCAACAATCTCCCACTAGCCCGAAGAGCCATTAATGGGCTAATCACTTAAACCCACACTCATGTGACAATCATAGGCTATTTAGAAATAGCTAGGTAAGCTGATCAGTCACTCTGTTCCCAAAAGACTATGCCAAGTCCTTTTACGGCACTTGCATATCCCTAGGTAACAGTGCTCACATCCAATGCGAATGTTGCATCTTATGCAACCAATACTCAATATTGATAAAGCAATTATAGTGTCCTTGACACTATTGATCAGTAATTATTATATCTAGTATTTCCATAATCCTTATCAGAATACCCTTATTCCGAGAGATCACTATCTCTCCAGGTATCCACAGTTAAGACCTTTTAGATCTCTATCTATAAAGTCTTAAGTTTTTGAAGATATGACTTTGAGATCAGTATCTCCAAGTCTTGTCATCTTTGAAGATTTTGTTATTATTACTGCAATCAAATGTTTTCTCTCTCCATAGTGGGATTAGAAACACTTTACTACTCCTACTGCATGGCAGATATCTGGCTTTTGTACACATTTAGCATACACTTAGCTTCTCATAACTGATGCACAGGTGCAAGCAGTTCTAGCATTCACTTCCTCAACTCTTTGAGGTGCTATCCCTTTAGATATGTCAGTACCAAATCTCAAGGGAAGGAAGCCTTTCTTGGAATTTCCAAGAATGGAATATGTCCAAGGTGTACTACAAATGTGACAGTCCCAATACCCTCTTTTCTTTGCTTCTGAACAACTTCATAACTAAGATCTTAGAGGTATTCTTGAGATCATATCTCAAGGTATGGAATAGCCCGTCTATAGAACACTTATTATCATCCTTATATCAATCCAAATGATTAGGATATTATCTACATTTACCACGATGAATACAATGGCACTCCCATTAAGCTTCACATGGTACATCAAGATTCTATCTGAAATCATAACATTTATGATTTCATCAAATCTGATGTTCCAACTACAAGAATCTTATTTGAGTCCATAGATGGAGTTTCTTTAGCTTGCACACCTTGCTTTCCTCAACCATGAAGCCATGGGGCTACTTCATGTGAATATCCTCAGAGCGGCATTTATAGAGGAATGCAATCTTGACTTCCATCTCGAAGATGTCAAAGCCAAGTTGTGTAGCTATAGTTAGCAATAATCCGATGGGTTTAAGCATGGTTACTGAAGAGCAAGTCTCATCGCAAGCAATGTCTTCTCTTCCAGTGCGTAGCTCATGTCTACGAACCGAGCTTTGAAGGTCTCCACCTTATCATCAGATTCCTTTTCTCTTGAAGATCCATTTACACCTTTATGGGTCTTATCCATATAGGTGGATCCTCGAGCGTCCATATACAACACTTGTATATGAAGTCTACTTTAGACTTTATTGCTAATATCCATCTTTCCATGTCATGATCCTTAGGAGCTTCATCACATGAAGTCTGATCATTGTCAGACTTATTCAACACATGGAATACATCCTCAAACTCATTTGAAGATGTATTAATGTTTCATCTTTGATTATCCTTTTAGTTTCTGATTTCAGGAGCCTCATTATCATCTCAAGATTAAATGAGTTCCTTTACTTCATTTTCTTCTTGATTCTCAAGAGTCTCAGCCTCTAAGAATCACATTCTCAGAGATGAGATATTTTAAGAATCTCAAGGTCATAAAGTAGGTATCCCATACCATCCTTTATTTTCTTAATGAAGTAGCACTCTCTAGTGCCTAATTCCAGCTTACTTGCATGGAATCTTATTAAGGATATATAGTGTAGTCTCTACTACATATATACCTGGAAACTAAGAGGTAATTATGCTAAAAACATCATTGATCAAATCATGTCACACATGATCCAATTGTATCTCCCTACAACTCTATTGAGTTCATGTGTATCAGGAGGAGTGAGATAGAAATGATATTCATATCTCCATAAGGTATTCTTTGAATTTTATCTAATAGGTACATACTACCTAGGTTAGATCAAATTCATTTAATCTTTCTTCAAACTTTGGTTCTAAACCAAAATTGTGAAATCTTTGAATACTTCAGATGTTTCTTAGGTGAAGAGAAGAAATCTCATATCATACATAATCATCAATAGATACTACATATCCATAATATCTACTATGATATAGATGATCTGCATACATCAATATATATGAGATCTTGAATACCTCGACATCTAACACCATTCCCAGAGAAGGGTGTATTGGACATTTTTCTTTGAATACAATATTCACAAATAGTAAGATTGGAAATTTTAGACATTCCAAAGTTTCATATCTTACTAGTCTATTGATCTCATCAACAGACAAATGTCCAAAACTTGATGCCAGATCATTGTCAAATGATCTTCATCCTCCTATTGATCTTATAAGGTTTGATTTTCAGTGTTAGAAATCTTAATGAACAATTCATTAATTTTCCAATTTTGTAGAGTCGACTAGATGTTAGATTACTATCTGAAATATATCCATCATAACTCTTTATGATAGTTCTATCTCAGAATTCATGTTTATTTCCAACATTTAGAAACAAACAATGAGTGTATTCTAATATCTAGGTCATAGAGATATTCTCCAAGACTAAGGACTCTCCCACTGAGAATATGAAGTCCATCTATCCAATAGAGATTGTTGCAACAATTGCATCAAAATCCATGTAGATGACTATTAAACGTGAAGATCAAATTCTCCAGTCTTCTAAAACATGCGCAACACATTGCAAGTGTTGTTAGAAGATTGACATACAATCATTAGACTTTATCTTATCAAATAAGCAAGTCAATTTCAATGATCAAATGTAGATAATTCTGATGCTCCATCCGAGTCCTTCACTAAGGATTTCAGATAGATTTGATAGTCATACTATCAACACATCAACTTATTGCAGTATTGGCATTCATCCAACTCTTTGGAAGTCACAGAAGTACAATCAACTCTTTGACTTTCCTTCTCACATGGGTCCAACCCACGCTTCCACTGTGCTCTCTTTATCTATAAACAACCATTGTTCAAGACAAAGAATCTCTTATGTTGAATTCAAAAGATTTCAATACAAGAGCACTTCAACATTTATACATGCTTCATTAAATTCATACAAAATGATTATTATGAAGCTTCATGAATGACTTGAGTATAGATAGTAGAATGATGACACTCATCATATCTACATACATCTCAACTCTTAGAGACTTAGGTTCAAGTAAGTATTCAAACATTTTGAATACATCATCTCTTTCAAGCCACCATTCTGCATAATGCAGAGAACTATGTCAATCATGATTAAATGTCTAGAGCACATATGTATGCCAGAATATCTTCTCAGATTTTTATAAGGATTATTTGACAATTACGATCATCATCGACATGTCACTTCCGAAGTACACTCGATGAAAGATCAAGACTATAGAGACATACGAACCCTAAGGTGATGTCCTATTGTCTTATTTAATTGTCATACCTCATTATGTTGAGGAAACTTGCACATTGCAACCACATACATTATGTGTTCAATTGCAAGTACAATATCTGGATCATGAGTCCAATCCATGATATTTTACTGGTTATTATTGAGTATAACATTGAGTGGGTTTATTGAAGGATTATCTCAAATAATAAATTTGCATAAGTGTATATTTATATATATATAAACATATTTTACTTTGATTTGGGAATTTTTATATCAAAGTTGTCTTGCCTTGTCAATAATGAAAGTTCATTCCCTTAATCACTTTCAATGTAAGAGATATTCTTACCATTATATGTCATTTAAGAATCTTGTGAAATTAATGGTTAATTTCCAGGAATAATTATGGCTAATATTTGAGAAATATTATAATAATAATTATTCCTTTAAATGCATTACCTCAACCAAAGAATGATTAGATTAGATCTAGGCACCATCTTGATACACTTTCATCAAACTTATTACTTGAATAGTTTTGGGAATTTGTTTAGCAAATTTCCTTATAATCAAAATAGTTTTGATTATGACTATATGGTATAATTTTGGTTGAAAAATCGATGATCATCTCAAGTACAAAGTGATTGACTCGGCATTATTTTTTTCTGAGCCGGATATGGTGCCTAGTTGGGGAATGTTGGGAGCAGGTTGCACCATTTGCGATCTGTCCCACTCCCGTCGGTACTGGCCATGACAACAGGAAGGTGATGAGTCTGCGATTCATCACTCTAAAAGTTGAAAATAGAGCTTGGTTCCCGAGTAATTAGCTGCATATTTCCACGTATATTGCATAATTAGTATTCATGCATGCATTGATAGCATCTGCATTTTAGCATTCATATTGCATAAATAAGAAGCCCATTTCACTTGTAAATATTCACCTGTATATTCACCATATTTCACCTATTTGTATATATTTTATACTAACTCCAAATCTAATAAAATCAACTCCATAGTGCATATATTACTAACACTAATCAAAGAAAAATATCAAAAAAATACTAACTTGTAAAATTGACCAATAAACCCTCAATCCAAGTTTGAAACTAGGAGCCTTAAAATGCACATATCTCTCTCATACAACCTCTGAATTAGGTCTGCTCACTTTTAAAGTAATATACATTCAAAGACCTTAGAAACAAGACCAATTTTATTAAAATTGGAGCTCGTATGCAAAACTTGGGTTTTGGGCCCCTTGTGTATATTGTGCATATTGACCGTTTTGCCCTTCATTTTATCATTTTATTTTCTTAATTATTAAAAATCCAAAAAATTAGATTAAATTGTAAATATTCTTCTTATATTTTCCCTATTTTTATTTTAATTTTTCTCTTATTGAAAAAATGACAAAAAAGTTACAAAAGAAAAAATGTGGTATTTTATACCTATAAGGTACCACCCAAAAATACATTTTGTACAAATGATGTCATTTCATTTCAGCCCTTCACAAAAGTTGTAGATCTCGTCGAGATGAGCAACTTTCGTGTTGACCACTTTTTGATTTAATCTCTTTTGTTATTTCTTTTTTATTTTTCTTTACATTTAGTTTTTGAATTTTTCTAGGAGGGACATGTGACTGCTCCTAGAGCCGCCACATGTCCCCCCTTTTTATTATTTTCATATTTATTTTATTATTTTCAGATTTATTATTATTATTTAACTATTACTATTTTTATTTTTTTAGTGTCCTACTATATTTTTTATTAATAATTTATTTTATCCTCCTTTTACCTCTTCTTTACTTGCCTTCCACTCCAAGCCACCACTTCCTCCACCATCCCTCCATCTTCTCCACCTCTTTTCTAACTTCTCCCTCCTCTTTATATTCTCATCTCCTCCTCCATTGTTCATCATCCGTCGATTCGAGAGAAGAGAGGTCGAGTCCCTTCAACCTACAGGTGACAGCTGAAGGAGACAAGTTGAGCAACGACAACCTTTCAGGCGAGATCCGCGGCATCACCATTGCCGCGTCGTGAGATTCCAATCGGACTCGCTCAGCTTCGAAGGACCCCGCCATCATTCAATTTAATTGCAAAATATATACCAATGAATGCTAAATTATTGGTTGCCTTATACCAATTTTATTTTCACCACTTGTACTCCTCTTAACTTCTGGAATATAATTTAACCAATTCCCTCTTTTGAAATAATAGTTGTGCCAGCTGGAGAGTACGAGGGATCCACAAAGTTTGGGTAAAAATCACTCCAGTTTATCATACTAAAACAAAAAAAAATGATCGGGAGAGCATGATGGTCAAGTAATGTTAACAGTCCCAATTTTATTGTTATCACTTTTTTGAATTTTTAATAAAAATGCACGAGCCCTATCAGGGAATCAATTCCTTTGGCAACCGAGGTAATCAAATCATAGGGAGAGACTCAGAAAAGCAATGCGAGGTGAAAATAATGATGTATGCTAAAGAGAAAAGCTCACCTTGCCTCCAGCTCTCTAAATGCAAGGAAACTAAGCAGAATTGAAACTTATCTACATGCAAATGCAATCCGATGAAATCGCCCTAGATGAGAAACTGCTATTAATGTGAAGTACAATATGCTAATCACTCAGAGATGGAATCCAAAAGTCCGATCTTGGCGAGCTCTTTCTGCTCACCACAGTGAGTCCTGCAAGCATCATGTAAGATCCCTCTCGGTACTCGATTCTAAATCTAAATGAGAAGCAATTAAGATTTAACTAAGTCCAAACACAACTATAGGTGCGTGCAATGGTAATTATGTGTTTGGACTTAATATATCGACAAACAATCCTACAACTATGATTAAATCACACTAAATAAAGAAAATCGAAAATCAGATAACTGAAAAAAGGTGGAAAATCGCGACAAAATTGGCGAGGCTCCCAAGGGAACAATCGACACCTGGCCTGTCGATTTGGGGAGCCCATCACAAATCATGATTTGATTAGTTTATTTGAAATAAGAGCATAACAATCATGTACATTTAAACATCATTAAGTGAATAATTATTTTTTTAAATTAAGAATTTACTATTTAAATTATTTTACATGATAGAAATGATTACTTAATAAAACTCTAACCTTATTTTGATATTAATATTATTTTTAAAATTTAATATAAAACATTATTTATTTTCATCTTCTGCAGGGCAGTTGTTCTTAAAAAAAATTTAAAACACATATGAGTGCAACTGCAATATATAAAAGATCCTAATTTTAATATCCATTTTAATGACAGTAAATTTTTTTAAATGTATCTAATTTTTCACATCTAATTAATATGTGCAATAAAAAATGTAAATTTGCCTGAATAACACGTGTCTTCAAATTGAGATGATATATCCGAACAGAAAAGAATAAATATAATCGAATATCCACAATAATATATCCGTCTTTGCGGATAAAAAAACCTGCAAAAAATACTCACGAAAAATATTTTATGAAAAACAAATTCTTATTCTTAGTCAAATAAGAATAGTGGATTGGGAGAGATGCTGAGAAGTCGAAATATTGCTTAAGAATATGGATTGAGAGAGATGCGAGATGTAGAATTAAGAACGGAAGAAGTAGAATGAAAATGAGAGAGGGAGGGAGAAGGTGTGAGGAATGAGGGGTGGGGGTATATATAACATTTGGAAGAAGGGGACCGTTGGCAATTTTGCCAATTACTCTATCCCAAATTAGCATTTGAGGTGGCAATTTGGAGGTGACATCCCAAATCGGCACCTCAAGTGCCGATCAATGCTTATTTTTAAAATAATTTTTTATTATACCTATTAAAATAATTAAATATTTTAATAATTATTTACAAAAATCCTCAAGAACTGTTGAATTAATGGCGTGGTTTATGAGGTAAGATAGAGCAAGTTTGCGGGATCAATGAGAGAACTACATTGTTTCAAAAATCGAGAAGGTTGTCTACAAAAGGGATTTTTACACCTATAACCCTAAGTAATGCCGCAATAACAATCATAATCCTGCATAATCATGAATTACACGTGAAACCCCGAGTAATGCTTAACTCTTACATGACATACCCCGTGTTATATTACGTTTTGGGTACGTTACGTTTGACGGTTTTCGTTTGCAAAGACAAAACTGCCCCTAAAATTCCTTCTTATTTACAGAACATGCCATCCTTTTCATGCCCACCTCTCTCCCCCATGCTCGAAGCAGCTCGCGCCGCCGATCCTCCCCTGCCCCTCCCCCCCAAGAGCTCCTCTCTCCCTCTCGACGCCGTCGATCCTCCCCCTGCCCCACCCTTCCCCTCCCTGCTCGAAACCCCTGTCGGAGCAGCCCCCGCCGCCGAGCCTTCCCCCTCCCTCGCTTGAAGCCCCCCAGCCCCCTGCTCGTCTCCTGTCTCGAAGCTCCCCCTACCCGCCACTGAGCCTTCCCCTCTTTGCTCAAAACCCCCGTCAGAGCAGCCACCGCCGCCGAGCCTTCCCTCTCCATCGCTCTAAGCCCCCCCTCCCCCCGCTCGTCCCCTGTCTCGAACCCCCCTCGCTCGTCCCCTGTCTCGAAGCCTACTCCCGATGGCCCTCGCCGTCGAGCTTTCCCCCTCTCTCGCTTGAAGCCCCCCACTCATCCCCTTTCTTGAAGCCCCCTGCTGAAAACCCCCGTCAGAGCAGCCCCTGTCGCCAAGCCTTCCCCCTCCCTCGCTCGAAACCCTCCTCCCCCCGCTCATCCCTTGTCTCGAACTCCCCCCCCCCCCCCCTCGTCCCCTGTCTCGAAGCCTACCTCCCCCGATGGCCCTCGTCGTTGAGCCTTCTCCCTCCCTCGCTCGAAGCCCCCCTCCCCCTCGCTCGTCCCTTGTCTCGAAGCCACCTCCCTAATGGCCCTCGCCGCCGTTCCTTCCCCCCTGCTCGAAGCCCCCCTGTCGAAAGCATCCCCCGCCGCTGAGCCTTCCCCTCCCTGCTCCAAGCCCCCGTCGAAGCACCCCCCCCTCCCGCGTCGACCCTTCCCCTTCCTCGCTCGAAGACCCTCACCCCACCCCGCAAAGCTTCTCCTCCTGCTCGAAGCTGGCCGGCGACCTCTCCTCGACTGCCCAAAGCTCAAAGTCCCACTCCCCACCAAGCTTCCAATTCCTCTCCCACTGGCTTGCAACGACCCTCCCACCGTCGCCACTCCTCCTCGAACCCCTGTGCCCTGCTCGAAGCCCAACAACCCGCAACCATTTATTTTTTTTCCTTCCATTTTTTTATTTTGGCTAATCCTAGTTGTTAGATCCATAGTTTGGTTAGATAAACCCACTCACATGGTTGAGTTAACATATTAAACTAACGGAGGGTTATGTGTGTGAAACGGAGTAACTATCCGGAGTTCACGTGTAATTCATGATTATGCAGGGTTATGATTGTTATTGTGGTATTACTCAGGATTATGGGTGTAAAAATCCCCTTACAAAATTTATTGATTTCGTGGAGTAAAAATACCAACTTAAAAATGTAATTATTTGATCCCAAACTATTCTAAAAGTAATGTCGTTCCCACTGATCAAGTGACGTTTCGTCTTGAATTAAAGGACTAATGGATGAGTGCATTGTTAAACCATACCTTTTGTGTATATGCTGCAAATTATGGGGGTGAATACTGTGCATCCGCAAGCATGCTCGACGTTTGCTTGCATTATGTTGTATACCGGGAATACGTTTTATTAGTAAACATTGTATTAATGTACTCGTGAATAAACTTCTATATTACATGGAATGGAGGCATCAACATCCGTTTCAAAGATTAATCTAAAGGACAGTGATCGCAGAAAGAAAAGCGGTAGTCTTCGTCACCTCACGCCATCCACCGCAGCTGTCTCCCATTCCACCGGCACCGGATCGACCCCTTTGCTCTCCTCCTCGGCTGCTGCGTCTCCTCTCCTCCTCCGGAGGAGCACAATCAAGATTGCCACGATGACCAAGAAGCCCACCGCGCTTGCTACCATTACCCCCTTGATGGCCCCTCTGGATTCCTTCCCCTCGCCGGGGCATGGCGAGAGGGTCCGCCGCAGAGGGACATCCCGAGGAAGGCATTGGCGGGCATCCCGCGGAGGCCCCGGGGGATGGAGCCTTTGAGGAGGTTGTAGGATACGTTGAACTGGTCGAGCTCGGGGAGGTCGAGGTCAGGGAGCTCGCCGGAGAACCGGTTGCGATCGAGACCGAGCTCAGCTAGGTTCTTGAGGTTGGTCAAGGCGGCGGGGATGGGTCCGGAGAGGCTGTTCCCAGAGAGGAAGAGCCGGGTAAGGGAGGCGAGGGAGAGGATGGGTGTGGGGAAGTCACCGGAGAAGCGGTTCTCCCGTAGAATGAGCTCTTGGAGTTGGGTGCAGGAGGCGATGTCGGAGGGGAGGGGGGCGGAGAGGACGTTGGTGCGGAGGCTGAGATAGCGGAGGGAGGTGAGGTTGCTGAAGATTCCCGTGGGGATGGTTCCCCTGAGGGATTTTCCGGGGAGGCTTAGCTCGGAGATGGAGCCACCGGTGGTGCACTTGACGCCGTACCATGAACAGAGAGGTGCGGATTGGTTCCATGTGAAGCGATTGCTGCCCACTGCCTGCTTGAACTGGAGGAGCGCCGCCTTCTCTGCAGCTTCGTCAGGGGTGGCGAAGGGCAGGAGGTAGAGGAGGAGGAAGAGAGCGAGACGGGAATCCATCGGAAGGAAGGGCGACTCTCTGTGGTCGTGAAGGGGAAGTGCGCGCCATTCCGAGCAAAAACCCTCTGCGTCACTTTGCTCTCGTATCCTCGACATTTATTTGATTTTCCTTTTACTACGACTCTATGTTATACATTTGTACTTTTGCATCTATTCCCATCATTAGGAAAATTAATATATATCGCATACCGAACTCGACGATTCTCCTCAACGAGGTTTCCAGTACTCGTGATCATCGCCCATATATAAGTTCAGAAGGGTTGCCTTTGATGCCTGTGATTATCTTATGAGGTTGGTTACCCCTTCCCGAGATGTCAGATATTTATATTTAGCAAAGACAAAAGGATCTTAAATCATTATCAAAATTTACGATATCTTTTTACACATATAAATCCGAGATTCTAAGATCCTAGTCCTTTTCCTGTTGTCTCCTAGCAGTGGAGACTAAAATGCATAGATGCTACTAATTGAGAAACCAAGATTGTAAGTATCACTTATCTACATTTTCTCGTAATATCAAGTAAGAATACTAGGGTTTATGATGTACTCCATTCATCATCTTCGGTCCTCCTTGAAACATGGGGAGAGTTCTCCGTACAAGTAGTGTAGAGTCTTGCTAATCACATATGATTATGAAATTTTCATATTGAGAAAATCAAAATCCTAATATGTAATGGTTGGATTCCATGCAATCATTGAAAAAGATTTGATTAGTTTTGATCGAACCTCATTAAGATATTGACGGAGTCAGATTGATTGTAGCAATCAATCTCAAATTGTATTTGAGCCTATAAAAAAGGGAAGATTGGAGTATGAAAGTTATAATCCTAACATGTAAAAGTTGAATTCCATACAGTCCTTGAAAAAGATTTAGTTAGTTTTGATCAACTTCATTAACATATTGATTTATTCAAATAGATTGTTAAAATCAATCTAAGATTGTATTTAAACCAATAAAAAAAGCAAATATGAAGTTATCCTGCTACAACGTAAGACACGACAAAGAGAGAGGGAGAGAGGAGGGAGGAGGGAAGAGGACAATGGAATAAAGAAAGGTTAGTGTTTCACTCTTTGTTGAGTATACATGTGACTAAACACTGTTATATCACATGCCTTTATCTTTACGTGCTTCCAAAATGGTTGATTGTTTACCATTCTCCTTAACAACTTGTATCAGAGTCAAGCTCGATGTTGAAGAGAGAACACAACATAGCGGGTCGGTATGCATTCTTCAGAAGTCATGTGGGCATTTACTAGCAACAATTGGCAGATGGGATGATAAAGTTCACATTGAAAGGTGCATCACCAAGGATGGGTTAGTGGAAGCTCTCCAAACAATAGAGAAGAAGCCAAAGAGGATTATACTATAAGAGTATAGGGAAACGAGAGATCTTGTAGGTTGTGCAATGCATATTGTTCATGGTGGATAATACTCTTTATAAAGTCATTGGCATGTATGATTTGAATAAATTTTGAAAAAAGCTCGAGTGATGACACAAGTCCAAACTCCATATGCGAGTCTAAATCTTGAACAAGTAGGCTATTGTTGAAAAAGAAGCTATATGTTCTAAAGATGATAGATATGACAAAGATGGAGATAAACTTGGACGAGTTTAACAAATTTTCGATGGATATGCTCTCACTTGAGAAAAGAGCAAGAAAGGAGAGTCTCTCTTCAAGAAGGAGAATAAGGTATTGTTCTTATCAAATTCTTTTCAATCTTTTAAGATCATACAATGAAAAAATTGCTCTATGATAGGGACACCATCATATTGAATGATATAATTGCTTCACTACTTATACGTGAGTCTTGAGAAAGGTTGATGGAAGAGGCAACAACTGATAAATGTCATATACTTGCAAATGAAAGCATATGTTCTTCATCAATGGATGTGACATTCAAAGTTGATACAAGTTATAAGGTCATATCAGAGGCTTCTATTATGACAAAGAGGGTCACAATATTGTTAATTGTTTGATATGTGAGGAGGAGAACATGAAAAGTAATGTATGTGATTCGAGCTCAGATGATCAAGAAGATTCTAGCATATATAGTATGTGAAGAAGACTTGCTAACGTGGTCAAAAGAGAGATTCAGGATGGTTTTTGGACTTGACATATTCAGATCATGGTTGTTCATCTAGGCAACAATTCAATACATATAGATCATGTGATGATGGCACTGTCAAGATGACAGGTGGAGATGTTCACTATGTCAAAGTAGCTTGATCAATGAAATTTCGCTTGTTCCTTGACGAGATAATACAAATTCAAAGAGATGCCAGGCATGTGCCTATAAGAAAATGTAATCCATTTTGATTAGATCAATCGAGTCAAAGACTTGCCTGCGTTCGAGAGCAAATCTTAAATTAGTACAAACAATTGTATTTTTATTTTTATTACAAATATTTTTTTAATTTCACATGTGATCATTTTATATTAATTTAAAAGTTATTGTTTCTGAAAACAATTATTTATATTAAGAAAATGATATAGAAATTTTAAAATAATATGCATTTTTGAAAACTATAATAAGGGTAAGTTGTATATGCTACTAGGAACTAGCTAACTTGGATACTCCCACCTCTTTTTAAATTTTTTCGTGGTATATTTGAAAAAATCCTGGGGTATTTAAATCACCTATTGTCATGATGTTGCCATTCAAATTTCGTAAAAAATATATGCTCCTAACATTCCATTGGGTAGGGGTCAATTTCATCATTTTTGAGACCATCAAATTTAGATAGGCATGATGGATGAGATATGAATTTCAGAAAAAAAATAAAATTTGAATGACAACATCATGACAATATTTGATCTAAATCTATCAAGAGCTTTTAAAAACATCATGAAAAAAATTAAAAAAAGAGGTGAGAGTAACGAAGTTAGCTACTCCCTGGTAACATATACATTTTACCCTTATTATAAATATTTATAAAAAATGATGATGAAAATGTTAACGAACCATATGCTGGTTTAAAAATTCTCATATACACATGTGGGGGTAGTGAAGGATGTTGAAGCTCAAACATACGGATATAATACCCTATCTACTTCTTTTCCATATCTTTGGGTCATTTCAAAAGGATGCTCTGAGATTATGATTTTGGACCTCAATGCTTTAGAACAACATATTGGGATTCATGAGCAATTGAATGAATTTAAGAGGAAGACTTTTTTCTTTAATTCAAGGGATTTTTACCCCACGAATCCTATAAACTTTGTAAATTACCTTCTCAGCCTTTGAAACAACATAATTTCTCCCTCGACCCTGCAAACATACTCCGTCTTATCCAACAGACCTTGCCATTAATTTAATACTACTTAAGTTTACTAGTTTGGGTTTAAGTTAAGTTAATCATGTTGGACATGCGAGCCCACGACGAGCCATTATGCAATAAATATTATTGAAATTTACTCCTTAATCTGAAATGAAGAATAACTAATTTGCATAATAGGTCCTTTGGTACAATTAGGTTTATGTATCAAGGTCATCTTAATGATCATACAGGTGTTGATTCAATTGTTGAATCATAGAGACTGATGCTTGGATGAATATCAAAAGAGTTAGATTGAGGACTCATCAAGCACTGTCAATTGATTGTTAAGATGTAATCTTCAGCCTGAGTAAGAGATGGCAATCCTTATCTCTAAAGGTTGATATCTGACCAACCTCTTGATACAGGTCCTCTGCATACGAATAGAGATTCAGAGGTATCAGATTAGTTAGGTCAAAGAGTTTACTTAACGAGATCAAGATAACCAAAGACCTATGTCGTATGCTATCATGGTACATGCACGCATCCTCTGACCGGAGACAGATGTGTTACTATATGTCTGAGTATGTACATTTGGTAGACCGATAGGTTGATGGCTTAATCAAGGTCTATATACTGACGAGCTGGTTTGCATATAGGGACATATGAGTAATACGATCTCTCAAAGGGATCACACAAGTTCATTTACTGAACTGGAAGACATGAGCTCAAGGAGACAGTCTAAAAGAAATCTAAAACTTTGGGTGTAATCTAGGTCTTCCAGTATGGAGGATGTACATGTATTAGGAATACTTGAGGGTGATGTGATCATAAACGATTGTATAAACATGATGCTTCCATTTCTAGGGAGTGATGAAACGGTTTGGATTTTAGTGACTCCTCTCAGTAGAGAAGTGATCTGATCTTGGTCCAAATGTTCGACATTGATCTGAATGTGATTCAGATGCAATGAGAAGATTAGATTTGTGGTCTTGATTTGATCAAGCATGTATGGGAGGTCCGCAAGATCTGGATTTGAGATGTGATCTCAATATCCAAGTCACTATACGTGGAACAATACAATCATCCTATCCTTATCTCCAAGTATCCACGGAGAAATCACATTATCCTTGAAAGAGTTCAAGAATGATTCCATTGTTGATTTATATATATCCAAGCATTGAGATATGGATGATTAAATGTGATTTAATCGTAAAATATAATATGAATTTGATTCGTATTATTTATCTATATAAGAAGAGCTATATAAGATAATTAAATGTGATTTAATTATCAAAGATGTGAATAATGTGAATGTGATTCATATTATTTAGGCACATGAGAATAGAGATTCAAGATGATTAAATATGATTTAATTATCATGGATATGAATAATATGGATAATACTATCCATATTAATCAGGTATATTATATGTATATATTAGAGAGAACATATTGTGATTCATATTTGTTAATTAATTATTGATGTGAATTGGATTCACATTGGATGATTAATTGAAAATATAATTTACATTTTGTTTTGGGATGTGAATGTGATTCACATTTTTCCAATGGCATGATTGCAATATTTCACAAGATAATTGTGAATTATTTTTGTGAATTAATTTACAACAAATGTTGTTGTAAATCTTGGAGATATCACGAGGTAATGAGATCTCATGAGATAATGAGATAGTGAGATCTCATGAGTGGACGTCCCCCTTTTTAAGGGGATGTGGTTTATCTCCACATTATCTCTAATGATAATTAATTGATTTAATTTGAGTTTAAATATATTGATTTATCAATATATATTAATTTAATTTAAATTAATTATTGTTGTATTTTCATAATAAAATCATGGTCATTGAAAGAAACACAAATCAATCTCATCCATTGATTTTGTATTGTCCATGGATTGAGATCACATGGATCCCAAAACACTATATAAGAAGAGGCACCCCTTGCTCTTCAAGTTACATGATCAATCCATAAGCTCTCTCTCTTTCTCTCTCTCTCTCTACACACCAAAGGTTCTCTCCCTCTCTCCCATTATGGCCGTCCACCATGGAGCCCAAGAGAGAGTCGTCATCACCACAACATCGTTGTTATGTTGCTGGATCATCTACTCATAGATCTCCATCTCCTTTGGTGTGCCTCATTCGTGAAGAATATGTTGGATCTCATATGACGAGATCAAAGATCCGTTGCTTGGATCATCAACATAGATTGCGAGGAGTACGCGTCTCATCAACATGCTTGCAAGCGTCTCCTTCGTTAGATCGGACTTGAGACAGGAGGTCTCTTGATTTAGAGACTCAATCGCAACCATGCTTAAAGAGGTAACCCTAGTACCTATTTGTGATTTAGATGAAACGATCCAAGAAGTGTTCTTGGATCATGTGATTTCATCATTTAAAAATTTTTAAATTCCGTTGCTTGGAGCAACTAGTGCGACTAGTCGCTCCCGATCGCATACAATGCGATCCTCATGCTTCCATGATGCGCTTGAGGATTTTCCCATATCCTTCAAATCAAACCCTAGAAAATCCAATGGTATGTTCTATTGACACTCTCTCCTCCTTCTCTCCCCCTCCTTTCTCTTTTACTCTCTTTCCTTCCTTCTTCACTCTTACAATACGAAGCCTCCTCGTTCATCTCGATTCCAATGACAACGACAGGTGGGGAGGAGTGCAAAGGTGCTTGAGGTATGGATGGCTATGGGTGTAACTTGAGGGCGAGGGTGAGGGTTGGAGGGCGAGGGAAAGGGTGGAGGTTTGAAGGCCCGCCTGCAAAACTAAAGGGCGAGGGCAGCGGGGCGAGGGTGGAGGTCGAGGAGGGCGAGGGGGAGGTCGGGGAGGAGGAGGGTGAGGGTGTGGGAAGAGGAGGGAGAAGGTAGAGGTCGGGGAGGAGGAGGGAGAGGGCGACAGAGATCGAGGAGGGGTTGGATGCTAGGTGGGGAAAGAGAGACGAGGAGGAGGTGAATGTTATGGAATAACATTAAGCACATCACATAAGCATGAAGATCACATTATATGTGATCGAAGCGACTAGTCGCACTAGTTGCTCGGTGCATCGGAATTTAAAAAATTTAAAGCGATGAAATCACATGATTCGAGAACAATTCTCGAATCGTTTCATCTAAACCATAAATTAGATATCATAATACCTCTTTAATCATGGTTGTGATCATGTCTCTAAAGTAAGAGACCTCTTATCTCAAGTCCGATCCAACGGAGAAGACACTTGCGGGTGCATTGATGAAATATGTGCTCCTCGCAACCCAAGTTGATAATCCAAGCGACGAATCTTCTGATCTCATCACATGAGATCTGACATCTTCTTCATGGGTTATGTACATCGAAGGAGATAGAGATCCACGAGCAGTCGAAGCGGTGGCACAATGACGTGGTGATGACCATGAATTTCTCTAGTAGAAGGGATGGACGACCACACTTGACAGAGAGAGAGGCATGTGATGAGAATAAGAGAGAGAGAGAGAGACTTGCAAAATGTTGTAAAAAGAAGAGCTAGGGTTGCCTCTTTTTTATAGTATCTTGAGAGTCCATGGATCACATTAATCCACGTGAAACACAAAATCAGTGGTTGAGATTGATTTGTGTTTCTATTCTATGGCCATAATTTTGTTGTAAAAATACAACAACTAATTTACATTAAATTAAATATATTGAATAATCAACATAATTCAATTCAACTAAATCGATTAGGATAGAGGGATTAGGAAAAAGGCCACCCACCTTCTAAAATAGAGAGGACGGCTACTCTTTGAATGAATCAAAGGGTGGCCATCCACCCTTCATTCATGTAAGGTGTTGGCCTTCTAATTACGTAAGATATAAAATCTCACATGATCCTTCATATATTTACAAACCTTTCGTTGTAAAATAATTCATCAAAAATAATTCCAAATTAATTTTGTGAATATTATAATTTTGCCATTGAATAAATGTGAATCATATTCACATATCCAAAATAAAATGTAAATTGTATTTCCAATTAATTTCTTATGTGAATCCAATTCACATTAACAATTAATTTGTAAATACTATTTACAATAAGCTCTCTTAATATATATAAATCACATTTATAATATATATAAATAACATGGATGGTAGTACTATCCAAATTATTCATATCCTTGACAATTAAATCATATTTAAAATATCTAGGATCATTATTCTCATGCAACTAAATAATATGAATCACATTCATATTAATTACGATAATTACATCATATTTAATTATACAAGAGAAATTTAGCATGTTTAAACAATAACCAAATGATAATATATGAGGACCTAATTCATGTAGTTGAAAAGAAAAGTAGGGGTTTATTTTGTTGGACATGGAGGAACATGGAAAGTATTTATTTGGCAAATTGTTATTTCAAAGATCAAATCTGAGGGTAAAATTGTGCTTGCAGTGGTGTCTCCCGTATAACATCATTAATTCTTCTAGATGGTAGGACAACACACTCTAGGTTTAAAATTTCTTTACATTTAGATGACTACTCAACTATTGAGATTAATAAAGGGACTCATTTGACAAGTTTAGTACAAAGAACAAGTTTGATAGTATGCGATGAAGCACCCATGATCGATATGAATTGCTTTGAAGCTTGGACAGAACACTTAAAAGAATTATTTTTCCTATTGGAACAAATGAAAGTGACAGACCATTTGGAAGGATAACAACTATATTAGGCAGGACTTCAAGCAGATTTTACCTATTGTTAATGATGGAAGCCGACAAGATACCATAAATGCCACTGTTAATAAATAATACTTATGGGATGAATGTAAGGTATTCAAATTAACTTAAAACATGAAGTTATTTGATAGTTCTATAGATTAAGATGACAAATCAATGTATTAGAATTTTAAATTTGTATTTTTGATATTGAGTGTTGTATTGTTGATATGATTAAACATAAAGGAGATGATGAAGCAACTTGGATAAAATTTCCTAATGAATTGTGAGTACAATCATTTGAGAGAAATATAAGATGTTTTTGTATGATTATATATGAAAATTTAACATTAAATTTCATGTAATCACACATTAGTAAAGGACATATCTATTGTAACCCCACCAAATAGTGTAGTTGATATTATTAACAAGTACATGTTAGATTTATTTCCAAATGAATAACATATATTTTTATGTTCCGATTCCATATGTAAATCATCAATGAATATTGAAAAAGAACAATTATTGTATCCACGTGAGTTTCTTAACAATATAAATTTTAATGGTGTTCCGAAACATATTTTAAAACTAAAACGACGCTCCAATAATGTTGTTAATGAATTTAAACCAAGCATTGGCCTTGCAATGTGATCCTAAATTAATAACAAGACAACTAACATCAAAAGTTATTGAAGAATTTATAGTATTTGAAAACACAATGGAACTAAAGTTTATAGTCCATGTATTACACTAGAAGGTAAAGAAATCGAACTCAAGGACACAAGCCTCTTAAGTGATTTATCTAGATTTTTATTACTTGAATTAAGTGTCTGATGAATCTCGCATTCATCATGTTAAAGTCAATAATTAAACCCCTGACCTAAGGAAACCACTAAAATTCACCAATAATTCATCCATTTTATCTCGTATTATATTATACATTCTTAACATATAATTAATTGTATTTAATCACTATTATTTACCTTGCAATTATTTTCTCATAGAACCCCCTAAATTAGGTGTATCAATTGTTTATAATATTACTAACCCTTAAAAAGACCAAAAAAATACAAAAACAATTCAAAAACCAAAATTGATGTTTTTAACCCTTAAAAATACCCCAATTTTTTTGTATAAATGACCTCTTTTGACTTTTCGTCCAAAACTTGTAGATCTTATCGAAACGATCAACTTTCATGTTTTGGCTTTTTCTTAATTTTTCCTCTAACTAATTCTTTTCAATTTTTATTTGATTTTATATTTTTGAATTTTCAGGTGCAGCCACGTGGCACTCTCTGGAGATGCTACGCGGACACACCTTCTTTCGCCACCCGGCCCCTCCCTAGGCCATCTCAACGGTCCATCTCCATTCCATCCTCAACCGTCTGATATGATCTTAGATCAGATCTGAACCACTCCCCCGCGCCTCTCCCTCAGCTGCTCGATCAACTTCTCATCCGACGCTTCTCCTTTCTCCATGCCACCTCTTCTCCCCAGGCTATTGATCTCCCCTACCTTTACATCTGGACCGCTCTTTAGTCCCCATTCCTCCACCATAGGATCATATCACATGATCTAATCTCTACCATCCAACCACGCCTCCTTCGGAATCGTTGGATCGCTCGATCCAACGGTGCCTGTTCATCCTCCTCCTCCAGCCCTGCCATTATCCCTTGTAACTCTACGTCCCCTTTCCATTTTAGCTCTGCCACCACCAACTCGCTCCTCTCCCTAACGACCGCCTCGTATACCCCACACATCCCTCTCCTTCGCGCCTCCTTAGATGCTCCACCTCCATTATTCTCCCACCATTAAACCGCCTGTTAAAACACCCCTTGTCAGAAGATGGGTACTTGCGGACAGAGAGACATGATGCCCATGCAGCCCATTCACTTTTGTGAGATTATTGATGCATGGGGATTGATTTCATGGGCCCATTTTTTAAGAGTCAGGGATTCGAACACATTTTGCTTGTTGTAGATTATATAAGCTGATGGGTTGAGGCCATCCCCGCCCGAGCCGCAGATGCTAAAACTGTGTGTCGATTTTTGAGGAAAAATACCATTTCACGGTTTGGGGTACCTAGAGTTCTGATTTCAGACGGGGGGTCTCATTTCATTAATGATAAAGTTAGGCCCTTGCAGCGAGTTCGGCATTGACCACCGTGTTGCCACGCCGTATCACCCTCAGACTAATGATCTTGCCGAAGTATCGAACAGGGAGATCAAGACGATCTTACAGAAGGTTGTCTGCCCAGACCGAAAGGATTGGTCACAACTTTTGGACTCGATCTTGTGGGCCTATCGGACCTCCTTCAAAAATCCATTAGGGACATCTCCCTTTCGCCTCGTCTATGGCAAGCCGTGCCATTTGCCAGTGGAGATCAAGCATAAATCATTTTGGGCAGTCACTGAGTTACTGTTAGATCCCGAGAGTGTAGCAGAACAGAGGAGAGCAGAGTTGGCAGCCCTGGAGGAGTTGCGAGATACAACCTTTTCTAGCAGCCTACAGTACAAGGAAAAGTGAAGACATGGCATGATTCTCATATCAGCCATAAACAGTTTGAGCCCGATCAGCGTGTATGTTGTTTGATTCCAGGCTGAAGTTATTTCCAGGGAAATTACAGAGTAAGTGGAAAGGTCCGTATGTGGTCAGGAAGGTACATGACAGTGGTAGCATTGATATATCCGAGCGTCATCTTCCTCTACCTTCCGTGTTAACGGTCAGCGCCTGAAGTTATATCTAGATCTTGATCCACCGACCGTTGACGTTGCCCCATCCTTCTGGTATGATATGTGATCTTTGACTCGGATCATTTTGCATCTCGTACATGGTTATCACTTCCATCTTCCGCTGTATAGATCCATCTGTTGATATCGTTTCTTCTTTTCTTCTTCTTCTTTTCCTTATCTATCTTCTGTATCTATCAAAAAGGTGTCGCCCCTTGTAGACAGTTTTCTATTCTTAGGACGTACTTTGTCCTAAGTATAGGGGGGTATGCACCCCGAGTTGTTCTATTCTTTGATCCTCTCCATTGTCTCCTCTTCTTGTCTATACGTAGGGATATCTTACCCTAAGTATAAGGGGAGACAGTCTGAGTACGATATGTTCATTCCCACCCTTGACCCTCCCTGCTTTGTGTACAATCTGCTATACTTAGGATTATTTGATCCTAAGTATAGGGGGGAGGTCAACTTCTCCATTGGTCTATTCATTCAATCTTATTTATTTATTCGTTAGACTTTTCTATACTTAGTATGAGTTATGTCTTCTCTTTTCTCTCCGATCAATGAGGACATAGCTCAAGCTACGTATAGGGGGGTCGTATATACTTTGTATATACTTTAGCCATAACTCGTACTTTTGTATTTTTACTAATAATTATGGCTAATTAATACTATTAAAATTCATTAAAAACCCTAATAACAAGATATTTCATTCCTCAAATTCTTTTTGTACTTACTGATTAATAAATCAGGTGAAAATATTTTTTTGCAAAATGTTTGAAAAATAGTTTGAAACTCTTCATGAAAATCTTTTGAAAACTATTTGGAAAACGTTTTGTTACATGTTTTCAAA